>OX579657.1:7842285-8442285 GCA_951230895.1 Carpatolechia fugitivella
TGTCTGTACAAAACTGTAACACGAAAAACGGTCTGTGCAAAACGGAAACAAGCATGAACCCCACTCGCTTCATAACGTGGCCCGACTTTAGGTAGTGAGTGACAGTGACAGATAGTGATGCGACTCGAATCACGATTGATTCGAATGAAGGCAATTCAAGCTCGATTCGAATGAGATTTTGGCTGTATTCCGAATCAGATTTCACGGCTCAAAGTACTGACAGCGATTACTCGCGTACCGATTCAGAAATCGCGATAATACGGCTCATGAGCGAAATCAAAACGGAACGGCGTTTGAGCGCGCTGAAACTGCTTATAACTCAGTCTTGCCAGATGTTGATTACCGTACCAAAACTGGCAAAATTCTAAATTATTATACGTATTAAAAAAGTATCGTACAGCTGTGAAAACAGCACTTTTCGCATGGCTAGTACCCAAAATAAGAAAAGGTATGCGAATTTTTAAAAATGGAGATTTAAATAGGCACATGAAATTAAAAAAATACAAAAAAGAATGTTTGATATTTATATTTATATTTTATCAGATTGCCTATGATATTATCTTATGTATGTATGTATCTGAGTCAAAACTATCGTAATATATACATAACCTACTCGATACTTTTACTATCGAACATCTGGCAACCCTAACCTACAAAACTGATTGATTTAAAATATTTCAGTAATTTATCTCCATTTCATAATTGAATAACGTGTTTTTAATTTTGTTCAACCAAATAAATATAAGACACGTTAGTTTTACATTTAAACATTAAACATTTAACTTTTAAAAATAAATACACAATATGTCAAAGTCGAATCTGACATTACGCTTACGTGAATTTCGCTCTGGAGCATGGGCGCCGTTAGCGAAAGATGGCGGCGATCATGACGCAATCCGTGACGTCACAATGGCTGCCGTAATCCCAATGACAGTGATTCGGTACGCGGTTTTGGGTACTCAAAGTGCTGTCAGCGCGATTCGGAACGCAGGGTTTATGTCGATTCAAATCACGTCTTGATTCGAATCAGTTTCTGTGATTTTTTCTTGGTATCAATATAAAATAATTTATTCATAACATTATTATTATACAAATACAAAGAGGAGGTGCCACAAGCAACTTAGACCCGTCTCATAGCGGTCTAAGTACTTTTACTACTAGCTATTAACCACCAGGCGTCGCTTCTGTCAGTGTTACTTTGGATTTTATGGATACGACACGAATATGACTTGGTTTGATTACAACCATTTTAATTGAAATTAGTGACGCAAAAATTATGTGCTGTATTGTATCGTGCAGCAGTACGAGTAATACAACTATTTCTAACGAAAAAAAGACATAATTCCTGTATGTATTTTTTTCATGCAATTTTTAATGCTCGTAATTTATTCCTTCGAGAAGGTTCGGCGATAGCAACGCCATCTATCGCCAAGTAGAATAACTTCTTGACTGTAGAAGGTTATATGACCTGTTTCATTCGTGCTCATTCATTCATGTATTTTGTAGCTGGGTGGCCAGATCTAAAAGGATGTAAGGGGGCTAAGAGGCTGGACTCGGTAACTAGCCAATAACATCAATTTACATGGCACTTCAATACCAACATAATAATAATTTACGTCAAAAACCTTGTCTAAAACAGGAGTACCAACCTAACAGACTAAATACCTGGTGCTACTTTTATCGATATCGATAGAAAGTACAGGGCGATGTACAAATCGAGGCTCCATTTAATAACGTAATTTTTATTATAGATTAGGACCGAAATCAAATCCTCATTTTATGATTCTAATGTTTGTATTATGGTAATTCAAAATACAAGATTGAACATAAAATGCGGACCTGATATAAAATGAAAATCTTTTTCTACAAAAATGTTTAATAAGCACTCTTGCCTTATATAAACGCACAAGATACAATTAAAGGCTTACATAATTATCCTTACTAATAATCTAATATTATAAAAGCGAAAGTTTGTTAGTATTTTATGAGATTGAGGTATGTTCTTGTTACACAGTACTTGAACTTTGAGCTGCTGTCCTGGTACATAGGATTCTGTAAATCACCAAAACAATTAAATAGAATAGTAAGCTTACGAAATATTTAAAACATTTTTAAATGGTAATGCGGCTAAATTAATTTATACTATATTTACCTGAGCTGGGTGACCGTTTCCTTTTATGAGATTGAGGTATGTTCTTGTTACACGCTTTGAGCTGCTATCCTGGTACATAGGATTCTGTAAATCACCAAAACAACAAAAATAAATTTAAAATTTAAAAACCCCCGAAGCAAAAAAAGCAAAACATTAAAAAGTCAAAAATAATACCTATTGTTGAGCCATCAAATTCGACAAAGTAACACCTATATATTTTAATTTTATTATAGAAATTGATGGATGGCACGACTTGGTTTGCTCGTTGAAATGACGCTATAATGTCGCGTCGAGGTACCGCTTAAGCTTAAGTAAGTCAGACGCTTCATTTGGTTGACTATCTATTAATATGCTAGCATATATCCGACCAACTTGCTATGATACGATTTTATTTTTATTTTAGCGGTACCCCGACATGACATTATAGCGTCATTTCAACGAGCAAACCAAGTGGTGCCATCCATCAATTTCTATAATAAAATATTATATAATATACTAAATCCTCTTTTCCCACTACTTTTACCCACTGCCTGCATCTGTAAATATTTTAAAATGTATGTCAAAAATACCGCACTGAAGTCAATTAATAATATTATCGATAACTTTATAACCCTGAAGTACATTACTAGTGTAGTAAAAGATGAAATTTAAGATAATTTTATTTGTTATGAGCCGGCCTTAGATACACAATATTTAAAGATAGATATAAAAAATACTTGCTAAAATATCTATTCCAACTCTTACCGTGCCTCATCCAAAGGAAATTTTGCCATAAACTACCTTTTTTTCAAATCTGTACGATTGGCTCGGTCTCCACAGATTTCACAGGATATAAACCGCTTTTTCGGTGGCATTTTCATAAACAATATTCACTCAACCTTAAATCACTAATTAGCTGACAAAATCAATTGAAAATCTTCATAAATTAACTGAAAAGCTTGTCCAAGATATAAACACGCAACAATATGACAGTTGATGGCTGTCGGATAAGTGTAAAAGAAAGAGAAAGTGTAATGTAAGAATGAGATGGCAGTAGCCGCCATTATTTGCCATGCAAATTCCATAGTAAATTTATTTTGTTCGTAGTTGCGTTAGACAGGGCCAGATATGGAATCTAAAAAAATACATTTGTATAAAATATTTATTTTTGTAACATACAATTAAATAATGCAGATAATATTGATGAACTTACTCAATATTTATAATTGAATACATGACATCAAAATATCACATTTTGGGCAAGGATGTTTCCTTATACTTGGTAGTAAGTAAGTGATGATGATAAAGGACTTACGTGAAATCCCGTGTCAAAATTGAACAGATCTTTATATATATATATATATATATTCTTTATTGCACACTTAAATTTATAGGATAATTAAGAGATCTTCTTATCAGATCTTTTTATATCTTATAGTTTCAGAGTTACCCATACTGACCCATCTAAATGGGTCATACTGTATATCACAATTGCTCATATAAGGTAATCCTACAATAAAAACGACTAGACGGTCAGAATTTTTTGTTTTTTCACTTGCCTGCCAACATTATACAGCGTAACGAACTAACGAACAGAACCATCTTGTGTGTAATAGCAAAATTAAGTACGGTTAGTTTTGCTATTGACCGCTAGATGGTTAGCAGAACTTCATCTCCCCGCACCCCCTCCCAATCGCGACCCCCGCTATCATATAGAAAACGTCTTAGGTCCTCTTTGTATTTGTTTCCGTGGTTTCAACAGGTGAACATTCCTTGATTTTATTTATTTTCTTTTGAGTCTAATATTATATTAGGTATTCATGTGAATACTTAATATAATATTAGACTCGACTCTTATGGCTTACAACATTGTAAGCCATATTGATTCGAATCATCATATTGATTCGAATAATCGGTTGATTCGAGTTGAAGATTCGAATTAAACCAGGGTGATTCGAATCGATTCAAATCTCTACTTTCGATTCGAGTCCCATCACTAGTGTCAGATAAACAGATTTTTTTATGTGGGTGAACGAACAGGCAGACAACCAAAGTAGTATACAGCCCCAAAAAAGCATTCATTATACAGGGTGTAAGTGGAAGTAATGAAATTCTGGTGGAAGGGATATACGTATCAATGTATGATATGTTCCAAATTGATAACCTGAGTGTACTCTTTCGGTTTTGTTTTATTTGAGTGAGATCAAAGAAGTCCCTTACACCAGTTGGTACTATCATAAATCTATTATGAGATATAAAAAGCCAAACAAGCCAGACAGACAGACTATTACAACAAAAATAGAGCCTACAAATAACTTTTAGATAGAAGCGTGACTTTTATTTTTTATTTATAAGGTAGATAAATGTTGTGCCTGGCAAAAATTCAAATTTTGAGAGGATTGTACGTACAACCTAAAGATTCATACACAATTTAAATTTAATTCTTAGTTATCATTTATTATAGGAGCTATAAACAAACACCGATCTTAGTTCATTTCTTATTTCAGTTCGTTTCTTAAGTTCATTCATGTCTAGTAGGACAGTTGTCGATTTCGTAGCAGACGCCGGTTGCCTCATCAAGGATGGTGGGATCGGGGCAGTCGCATCGAGAGAAGCCACAGGTGTAGCCAACAAACTGATACTGCGGTCGCTGGCAGGTCCGTTGAGCGATCCAATACGTCTTTGCACAGTCTCCTTTAAGTTCCACTAGCCCATCTGGACATTTTGAAACGCCTGTTGAATAAACGAAGGCAAATAGAGACTTATTGGTGCTTGGTGTAAAATCTTGCTTTGTAACTTATTGTGTTTAGTTTAGGCGCTACGGACGAAATATGCCCAAATGAGGAAATTATCCCATGAGTGATCTCATTCAGTCCACCTTTGAATATCCAAAAGGAATATTATTAGCAAAAAAAGGTATAAACTGTTTTTGTAATAAAGAATGACTGAATTGTTAATCTGAGAGTCATTTTTATTTTATTTTATTTATTTATAAGGTGAACAAAAACAGTTAAGTACAACACTTGATAATTACATGAGCATGACACAATAGAGTAAGTACTAACCAGCGACATGTTCCACTGATAATAAAAGCAAGGAATTTGCTAACTCGGCTATCACCCAGATCACTCACGCCACCGCCGCCGCCACTTATTAAAATAGCACAGGCTGAGCTAAGCAGAGGAGCTAAGCCACAAGTAGGTAGATGTAATTGAATTTAAGAATACAATTTTTAGGTAGGTATATAGAGAAACGGAATGAAATATTATGTTTGTGAGTGAGCTGGATCATAGTAACAGCGAAGGTGATTAAAAAGTAAGAAAAAAATATATGTGTATATATATATCAACAATAAACAAACTAATTCAATCTATACATCGTTACATTGGATGGTTAGGTTGGGGCTTCTTCCTTTAAAATATACAAAACTTTTCTTTTAAAACTAGGTAAAGATGTGCAGAATGGATCTACTGCGGAGAAACGGTTGTTGTATCTATGACACATCCTAAAGATTGGGGAGCGTTTACCAATGTTAGTACGGCAAAATGAACATTTTTTGGAAGCAAGGGGAATTAGATCAACATAATGTTGAGCGGCGGTTGTGTGTTGCCTAGGGCCGCTGCTGCCTCCTAAGACGCAGGTTCAATGCGCGTACCAATATGTTTTTGAGTTTGGAATTCATACGTAGTACGTTTATTTGAAGCTCTTACGGTGACGGAAAACATCATGAGGAAATCTGTACACTCGTGCGAAGAAATTCAAAGGTGGTGTGTGAAGTCGACCAACTCGCGCTGGGCCAGCGTGGTCGACTATGGCCTAATCATCAGCGTACTCTGGAGTTGGCTCGAGCCCCTTGGTGGGGATCTTGTATGCTGTTGAGATGATGTTGAAAATCATAATTATAGCGTTATGATCAAAAACACTTATTCATAGTAATAATACGAGTAAAACAATATTTTGATGATTAATAAATTGGTAAATATATAAGGTACATTAGGTACATCCATTACTTTCGAATCTAATTAACAACGATAGTTTTTTTTTGTAGGTAAAAAGACATTTCAGCTTGTGATACTAATGTTAATAGGCAGTATTAGGCAGTGTTATTCGAACTACTATCTGGCCGATAAGAACAAATTCGTCTGCGGTGTGAGTGAATATACAAATAGTTTTGTACAAAGTACGTATGTGAATACTTACAATCGTTATTGTACCATAGGCAGTGTCCAGGTCTAGTTCCATTGCAAGAGCAAGCACTCAGCGTGGAGAGTATTAAAACTATTGAAACTAGCATGTTACAGTCTAGTCTAGAGCTCATGTAAAAAGTGAAATGGTCTTACATGCATTTTATACCATTTTTATCATCACTAACTAACGGACGGATTTTATTTAAATACAATAGTAGGATGTTTAATTCAAGAAAAGAATAGAATTAGAATAGCTTGTTTAATATCAACATTTCCAACAATAGTTATCGTTGTAAGAAGTTTCCCATGACACATATTTTAATAATATATAACATTACCCGCTGTAGTTAGGAGAGGACTTACAACGTCTAAGTACTTTCTCGTACCTACATAGGAAATAAACGGGACCAAGTAAGCAAGGAATCATCTTGCTGTAAATTTTCTTAATAAATAAATCTTACTTTTCAGGCAGTTAGGTAATTTAGCTTGCATCATGTTCTAGTTGCAATAAATAAAAATAAAAAATCGTTTATTTAGACCTAAATAAAGTAATAATAATAATCTATACTATCTATACTATTATTATAAAGAGAGAAGTCCGTACTGACTGACTGATTGACTGACTGACTCATCAACGCACAGCCGAAACTACTGAAGCTAGAAATACCAAATTTACACAGTAGGTTACATTTATAGCGTAGACAAGCAATAAGAAGGGATTTTGAAAAATTCCCCCTCTAAGGGGGGAAAAGGGGGATTCAAGTTTGTATGAAAGTCCGTCATTTTAAAAGTTGGGATGATGAAAATTTGGATTTAGACTGCGATTAATAAATAATTTGACACGTGTTTTAGAATTTTATCAAAATCCCTATTTTAAAGGGAAAGTAGGGATAAATGTTGTTATAGAAAGATTGTCATTTCTAAAGGTAAGAACTTGAAAATTTGGATTTAGACTAAAATTAACAAACCATTTGACACATGTTTTCGCATTTTTTTAAATCTCTATTTTGAAGAGGAAGTAGGGATTAAATATTTGTGTCGAAAGTCTGTCATTTCTAAAAGATAAGAACTTAAAAATTTAGATGCAGACTGAGATAAATAAATGATTTGACACTTATTTAGGTACTTTTTCGAAATCCCTATTTTAAAGTGGAAACAGGGATTAAATGTTTGTATGGAAAGTCCGTCATTTGGGATCATGAAAATTTTGATTTAGACTGCGATTAAAAAATCATTTGGCACGTGTTTTAGAATTTTATCAAAATCCCTATTTTAAGGGGGAAAGTAGGGATTAATTGTTTGTATGGAAAGTCTGTCATTTCTAAACGTAGGAACTTGAAAATTTGGATTAAGGCTGAAATCAATAAAACATTTGACATGTGTTTTAGTATTTTATCAAAATCCCTATTTGAGGGGAAGAGTAGGGATTAAAGGTTTGTATGGAAAGTCTGTCATTTCTAAAGATAGGAACTTGAAAATTTGGATTTAGGCAGAGATTATTAAATATATTGACACATATTTTTCACTTTTTAGAAATCCCTATTTTAAAGAGAAAGTAGGGATAAATGTTGTTATGGAGAGTCTGTTATTTCTAAAGGTAAGAACTTGAAAATTTGGATTAAGACTAAAATTAACAAATGATTTGACACGTGTTAAAACATTTTTTCGAAATCCCTATTTTGAAGAGGAAGAAGGGATTAAATGTTTGTGTGGAAAGTCTGTCTGGAAAGTAGGGATTCATGGAAAGTTGTCATTTCTAAGGCAAGAACTTAAAAATTGTGTATTTGACTACGAAAAAATAATCATTTGACATGTTTCTCATCTCCATGAAATCCCTATTTTGAAGGGGAAGTAGGGATAAAGTTTTGTTATGGAAAGTTTGTTTCTAAAAGTAGGATATTGATAATTTGGATTAAGACTGAGATTAATAAATCATTTGATACAGAGAGAGAGAGAGAGAAAACATTTATTTCATGACAGTACAACACATACGTGTTTAAGCTTTTTTTAATCCCTATTTTGAGGAGGAAGCAGGGATTAAATATTTGTATGGAAAGTCTGTAATTTCTAAAAGGTAAAAACTTAAAACATTGGAGTTAGACTGAGATTAATAATTCATTTGATACATGTTTGAGCATTTTATCAAATTCCCTATTTTGAGGGGGAAAGTAGGGTTAAATATTTCTATGAAAAGTCCAGTTCTCAAGTTAGGAAATTGAAAATTTGGATTTAGGCTAAGATTAGTAAATGATTTGACACGTCTTTTTGGATTTTTTCGAAATTCCTATTTGAAAAGGGAAGTAGGGATTAAATTTTGTATGGAATGTCAGCCATAATTAAAGTTAGGAACTTAAAAATTTTTATAATAAGACTGAATTATTCGGTTCGAGTTCCAAAATGTTTTTGAAATCCCGACTTAGAGTAGGTATTTAAATAAATGATGAAAAAGGAGCCTCCTCCATTTTGAAGTTGGTTAAAAATGTGTTAAAGTATGGATTAATCTACCCGTGCAAAGCCGGGGCGGGCCGCTAGTAATTAATAAAAAATATTTTTTTTAATGTTGCTGAAGTCTAAAACTGTTACGCTAACGCTTGCGAAAGAGTATGCCGTTTATGCTAAACAAGACTTAGCGAGAAGTACAGCAATGGACTATCCATGTTCGGTTAGACAAGTATGAACGTCTATGCACTGGGCGCTACGATATGGCTACGAATTACGATGACGAGCAGCGCGCGCGGGCTGTTTTTGCGTCCAATGAGCGCGATAAGGGCGAATCAGGCCTAAGCAAGCAGTGCGGTGACAAAGCGGTTATCTGCTCAAGCAAACACCGCCTATTGATTCAGTTTATCTCATGGTAAACAATACATGCCGACGACGACGAAGTGGCGGTAATGCCAAGCGGCCACTAAATAGAGAGTTTTTGACAATGAGCACTTGAATAATGATTATTATGGGGTACGTTAACCTATAGGGTGAATTTTTGAATTCAGTTTAAACCTCTTTTTAATGAAAGAAAACTGAAATACATAAAGAAACTTTTTACATAAATATGGGATGCTTTGATTGCAAATCCTCAGAGTAACAAAAGCGATCGCTGCGAGGCGACGATGCCGACGCACTTCAGAATTTTTTGTACAAATTACACCAATAATAAAATCTTCTAGTAAATACAAAAAAAAAAATAGACAGACTAAGAAAATATACTTGCTTACCTTTTTTTTATTCTTTCATGGGAACTGTATTCGCTTCTATAATAAAATACCAGATGATATTGTAAATCTGTCCGATAGCCAATTTAAAACTAAAATTAAAAATATTTTATGTTCTAAGTCCTATTTATACGATAAATGATTACTTAGATGATAAAAACATCTGGTCAACTGTTGTTCCAAATCAGTGGAGTAGATTGTAATTATGACTCATGTATGATTCTTTATATATTTAAAAGAGAAGTACAAAAGATACAATTCCTGTGGAGTTTCTTCTGGCCGTTCTTCTCCATGGAGGGCGTACACTGGTAGTGAACGTGCCATCCATGATAGCTTTGACGTCGAAAAATGATTTGTAAAAATCTTAATTCGAATATAATAATTTTAATTTTTTGATAGCTTTGCTTCAATGGAATTATTTTAATCCCTTATCTTATCGCATGAAATACCAAAGATATGGAACAAAATATTTTTTTCAGTGAAAAACTTCTTTATTTGCATTTAGTAATGACTAAAAAAAAATTGCAGTCATTATTTTTACCCACGACGGACGGAACGGAACGGAGGCGGTATATGCGTTTGGGGTAAGAGGTTGTTTGTTTGTTTGTTTGTTTGTTTGTTACCTTCTATCTCGAAAACCACTGGACCGATTTAGTTCCGGTTTTTTGCATTGAAAAGGTATCACTTCAACTTAGGATCTTAGATATGTTTTATGTAGGTAGACCATCAGGGAGCGCTGCAGCAGCCAGATAAGTTGGCAACACAGGAGTTATCAAAAACTACCGAATCGATTTCGATGCAGTTTTTTGCATTCAAAAGGCTTCATATTGGAGCTGGTTGTTAGACATGCTTTGGGGCGGTAGACCACCAGGGAGCCCTGCAGCAGCCACATAAGTTGGTACAAGAGAAGTTCTCAAAGAGTATTGAATCGATTTCGATGCGGTTTTTTGCATTCAAAAGGCTTTATCTTGGAGCAGGTTCTTAGATACATTTTATGGAGGTAGACCACCAGGGAGCCCTGCAGCAGCCAGATAAGTTGGTACTACAGGAGTTCTCAAAGAGTACTGAATCGATTTAGATGCGGTTTGTTTTAGTGTGCTAAGCGATAACAAACAAAAGTAACGTACTTTCCAAAAAGTTTAAAATAAAAACAAAATTGAAAATTTTAAAAAACCCACGCCGGATGTTAAAACATATTCAAATAAAAAACAAAATTTAAAATTTAAAAAACCCACGCCGTATATATTAGAATAAAAAGGATTAAATAACATTTTTGGAAATCCCCCAACCAGAGTCAAATAAGATAAGAAATATAAAATAAAGAAATCTATAAAAAGAGAGATTTCTCACGAAATCCGCCACACAAACAACTAATTATGACCTTTCTTAGTCCTTACGTTTACGTACCTACTTACCTTTTGCTTTCTCGTAGAGATAGACACAGCAATAATATTTAATAATTTAGGTACTATTACATACTCATCTATCTAATAATATGATTCAAATCCAATAAAACACGTCGGGGTCTGCTATTCCCTGCTCTGACATTAATAAATTTATATTATGTCAAACACGTAAGGTTTGAGTCAAACCGTTTGACCGTCTCCGGGGCCCTTAAGATTATAAACTAACTGTATGGCTTTGTATGCGGTAAGGAGTTCTAAATGCGGTATAGTAGAATAATTACAAGACTGTCATAGCTTGAGGCTTAAAATGAAAGTGATTAAATTGAAATTAAAGTGAAACACGTAAAGTTAATGTATCTAGCTAACTACTTTAAGTAGTTATGTAGTTTATGGTCTAAGATGTTATGTTATTATAATGATAAATGTAGAGTCATCAAATTATAAATAATCATTATACTTTTGATGACCGAAACTGAATGATTGCGTATAAAATTAAAACTTTAGCCCTACAAAAAAGTTGTTAAATCATCAGCAAAAAATATATTTCTTCCAATAAATTGTTACTGATATTTGGAAGCGCAGTCTTTATTTAGAAGGCCATAACGTTAATCGTTGGAAAAAATAGGGGTTTCTTCTAACTCTCGCGCAAAAAATGGGGTAGGAAGGTTATTATTATCTGTTTGCGATATCTTTTCGGCATAACTTTTATTTGAAGGGTACAACCATCTACGTGCAGTATTAGGGATGTTTGAGTTTCACCGACCATATGATTATAATATGTACTAATAATAAAATGTTTATATTTTAATGAATACCCACTCAAATAAATATGAAAACTTTAAACGGCGAAGTAGGCTGTGAACTTTTGTTACTATCCAAATATAAAAGCTCTTTATAAAAACGTAAAACTTAAACACTATCTAAAACGTATCAAATCAAATATAAAACTTGGGTAAGACAAAAGAAAAACAGGGCGCGTGTTTTACTTTGCTTAATTTTAGTATAATGTAATTTAACCATACAACGTGTTAGTTAACGCTATCTATCACCCCTTTACGCAACATTAATAGAATCATCAAAACAAAAACAAAATATGGCCCAACACGAGGTGTTTGCTATAAATTGATTAATCATGAAGAGTAGGTACGACTTTTTATTTTCCGGCTCCACCATCAGATCTTCATCTACAGGACTCATCAAAATAAACTAAATGAATGACACAAAAGACATCAACGCGAGCTGAATGAATTATCAATATTTTTTTTGTTTTTAATTTGGTTATGTTTTTTATCCGAAATGGTTAATTATTTATTACCAAAAAATATACTAAGTTTATTATTTATTACATAAATAAGCCTTAGGTAAACAATTTACATTTATATCTTATGTAAATTAAATAATACTTTATTAATTTTATTATTTTCATGGTACAAAAAATCTCTTATTTTAGTTTGTATTTACTAGTTTCCTCATATAAATTGGTAGGCAAGTAACGTAATTATAATTACATCAAAAACCATTAAAAAACTTTTCCCGCCAACCGCTTCTAATGATGCTGTAGAGTCGAAGTTTGTAGAGATTTATGAAAGAATTTCAAAATATACTAAATTGTGTTCATTTGTAACAAGACTCAAAATCCAACAAACAAGTTGTACACGTGCGAGAGAAGGATAGATACACTGTTGAATATATTCTTACATACTGTTGTTATGCCTGTCTCTATCGCACTTAGTGATTGTATGTTCTCTTTTCTCCTTTGGTTAGTAAAGTTTCTGTGCGCGTAGTGGTTGGACGTTGCGTTGTTTTATAAATAAAAAAATTGTAGAGACTTTTCGTTGTGGCATTTAATAGTATGGGGTTGGGCAGATAGTGATGTGGTAGTCTCCCGGACTAGCTACGGACTCACGATGGGGCTGGGAGTGCTGTGGACCCTGGTGCCTCTGATGCTGTGCCTCTGGGCTGCGGAGGCGGGCATGATGGGTGACCAGTGCGACTGGACCGGCAGGTATGGAGATTACCTTCCTATTGTTCTATGATGTGATGGTGTGGCTGGATTTGAACGAATACTTTTTTAGTGTGGATGTAACTTATTTCCTATGTTAAAAGATGTTACGGTCTATCTATAATGATAAGTTAACAACTTTCTGTTGTAACAAAGTTGTAAATATTAAAATACCTCGTCTTTATTGAAAAAAAAAAACTAATCATTTATATAATTAAGTATAACTTATATATCTAACAAATGAGGTTGCTAAAAATAAAATAAATACTTCCATAAAAAATAAACCGTAATGTAACATTCGATAACGGCTGAGTTAAATATTCAAAGACTTTAAATCTTCGATAATACTTGTTTATAAGTCAATAAATTAGGACAAAAATGGCTAAATTAAACAAAAATCAAATCAATCCACCTGGACCACGAAGCCTGGACCATGAGTCACGAAATCCTTCCCCCGGGCGAGGACCGACCAGGCAATTTGCAAAGTGCTGGAACTCCGCAGAATTCTACCGTCTCGTCGCGTGCTGCGCTGATCGCACATACTTACATACATATAACAACATCGCTTTTTGCTCCTTTGATATCTCGCCCTAATAGGTGTGTTTAGGATGCTGGGATGGAATGCAGGATCGAATATTTTGGAAAAATTTACGGGTTGTTTAACAAGTCTATAATAATCTTACAACAGGAATAACAACTTATAAGCCAATACAATATTTTTTACTGCCTTTTGTTAAAATGTTTTCTTCCCATCAACAGCTCATAGACGTCCCCACCGAGGGGCTCGAGCCTACTCTGAATTAGAGCGATTAGGCCTTAGTCGACCACGCTGGCCCAGTGCGGGTTAGTCGACTTTACACACAACCTTTGAATTTTTTCGCAGGAGTGTGCAGGTTTCATCGCGATGATGTTTTTCTTCACCGTAAGAGCGTCGAATAAACGTGCATATGAATTCGAAATTCGAAAACACATTGGTATGTGTTGGGGATTGATCCCGCGTCTCCCGGACGGGAGACAGCGGCCCTAACCACTAGGCCACCGACGCTCTCGAAAATGTTTAATTGTATTGTTACTTATAAATTATAATGCACCAAGATCTGAGCTGACATCGAGCTTACTCTGAATTAATAGGGTGATTTGGGCCTTGGTTAGTATTGGGCCAGGCGGGCCCAGTGTGGGTTGGACAAATAAAAATTGTAACTTAAATAAAAAGTGTTTTAAACTTTAAGCAACAACGCCATATAACCCAGTATCAATCTTATAGCATAGAATCATCAACAGCTCATTATAAATATGCCAAAATTTCTCTTATTTGATTTGGATGGTTAATTTACCCGTGATCTACATATATGTTCGAGAGTACGCCAATTTCTGTCTCAGCGTCAACAAAACACAACAACATCCTACTAATATTATAAATGTGAAAGTTTGGATGTTTGTTACTCAATCACGCTTTAACCACTGAACAAATCGGGATGAAATTTGGCACACATATAGGTTAGGTCCTGGAATAGAACACTTTTTATTGCGGTAAAACACTTTATTCCCACGGGAAAACTCATTTAACGCGGGTGAAACCGCGAGTGGAAAGCTAGTTAGAAATAAAAACATGTAATGTACGAGTACATCCCTTGTTGTCATCACGTAACACCATTAAAAATGAAATACGTAATTGTAAAAGCACACCCGGAAATGGTATTGTGAGGGTCGATTAGTGCAGTAAAATCAACAAGTGAGGTCTCATTGATGGGGTGGCGTGGGAAAGGCGGTGTCAATGGGGAAGGCTATAGAAACCAATAGAAACCGATGGGAAAACGCACCCCGCTGTTCGGTCACGCTGCCCTTCCGTAAGGGTAGTATTGTTACGGGGGACTATTAAATTTTAACTCATTGTTATTATTTTTAAATAAACAAACTAAATAACATGCTGGAGTAAAATGCTGGTTTAGTAATTGCTTAAAAAGTAACTTCATGAAAGCTTAATTTTCATTTTGCAAGAGTCTATAACTTCAATAACAAAAACATACGAAACCGCGAGTTCTAAGTCTCTAGTGAACAATGGTCGAGTCTTACCTTGTTAAATATGTTTAATAACCCCCCTAAAGCAGTTAGCAGCGCGCAAATTTATAGGAAGCTGCTAAAAAGAGCCGAGTGTTGTCAATGTACCAGCATCACTCCGCCCATTGTGTTATGTACGAGTTAGTACGTGTAGCTTTCAAGTTCGTGCTCGTGTGTCGCTGTCAATGGTCTTATAAAACTGTCTAGGGACCTAGGAACTACTAATAAAGCTTAAATATAATAAAACTTTTCCAATCAAGCTTATGCTGTCAATGAATCACTAGTTTTGTATACAGTAGAGCAACCCAACTTAAAAATCTGTTGACTTCCGGTCAACTATTTTGTAACAAAAGCTTACCTACATGATCTAAATCATCAGGTGTGATTTACTTCAGCATCATCAAAAACAATTCACTGAGTGTTTAAATCTAGGATAAAATGACACGCTGATTTATGTTCTATAATTAATTAGGTACATCCTCTTTTTCTGAAAGACATTTTGGATACATGCTCTAGGCATATTTCAGTTTGGCCTCCGAACGACGACGATGCATCGACCGACTGCCACTCGTACATTAATATTTATTAGAGAGGGGAGTCGCCGGGATCTGTTTATTATAATATCCTCCTCCTATTATAACGCGTTCGCACGATACAGCGCGGCTCTGATTGATAAGAACCATCATGTAGTTGAAACCCTCTTCAATAAAAATCTATTTAATAAAATGCAGATTTTGAGATGCAGATTATAAATAGCCTAAAGCCAAACTAACGTTTTTTATACGTCATCATAGAATATTCATTACCTCGAAAACTCTTTTAGGAGGGCTTGTCATAATTCAATTTAGTGACGTCAAGGGGTATGGGAAATAAAATAATTAGCTGATTGAACGACATGCACTCGGATGCACACTGTGCAAGGAACGGATGTGCGTAATGAATGATTGTCAGCTGAAACTACTGAAAAAAGAAGACACTTTCAGTGAAATTACGGACAGAGCCGCGGCGGCTCTCATACAGTTTTCAGATGAATATATAATTAGATTATAATTTTACATTATTACGCAAAAAAACAAAAAAAATATCATGTATTACGGTTGAACTCTTTATTTTTGCTAGTAGAACTGAAGTGGTAATAGGTTTTATTTTTCACATTTATTGAAGTGATTTTTTTTGTTTAAAGTGGCGCCATGATAACAATAGTCACTTTACAAACTTAACTTTGAACAAAAACTACGGCCACTTAACTTAGCATAGCAGTGAACAAAGACAGATAATGTGGAATATACCATGACTAACACTTTTGTACACCTTTGTTTCCTTATCTAGAAAATATCGTCTCGTGCCATAGCTTTTTGTTAACTCTGTTGACTCTAAAAGGTCTTTTTCTGTTGGTCTACCTTTCGAATATTTAACTGTGAAAAGGTTAAAGATTTTTTTGTTAAATGAAAAATTCGATCAATCACATAGGTATTTTTGAGTATGACTTATAAATAAGTAAATTTAAATCGTATTTGTACTTTTAATAATTTAAGTGAACCTTCTTGTAGGAAAATAACAAAACGATGCCGTCTTGAATGAAATATCACACATACGACCATGCAATTAATGCTCCTCGATCGATCTTAACAGCTTATTTAACATTGGACATGGTTAGATAGGGAATTAGACATTTTATTATTTCCCTTAAAAAATATTTAAATGTAGCCTAAATTAAAAACTGTTGGCGGGAAAATCCACTTTGTGGTTTTATTTCCTGACTTCCCATAATATCCTATATTATGACCACACCAGCGGATGTCGCTATCAGTATCAGTAGGTACTATTCTGCAGCTATGCTATGATACGCATATTATGGCGAATCGTGAGGTCACACGCACAAGTCAGCAACCATCTGTTGATAATGTTTACGATTCCCTAGATTCTTAGAAGAGATCCCCGTTCACTCTACATATTCCACGGCCACACTTCATTAATATAATTAGTGATTCAGTTCAGAGGCGATTCGGCACCATGGGACTGTAGCCGTCATACATTTCACATGGTGTGCCTGTGGGGAAGTGTGGGAACATCGCTCTGAACATCAGGAGAAAACCGTCACATGTTCAGATGAAATCACGGTTATTTTTAAGCGACGATTGTTTTTATTCGCTCGCCAATTGGGGGCAATCAACGACACGTGTTCCGTTCGAGACGAGACGCTCGCCTTAAGGCCTCTCTATTGAGCTCGTTGATATCTCCGTGTCAACTAGAATACTTATTGCTTGAAATTGCTGACATTGCTAAAGTATCCGCAGTCTCATTTCGAAAGCTACGAAATTACGAACAATTCGCTGGCAAGTAAGTACCTCTACCTTTTACGTTGCTCTCTAAACATAGTTTAGCTTTGCTTTGGTGAAAGGCTAAGCTCCATTTTGTTCGCCGTTTATGTAGTTGAAAACTAGCTAAGGGCTACATTGGACTTGAAAATGTCTTACAATAACGGCCATATGCATTTGAGTCTTGAATTTAATGCCGCCTCCGAATTATATATGTAAATTGTTCCCAGTTACTTGACAGCGACAACGACAAACGAGGGTACTATCATCTTTCGAGTGCTGCTGCGTACAGTTGAACAGAATATTTTTATTACGCTCTCAAGTTCGAATCATAAGAGATAATGTGACTGCTCGTCGCTGAAGGGTAACCCAATGCCTGTGCCATGTGTCCACTTAACTGTGTTATATGCTTAAGACGGAAATTTATCGTTATGTTTAAAGCAGATACATGGTTAGTAACAACCAGTACTTGTTTTTAATAAATGAAACGAGTTAGCTACATATCTTATAGTGTCGACGTCGACTGCAAAAATGATACAATCTCTTAAACTAGTCCCGCCTACTCTACATTGCCTACTTTAAACCTACCTATACTATCACTTCGAACCGGTAGTTCACCAGCAGCAGTGTCGGTCGTTCGGTCCAGCACAAACAAAGCTTCGAATGTATAGCAAATTGTTTCGTTTCATCGAACACCGCGTTCTTTGAACTAAACTAATTAACGGCGAATAGTCGTGGCATTGTTCGGCAGGTCGATGAAGGCTTCTTTGTGAGATGGCTGTTTATTTTTCCTATTGGTTCCCGTGATGTTGCCCGAGTGCTAATGACAGAGGTGATAACTGTAATACAAGCGGGCCGCGGCCGGACCGCTAACGTTTAATTACTGTCGATTTTTATGAACTAAGCTCTAATAGGCGCCTACGCAGCATATAACTTATCTTACGACACGCCGTAATTGTTAGTCTGCTTGTAAACGTTAGATATATGAGAAGTAATTTTTATCAAAAAATAGGGCACACGAGATAGTAAGCAAGATATAATAGTCAGGAGAATTTCGCTTTAAAAATATTTAAAAAACCCATCTAAAAAAGGAAAGCAAGTAATTTTGGCGAAAATACTGGGGATTTGGGATGAGTAGGCCCTATTGAATAATGTATTAGACGCGGCTGGTCCATTACGATCCGGGTGCGCGGGCGCAGGCCACGCCGCCGCCGCCGCGCCGCACGAGCTGCATAATAATGCCGCTCAATTTCTTCGGCACGCTGTCAAATTACAATATTTCATTCGAATGTCTCCGAAATAAATTCAAATGACATATATAAGCAAGCATATCATGTGTTTGCCGTTAGATATCCTTCCAAAATCATGCTGGGAATAAATATTATTGGCGCCCAACGATAAAGTAATATCACATCCTATCTTAGCATAATATTATCCAGAAACATTTAACTGTTTTTCACATTTGGCCATAAAATTAATGAGAGAGCTTATAACTTATTTATTTGTATTCTAAAAAGTTCAAATTAACAGTACAAGTTAGGCATGTATAGGTATGTATAGGTTTTAGATACTTTCTTATTAACTGTAAGTAACATGGAATTGACTGAAATCGTTTATGTAAATTAATATAGCTGTAATATTCATGATTGTAATCGCAACTGTTACGAGTATATTATAACAGCATCCAAGTTTAATTTAATTTGGTGGTCAGCTAAAAGCTAAGTGTTTTCTTCCTCGAAAAGACGTAATCTGAATGCGATGCGGTGCGGAATATTGCAGGACGCTCGCAAATTACAACTGGTTAAGCGGTAATGAGGCACGGGCTGCGTAACGCGAGTACGCGACGAGTCTCCGGTTCGGCTCCCCCTGCCTCCCGACAGATCTGTCTCTCAGTTCCATCACAAAATTTCCTCACCCAGCTAAGCCCAGCTTAATTCTGAAGTTTTCTAAACGTAAAGATTAGGTGCACGTTACTACGCCGTGTCGTAGCAAAGGTCGTAGCCAGATTTTGTAGCCACATCGTAAGTAACGTTGCACAGAAACCGCCTTTTGCAACGAGTTTTCCGAATTGAATATGGAATACGTTACCACATCTTTGCATCCACACCATGTAGGACGATCATCGCTTATCTGGAAAAGAAAAAAAAGGAGTGAGCGGGGACGACCGATTATAATATAAAAAGAGGTTCGCGGTCGTTCCATAACCGATTGCAAATGGCAGTCGCCTTGGGCTCGCTGCACCGTTTATAGCCAGCAATCTCGGCTGCTAAAAAATAACCGTGCAGTTTCTTCAAAGGATGGCTCTCCATCTATCGATTGTCCTTTAAATATACTATCTATACACAAAGGAGATACGAGACATCGAATTTCGCATCACAAAAAGTGGACGAGCTCTGCGTTCCTTTTTTGAAATGCCTTCGCGTAGCAAGCGAATTATTGTTCTTCAGTCGTTTTGAGTTAGGTTAAAATAAACTTCCCTAACGATGTTGAGTTACTACCTCTGCTCTACCACCTATAGGTGTCTACGTATAAAGATTTATTGCTTCCCACATATCCAATTCATCTCGTATGGACAAAGACATTTGAATACGAATCGTGGAGTTATGAGAGCACATAAATCGCATTAAACGCAGTCAAGAATGCCATAAAACCTGGGTTTCATATTTAACTCGTTCTGTTTGCTTGCACCACGGCACGGGCGCGGGGTATAGTCATGGCGACACAACAATGGGGCGGCGAAGCTGAGATTATTCCCGATAAAGCTAAATTGGCTTTACTGGATTTAATAAGGTGTTTTACCTCTCCATCGGCGACAATCGCCTCTGTTCCGAAGTATAGTTACTGCCTGGTTATAGAATTTATCGGAACATCTTGCCATCATCCAATTAAAACGGAATTCTGTAGGTGAAATATGAGTTTAAGCTGCTGTCTTCGCATTTCCTGCAAAATTCAATATATAATCTGGTACTTCCTTTCTTAAATGATTTGATTTCATGTTAAATTAGGTACAAAATTCTGCTTGAGCGCGTTCACCCTGTAAGACCACGTCTCGTAACATAATACACGAACACGCGACTGACATCCGATATAGTATACGGTGAACGAAACAAGCGAAGCGTTTGACAAGATATTAAAAATGAAATATTTTTCAAACAATATCACTGGAGGTTTGCGTAGTTCAAACTGAAATCAGAATACTCGTAGCTAGAAATGGCTACGGCGGCGGAGCGGCGGCGGCGGGGCAGTCAAGAAAATTGGAGTGGCGATGAGGAAAAAGGGCTGTACTAGGGATAAGTCTTCCGCTCTTCCGAAAATCCGGTTACGCTCGATACGTCGATTTTACGACACAAGCATTAGGTCCATGTCAAAAAAAAAGGGTTGTACGTAAAACTAGCTTCGTATTGCTTGGGTGCATTTCAAACATAACCCTTTCGGTTGGCGGAAATATTTTGCAACAGTGTCATGTCGTACTTATTTATCATGTAATATTGCTAGCCACGATACTATAATATTTAAGTGTTAGACTGCTTTATCTACCACTGGTTTTATCCATTCTAACGCGGCAGTAGTAATATGAAATATGGACACAGTGTGTAAGATCGTGTCGCATCGGATTTATGGGTCCAGCCAGACCAATCGGCTTAGCTGCGCCTGGGCAAGTGGGCACAATAAGAACACCACGACTGGGCTTTTCACACCTCCGTGTTTGGACCGCGTGTTAGTGTTCACGCCTCGTGTGTACCTACCCTTAAACTTCGCGCCTTGCCGTAGTACATATCACGAGCTCAATATGTAAAGGAATTCCTTGTGTCAATTTTAGTCGGTGGTCGACAGGCTGACGTGTTTTATCAAGTTGTACAAGCTTGTGGTTGGGATCTCGCCCTCTTTCAATAACGCTATGGCAATTCCTATACTCTTCCTCGAATTACCTCAGAGAACTTTGTTTTTCATTTGGCATTTAATACTTACTTTTCACCACATAGTTAGCCGAGCATGCATTGCTACTCCGCTTTCATCGCTTTACTATCTACCTATGTGTGATTTACAAGCGAGAGTGACCTTTTTGCGAGTGATCAATCAGCAGCGGTTCCACAATGAGCCTCGGTTGCGTCTGAGTGCGTGACTAAGAGGTCGTGCGTGACGTACAACCACTGCTCAAACTACCGTCAGAATCACTTCAAAGTCAAAATTATTTTATTCGAATTAAGATTTTTATAAATCATTTTTCTAGTTTATTGTAGTTGAACGTCCAAAATTCTAGTCAAGTAAAAGTATTTTACTATCGACATTATTATCATGATCACAAATTGACGAAACGCTATCTGTTTTTTTTTTCAGTCCCTCATTTTGTGTTGTCGGAAAGACGAAGATAAAATCTTGATTATAGCGCTAAGCAAGGCTCTGTCCACTGTCCAGCATAGAAAGAAAACTATCACGATTGCTTTACAAAGTCTGTTTGTTTGTGAATGTACCTTTATAGGCGGCCTCTAGCTGGTATCTCGTGCGCCAAGCCTCGAACCCATTGTCCGGGTGAAAGTTTATTACGAGCGTTTTGCGTGTTACTAAAACCTTGTTTACTATAGACGACAGCATTACGACTACACATTATGTTTGTAATGAGAACCATAATTGATTCTGACGGATTCTCTTATTTCTAAGGAATTACCGAGTTCGTGATGCACAGGTTACCGAAAATTCAAAGTTCACAACGTCAAAGGTTAAATGTTAGTTAATTTCACTTTAAGTTTAATTAGAATAACAAAATATGCTTTGTGCTCTTAGCTGTAACTAATGATGAGCTCCATTTTTATATATAACAAAATATACTTTGTGCTCCTAGAAAATAAACTAATGCAAATAGTGAAAAGAAATACAATACGACAGCACATTTTCATAATAGAGACATTGAAGCTTCATCACTCATTTTTATTTATTATTTATAATGCTGCTGCGTCTTGCATTATTATTATATGGGCAGCGCTGATGGCAAACTGCTTTCTGTCATCGTTGTCGGTAGTTAATCAAAATTGCATTTACGTGTCATTTCGTCACGGGCCCCAGTGCGTCGGCCGACGACGCGACGTGTCGAGAAAAAAGCTGCATCGGCATACCAAGACTCATATTGTATTTGTCGACTAATGATTAATCCGATGGCACTGAAGCCGACAACAGCACTAAGCTTTTACTCTTTTAAGCAAAAAGTTACTATTATTATTATATATATATATATATTCATAAAGGAATCGAATGCAATTAATGAATTAAAATGTAAACATGATTTGTGCTTTGATTAAGAAAATTAGCCCGATTTAGGCAATATTTCGATGAAAGTTCGATAATCTCTGTTATAACTTGTCTCCGTACGTCAAAAATAACGAACGAAGCAAAAGTTATTCAATTACTATCAAAATATTGTCTTAACGATTGCTTGATCATTTCCGTTAAATACGATCAATCTTTGCTACCCGCTATGCTTTATTCATGAAAATCAATATTATGACAAACCCGGCGATCACCGGTGCACCTGCGTGATGATACAATAGTGTTATTGAGTGTGGATTGTTAACATTTGGGTGGATATGGCTTTTGGAGCAGTGCGGTAAGCGTGGGCGGCGCAGACGCAGGGCTATGGCTATGGCGTCTAACGAGTTATGTAAACATGGCCGCTAGTCACTACCGCGGTATGAGCGGCACAAGTCGGCTAGAATAGAATACACATTCCTAGTAGCTAGGAAGAGTGCTTGTTGAGTAGGGAGGGAGGTGAGGTGTCATGTAAGTATTATACATACATATGTTTTCAATGTAAATTGAAACTAATGATGAGTTCTAGTTAAAGACGATAGATAAATACCAATGGTTACTCAGTGGATCCAATGATAATTTTTAAAGATGTTTTACGTTCCGATTGGGTCAATTTATGGATAGGCTTCAGTTTTCTCTATTATTTTGATATGGGTTGATAGATACTCACACCACATTATTGGTAATAACATTAAAGCTCTTATCAAAACATGCTAATGGTATAATATACAATATCGCTTAGTAAGCTATAATCTCCCCAAGCGAGTGGCGAAAACACCACAAAAAGCTTTGTGTTTTTGAGGCGCGCGCGATGTAAATATTTTTTGCGACGAGGCGAGGCAGGACAAAAGGCTTTTGTGGTAGAGCATTGTTCAGTCGGCTGTAGTGGTTTCTAAATAAGCTCACGTAAAGTGACATTTCAGAATGTGGAAAACTATGACTCAGGATTTTTAAAAATTACAAATACTTGTAAAGCTCTTTCGGCACCCTGATTAACATTCAATATGATGATGCACTAAAATTCTTTGTGATATTTACAATTGTAATTCGTTAGCTAATGTGTGTGTCTAAGATATATCATTTAATAATCCGAGAAAAAAATAGGACCACCTCCGCCCACAACAATTAAACTGCCATTAGAGAATGATTTTATAGTATTTTAATTGATCTCGACGTAGAGTCCAATCATTGGTCCAATCACTATTTTTTTTTACACTTAAAAACACCGATCGAGATTTACAGATAAGTTAGTGTTTTGTTTTATTTAATAATAAATTACATTCTGCAGAGAGTATGGGATGTCTCTATTAGCAGAGTTCATCGTCCAGCGACGACGTTGTCGTCGAGTCGAGTAGATAGAATGAAATAAGATATTGTTTACCGAACACTTTACTGACCGGCTCTACCGAGTCAAGTTTCATTAGCGATTTAATATTTGACATAAACATTCAAATCCAAAACATATTTGATAAAATCGTTCGACACTTAAATACTAAAAAATCTTTGCAAAGAGTTTATTCAAATCCTTGTAGAGATAAAAGTGATAACGTCAATCAAAACGAATGCTTTATTTTAAGACTTGCAAACTCGTTCTTATTAGACGTTAATATATTTTTGTTTTAAAGCACACTTAACGAAGAAGCTTTTATGTTCATAATATTGGATTCTATATAAATCTCAGCATTGCTGCCAGCAGCGATCTGGACAAGACGACTAAATCACAATTAATGAGACATTGTTAGCGGCAATAAAGGCAGAGTGGTCAGTTTGCTTGACGATGGCGACCGGCCGTGTCGTCATCTTGCTAAATTTACGAGTACAGTGAATCCCAACCAGGCGGCGGCGCTCTAATTGGATCCTATCCTGTGCCCCAAATACATATTTCAAATGTAGAACTTAAATTTAAAATTAAATTTCGACTCCGCCGCAATATTTAAGCTTGGCGGCCAAAGCCTCTGAATAAGCTCTTTATTTGCATTTTGAAGTATAAAATACAAGATAAAATACGATCAAGCGTTTTGACTGCGGGGCATCATTTTGAAGCTATCGTGTAAAAAGGCGTTATGTTTTGTGTTACCTGCAAGCTCGTTCGACGGGTTCATTTGGCTGTCGCAGTGTGTTTAATATATCTGTACCAACAACGCTGGCAAACCGTAGATTTAAATGTAGCTATCTCCTTATAGAACTAGCAATTAATCTAGCAAAGTAGGTCGTCATCTTGGTTGATTACTATTAGAGTAATTACGGAGGCAAATGAAAATGTTGAAGGTCTACTGTCGCTAACAAAGCGACAGCATGATTGCTGGAAAATTGCTTCACAGGCCCGCGTTGTAAATCTGTTGAATAACAGTAAATAATAATTTAACCAAGATATTTATGGCAGTAAATAATCCTGACAGTTTATGGGAACTGTTCTGGTGAAAATAGATTTCTAATAAGATCTAAGGTTTGACGGTTATGGTTGGCTGAATTTTATTTTTATTGTCATACGTACGTTTAAGTAACAAGACGACGACGATAACGCCGATAAAGTTTAATAACAAACTACAGTTCTAAAAACAAAGGTATTAAAAAAGTATCCAATGCATAGATTATAGATGCACTAGAATTATAAAGTCAAAGTCAAGATAAATTTCGTTTTATATACACAAGATTGTCATAGATATATTGAGACACAAATGTCAGAATATTGATTTCTTTAAACTTTTTCTTCAGTGACACTCTAGGCCCTAATCTATAAATTGCACGGACAGCCCGTTTCTGCAAAATAAATATACTATTAGCATTCGCAGCATGACCCCACAATAACATACCATAGGTCATTAGACTATGAAAGTAACTGAAGTAGACTAGTCTAGCGGTGTCTACGTCGGTAAGGGCTCTAATTTTTTTAACTGCGAACGCTGCTGAACTCAGTTGGTTCGACAATTTATTTATATAAGAATCCCATTGTAGTTTGGCATCCAAAGTAATGCCCAAAAAGACAGTCGAATCTACAAGGTCTTTTATAAATATATCTGTAGTTACCGGTTTCACATTGGGTAATACGAATTTAATACATTTAGTTTTCTTTTCATTCAGTAATAAATTATTAACAGTAAACCAATTCACTATACTAGAGATAGCATTGTTTACGTCGTCATAGTTTGATTGTTGTCTTTTAACTTTAAATATCAAAGAAGTATCATCGGCAAACAATACTAACCCATGTTTTGTTTTAACAAGATAAGGTAAATCATTAATACATACTAAAAACAAGAAAGGACCAAGAATTGAACTCTGCGGGACGCCCATACTTATTGAAGATCCGGGTGATCTTTTCCCATTAACATCGACCATCTGAACCCTATCTGTTAGATATGACTCCAGAAGGCCAAGAGCCTGATCTTTTACACCATAATGGCGTAGCTTCCTGACAAGAGTGTCATGATGAACGCAATCAAAAGCCTTGGATAGAGCGCAGAAGACACCTATTGCATCCATTGCGTCTTCCCAGGCACCAAAAATATTGTCAATTAGTTCAACACCAGCATCGGCTGTTGAACGACCCCTTGTGAAACCAAACTGAGCAACATGAATTAAATTATTGACATAAAAATGACTCTGCAATTGATTAAGTATGAGTTTTTCAAATATTTTGCTAAGAGTTGGTAGTGTCGATATAGGTCTAAAATTTGTGGGGTCTGATGTACTACCGGCTTTGAATAGAGGTATCACTTTACTTAGTTTCATCAAGTTAGGGAACACACCATTATCTATACATTGATTAAATATGCAACAAAGGTGAGGTGCGATACAATCTATAATGGAACTTATAATTTTTACAGATAGACCATGGACGTCAGCGGTCTTTTTCATTTCCAGGGATTTAAAAGCTTTTACAATGTTCTCATTATTTACGTGCCTAAATTTAAAATCTGTTTTACATTCCTCAAAGTTCTGCTTAAGTATAGATTCAGCAGCAGCGGGAGATGAATTTACAGACCTAAAAGTAGCAAAAGCTTTTGAAAATTGCTTTACGGACATTCCAGTTTCAACAACCAAGTCTTTAAATTCATCTCCCGCTGCTGCTGAATCTATACTTAAGCAGAACTTTGAGGAATGTAAAACAGATTTTAAATTTAGGCACGTAAATAATGAGAACATTGTAAAAGCGTTTAAATCCCTGGAAATGAAAAAGACCGCTGACATCCATGGTCTATCTGTAAAAATTATAAGTTCCATTACAGTACAGTACAGTAAGTACAGACTTAACAATTGATTATCTATTTTAGGCTTGAAGTTATTATGTATAGCTTTAGCCTTTCCAGTCTCGCTATTTATAATTTTCCATGTCGTTTTCATTACATTGCTGCTAGATTCAATTTTGTTTTTAATGAAATTGGATTTAGCTACGGCACAAACGCGTTTAAACATTTTTGAATAACTACGAACATAATCTAGAAAGGCCGTACTTTTGGTATATGATTTCTCTTCATAGAGTTCATATAATTTTCGTCTACTCCTATGAATTCCCACTGTCGCCCAATCACTAAACAAAGCTTTGTAATTAACTTTTATAGTTTTTGATTTAAATACCGTATCATATTCATTTTTGACAAAGTTAAATACTGAGTTAAACAAAAAGTTTGGATCGTCACTGTATGGTATTTCCGATAATTTATCTAAAATATTATTCCTATAGTGTTCAAGCCGAGTGTCACTAATGGGGACACATGTAATATCCTCTTTTTGGTTCTTTTTTATTTTAATATTGAATATTGACCAGAGTGATCAGAGGTTAATTTATTGATGACCGATTTGTAAGTGGGCGTAATATACATAGTGATAAGGTAAATCAGCAGGGCAATAAAATAGAGCAGCGGCGGCGGCGGCGGCGGTGGCGGCGGGCGGGTCGGCGCGTGCCGCAAGGCCGGTCGGAGTCAGATATCCTGGCCTGCAGACCTCTCGCTTGCGCTTACGCAGCCACACAAAGAGCTTTCGCAATACTAAAATAAAAGTATTGTATTGTAATTGTACTCAATAGGGTATCGGATTATTTTATTTTATAAATCCAAACTTCTTAGTTTCTGCTATCGAACCTCAGAGGAAATAAAAGACGATCGCGAGGCGACGCGCGTCAGAAATCTTTGTATCGAACACTAAAAGAATTTTTGCTCTATCTTTAAAATTGACCGAAAAGGTTTGAAATTCAAGATTAGACAGAAAGGCACATACCCACTTATGACGTCACTTGCTAGTAACGCCATATAATTTCCATACAAAAAATCGTTTTATAAAGAGACAGACATATTGAAACTTTAGAAAATCACTGTAAATTCGTTTTCCAACCGATTCTGTTTTTTTCTTCGCGAATCGTCTGCTATTAATCTATATTTTAAAAATAATTCATAAAATATGGTAGGAACAGTCCGATCCCCTATTATCCTTAGGGCCACTTTTACGAAACCCCTAATTGAAATTAAAATGGTATTTAAATAGAAAATGTTGTTTAACGTATTGCACCATACATAATCACAATTAGGTGAGCTGTCAAAATTAATTACAGAAAAATGGCAAATTAACTAAGCTAATAGCGATTAACAAAAGTGTCATTTTGATGTTGTTTGCTGCAGTCGTCAAGACAACGGTCTTTAGCTGCCATGCACACGTTTCAAACCAAGCAAACAATTTTCGATGTACGGTATGGAACCTGTCAAATAATTTAAATTTCTATAGTCAAAAATGTTACTGACGTAAAATGGAACGTAGGTTGGTAGTCATAGACATTATTTTTTAGTTTATTTTCTACAAAAATTGTCACAGAAGAGACTCTAATTACAATTTCTTAATTAATGACAAAATCTATTTGGTGCAAGACATTACTAATTTTAATTAATTTAAATTGCAATTAGGGGTTAATTATTATTAGTTAATTCAAATTTAGCTAATTTTAAACACTATTTGGTAAAAGCCACCCTTAATGTTTTATAAAGTGTATAGATACTCTTATGTCATTGTAACACGAGTTGTGCTACATCAGATCTATACCTATATTCTTTACTTCGCTTCCTTTTTTGAAAAGGCGTCGTTGGTGAATAAATAAATAAGTCGTCACATGTTACTTTATACCAGTTGCGAGTAGACTGGACAGCTCCACTCGCGCTCAAGCCACAAATGGATGTTTGCCTTTAAGGGTATCAGATGTAGTCGGGTTATATTTTATGTCGTTTCATAATATTATAGACTCAAAACAGAATTATGCACTTCTGATTAGAATCAGATTATGAAAAAGTTGATGTTGGGATTTCGTGTTTATAACGGTTGGACGCGATTTGTATGTTCTGAATTTTACCTTCGAAACTTAAATTTTCAGTCTGTCTAGTCCTTATTTAAAGGTACTAAGTAAAGTTATTTCGGGCTTATTTAAATTTCTTTGCAAAAGAACTGCCTTTGCCAAATGCCAAATAGGGAATATCTTGTGCACATCACATTGCATATTGCTGTTAGGTCTACAAATGCACATACCCTTGAGTATTTGACACAAACCATGGAGACAATGACACACCGACACATATATTTTTTAAGACAAGTTCTTTAGAACTTATTTTTATGGTAGGGCCTTTTAATATTGTAATTAGCAGTTAAAACTGCTACATTCTAAATTGTGCTATTGCTAGTGGCATAATTCAAATAAGGCAGTTGAAGGTGACGGCCTCTGATTCGAAGCATTTACATACAAGACAGCGTAAGTAAATGATCGTTTTCAAAGTATCTTTCCTTAACAACTTAAGCATCTATTGTTCATAGTTCTTATTCATCTCGTCGACTCTTTTATGAACAAAGGCTGAGTTGAGAGCGGTCGTAAAGTAATACATACATGTTTAGCAGGACTTGGCAATAGCTGGAGGCTGCGAGCTTCGCCAGCAATTACAAGTCTGTACGAATCGCATAAATCGTCGGCAGAAGTTCTGACAGACGGCCGAAACTATATCCATAAGAAGATCATTTAAAAGTTTAGAGTCTATCAACAATTTGATAGCTATAACCAGAGCATTTTAAAATGAAATCTAATCTTTTTATGTACGAAAATAGTTTATGCAGGTACCGTTCGAAACAGTTATTGAAGCATTTTGATTAAAAATTTGATTAAAAGTGTCTCTTTCAACTGAACTTTCAAGAAATAAGTAATTGTTTGTAGTCGTACTTAAATTGTTATTGCGTAGTATATAATCCCCTTTTCTCGTCGGAGTGGACTGGAGTCGCTATAAATCGCCAGCAGCCCCCGGGCACGCGGCACGCAATCTCAATGCGGAAAATATTACGGCCGGTTTGGCTACAGGCTACGAATAAGAATATAGTACTGGCTGTGGTCTATAGCTAGGCTAGCTAGACCGCCGACCGCTGGACGGCTGCCTGCAGGCGCTCTGGGCCTCTGCCATTCGTTGCCAAGCGAAACCAGGACGTAGCTTTTAAAAGTTTGCCTTATGGCAGTGTATTCAAATACATCACCTACATCATAAAGACTATATGATTTTAAATATTTATGTATTAAAATACCACAATAAATAAATAACAACAGCTCATTAAAATCATATGGGTTATTTATAAATAAAAAAAAAATATGAAAAAATATATATTATATATTTTTATATATATATATATATTCTTATATATTTTTTGTATTTGAAAAAATCGTGAATAAATTAGTTAGACACTTAACATTTTAGTCTAAAGTAGTAACAGAAACCGACATACCTCATACAAATGACGCAAGTTACGTCTTGTTGTGTTGCACAATGTCATCGTTTTTGTGGTTTTCACAGTGTTGAGTAGCAAGAAGCCATGCCATGGTTAACTTTTATAAAAATAATCTCTACGGGCTAGGCAAAGAACAAAAGACACTATTAACTACTATACTTAATATATTACGTTTGAACCTAAACGAACATTTTCTTTGTTGTATTGTACCCTTTTCTGAGCATTACAAATTGTTTAAAGCTGTGCCAGCCAGTTTTTATCACATCTCATCATAATTATTTCACGTGCGACGCCCCGGTTGGGGGACGCGTGCTAAGGCTTCGGCATCTGTGCGGTGGGCTGGGGCATGCCACCGCGGCGCATTCCGGCGCATTACGGAGCATTGTGGCGCATCGCCGTCGTCGCCTGCGCCCGAACCGCTCGGCAGAGCCTGCGTCGTTGACTCCTCTCCTCGATCGTCGTAACCACGCTCCACTGCACACAGATTACACGCTTTATCTATGCCCTTATTGAATCTCCAACCACGAGACATTTCTTGTGGTCGCTGCGAGAACGCTGTTTGTGACTTATGAATTTTATGGCTAGCAAAGTAGGTTAATTTCAAACTTCCAATAGTTCTGTCCTTTTAATACATAATGTAATGTAGGTGATTATCTTCTAAATATAATTCGCGATAATAAGGATAAAAATCTCAAAAATCATGGGCAGTATTGGGCATAGCCAGTTAGGTGTTTCGGCACAGCGCGTTGATGTCTTTTGTATGGGGGTTTTGCAAAGGCTTTCCAAGAGCTATTAATTGTTGTATTATTTGGACCCGTATGATCGACTATAGATCTCATTGATCTAATTTAGACTAGGTAGGGTGATTTCCCGTCTTACTACTGGTAGTAAGACTTGGTAGTAACAGAGGTAAAAAATGGAATTGAGCTACTCAAAGGGCAAATGAACGAATGTAATATTATCAGTATTTAAGTCAAATCTAAGTAGATTGAGCTTATTACGCAAAGCAAGCACAGTGTTCGTCTAGTTACGTGCTCAGTGCTCACGCAACGATGATACGATGTGACTCAAATGTTTCCAAAGTGTATCACAGCCAGCACGGTGATACAATTCATGAGAACCGTGCTTGTAGAAAACAACAATCTAAATAAATGGGGCAATGAAAATGTAAGTGACGCTTAGTATTCAGTTCGCAAACCACACGCGTGCTTCTCACGCCTCCTTGTGTATTCCCCGCGCAGTACTCGCGTGGGAATCGAGGACCAGCTCGGGGGTCAGAAACTCTGGACATCATCATCATATCGTGTTGGCTGTAAGGTTGATGACCGACACCACAAAGCCTGGTGTCAGAATTATTGAGCTGTCAATGATTTCTGACATAGCTCATGTTAAGATTATTTCCGTTAATAGCCAGGATCAAGGGTTGAATGTGCCTTCCGCAACACGGAATCACGAAATTTTTTGGACAGTTAGCCTGCAATGCGAACCGATATATCTTCCAGGTTCAAGCTGAAAGGGCTGTGCCTTATCGTCAGCTGAAATTTGGGTTATGACTTTGGTATAGTAGAAAGAGTAAAGAATGAGTGCGATACGGGACCTCAAAATTCAAATATCCAAATCTCTGTAAGTCAAACAAATGAAATAACTCAACTACTTACATATAATCACGCCTATACCAGGCAACCAGGCCACCAGGCTAAATCACAATCGGTCAGGACTAAAGGTTTTATGAAAATGTGAAAGGTATCGTTATCTTTAATGATGCAATTTCAATGCAAGCGATTGACTTTCATTGACACGATCACAGTAATGTAAGATACAATGGACGTATACAATCGAAGTGCCATGAAAATTATGGCTTCAATGAATATGAAACAAAGCCGTCGATTGAGAAGACTGTTTTTATTGCTAATTACATCTCGCCTTACATCGTTGCTTTCAAGACAAGCGTAAATGGGGCAGACAACATGCATACAAATCGGCTTTTGCTCACCGCCCCGTGTAATTACTCATGAACGGCGGTCGCTGTAAACACCCTAATAAGATGATTATCGCTGGATTTATCACCTCATAAGAACAACATTCTAGTTTTCTTAGTGGCTATAAAAGTACTGAATTATATATATATTTAAACTTACTCTTTGTCGGTAGCACAGAGAGCTTATCGCGCATCTTGGGATCTTAGATTGCTTTAATTATTTTACGACCGATACAATTTACACCGGAGTTTGATTGCAAACTGATTTACTTTGATGGCCTACTAACACAATATTTAGAAGTAAAAATTTTGTTTGGCTTTTAATTTATATCTACAATCTAACTTTCAAATTTACGTAACACGATGTTACTTGTTTCAATAAAAAAGCTACTTTTATAATCATGGGCCAGTTATACCGGTCAGTTTAATAAAGTATTATAAATAGTTTGCCATTTACTGCCTTCTCGAAATATAAAGTTGTTCAAATAAATGTTGACACTTGACCCAGGATCTCTTGCTCTTACAATACGAATTTCAGAGATCCGTAAAAAACAAGTTATTCGCACCATAAAAGTAGGATTAATATCTTGTATACTATATCAATGAGAATTTTAAGATAGGTAGAAATTTGTAATGTTTGAAATATGGTAGGTATATCTTTCATATTAAGCAAGTAAGTATCACAGAGATAGAGTCTCCTAAAGTGTAGAGATTGACATTTTATGACATGTTGGTTGACACTCCGTGTGCTTGTTATGACAAGTGTAACACTTGTCCACCACTGATAACGAGTGATGTGAAAAGCTTATCAAACTTATTCACATAGGATAGGCACGACGACGGTGATATAAAATCGTTATATTAGGTTTATTTATATTGTGTTATTGAAATCATTAACATAGTTCACCAACGGAATCTGATAAGTCGTATATAAAGCTGATATATAACTGCGTTGGTTAGTTGAAGCTAAATAAATGTAAGTGCCTGAGAATAGTCTGTTTATTATAAATACTTATCTTATCAAAGAAAATACGTATTAAGATGGTCTATGCAAAGAGTAGATATGAAAAATACACAAAAAAATGCTCTTTTAATTTTAAAATCTTACGAAGTAACGAGCAAGTTTGAACCGTTTCGGAAAGAACGAAGCTTTATTTTTAATTTTTGAAAATATCGTGTAACTTTCAATGTTTAATTGGTATTTCTCAAAACGATTTCCTCTTAAAAATGTTAATGTGGTCTGCTAAAAAGAAACAGGTTAATTTAGTTTTGTCGCTCGCATGCAGGGCAGCTTAGAATTCGGTCGTTCTCCGGGGGCGATACAGTTTCTTATCGAAACTTTATGGTAAATTGGCAAACAATTTGATCGTCTGGGAAACATATGGATCTGGAGATATTCCCACGATATCGGTGCGTGAAAGCATGTGATCGCCTGACGAAATAATTCTATCGTCTTATCAATGTATTTTCCCATGCGCTTTTTACCTAGGTACCTCATTCGTTTACGCGTTATTTACGTGAAAAAATATTACACCGCACAATAACATGATAAGTAAACATAATGTTGACCACGTTCCTACTGTGTTCCTACATACATATACATCACAAAGTACTATAATACTGGCGTAATGACTTAGTTTTAATATTTTCTTTGGTCTTTTTTCTAATCGAAAGACGAAGACGAAGCCTGAAGGAATAACTTTCAAAAGTGTTACTACCTACTCATAATGTGCTTATTGTCGCTTGCTTGATTCTAACGTAAGTACCTTTTGGGTTCTATGATTTGTTTTTTTGTTAATCATCAAGGGCTCTCGATTTTTATTTTAAAAATAACTACTTAATTAATTATTGAATTTTTATAACGTTTCTGTCGAGACGCCCATAAAGTGAAGTCAAAATATTTAAATTACAGGTGATCTTTAAACTTTTATAGTACATAATTTTTAAACAACACGTCTAAAGAAATAATAAAGTTTCATGTAAAATTGTAAATGTAATCGGTTTACAGCATAATTTCACAATATGGTATAGGATAACTTCCTTTTAACGAGCGAAGGTCAGCAGAGCTGCGCTTGTTGGTATTTTAAAGTTTTATTTAAGAAAACACGTTGATGTGCGTCAGCAGGGATCCCTTTCGTTGACATAATGCTTTTTTTACTAATATATTTTGGCATATCATGTTTCGCTTAATTTTTTTCCCCTATTATTTCTTTGTCATAATTTTCTAATATTGCTTGTGGCATAATGCTATTTTTGACAATTTTATTTATTTCAATTTTTTTGCATAATAATTTTTGGAATATTGTTTTGTCGACTAATAGTTTTTTGTCATAAAGGTTAAGTGGCAGCAAATGAAATTGATGGTTGTTTGAATCTGAAAATTATAAAAAAGGTACTTTATCCGCTACTTATTACTTAGATAATAAATATAGACTCAAAATAAAAAGTGGCCCTTGGATCACCCCTAAGCCGCTTCTTTATTTTGTTGGTACATCATCCGACATCATCCAACCAGTCCTGCTATACGGCAGCGAGACATGGCCTGTCCTCGGAAGACATGTCCAGCAGCTACACGCTTACGGAAATGAAGATGTTGCGATGGATGTGTGGCGTTACGCGATTAGATCGAATTCGTAACGAACACATCCGTGGCAGTCTCGGAGTTCGTGACGTAGCGGATAAGCTTCAGGAAAGTCGCCTCCGATGGTATGGCCATATAAGCCGCAGACCGTCAGACTATGTAGGAAAAAGATGCCTCGACCTCACTGTCCAGGGCCCTAGATCACGTGGTAGGCCTAAAAAGCGCTGGCTGGACGTCGTGAAAGCGGATATGGAAGAGAACAATCTCACACCTAAGGATGCCAAAGACCGGGCAAAGTGGAGAAGATTAAGTAGGAAAGCAGACCCCAGCACTAGGCCGGGAAAACGCTAGGACGAAGAAGATATAACATATAAATTATTTCACAATTGTTGAAACTTACCTTTTCTCTTATAACATTTTAGGAGTTCTTATTCTGCGTTAGATGTTTATGCCTATTTTTATAATGGCATTATTATGCTTTTTTTATTTATGGTTTTGTATATTATGTTTTATGTGTTCTGCTTATATTATATTATGCGTAAGTATCATTAGTTTAAATTACACTATGCAATTCAATGTTATGACTTAATTTTTTATGCAAATAGATAGGGAACCGCGTCAGCATTTCAGCAGAGCTGCTGGCCGAATTTTTTGCTGTTGTCGTAAAGGCATGTTCACTATGGATATAGATTTCTGTTTTGGTTTAGCTGCAATGATAAGTTGTCATGTGAACATGTGTTGCCGTGGCGCCGATGACGTCGGTGCGGCGACCGACTCCGGCGCCGACCACACGTGCTCCCGAACATTCCCGTTGCTCTCTACAACGTGCCCGAGCACAAAAACTCCAATAATGTGCCGCCAGAATTTATTGGCGACACTTTAGGAATATATTAACTTGAATTAACATCCATAACTATTTATCATTATGGTTTGTGAGGGCACGTGGAACAGCATTCTAGAAGTATGCCTCTATGCGTCGTTGGTATGCCGCCAGCAAATTAATAAAAAAAGTTATTTGATTGCGACGCGTAACATAATAATGATCATTTTTTCCATAGTTTTTTTTTTAATGCGTAAATAATAATCTAAAAATAATGCTAACAAATGAAATTGGAATTACTTAAGTACTTGACTGCTTGAGGCTTGAAAGCTCAAAGACGTTGACATAGCACAAAATCGTTGCATATTACATACCTAGCAGTTAGTCTTAATCTTAACCTACGACGATTTTGTAGACTCGTATACAAGTACAAATATGTGATTGGTACTTATAGCTGCTAATTAGCGTTAGTCATGGTCCGGTCGCCGGAGTCAACTCTTGCGCATGCATAGATATAGCTCGCGTGTATGAGATCGTGTCACGCTCGTTTGTACTGTTTGTTTACAAACCACACAGGAATCTTAGCTAGCACTGATTGGTGGAGATAACTCTACATACTTCCGAAGCATGTTTGCTGACGAATAGTAAATAAGTTCCTACTACATTACGTTTTAAATTGCATACATATCTGACTAAGTCAATTTAAATACATACTTCACATTCTAAAATTTATTATTGTAATATGACATTTTAATTTGATTTAATTTAATTTTTGATTTAATTTGATTTGATTTTTGATATGATATTTTGTTTTAATTTTGGTTCTATAATTTTTATTTTTATTGATTGAATTTTTTGTGTTTTATTGTAAATATGGATGAAAGTCTGAAATAAATGTTTTTCTTTTATTTAATTTTTAAGTTGATTTATACAGTCATATGAAAACGTTATTATAATTATTAAAGGAAGTAATTACAATGAGCTTCGTGAGTCATAATAACATAAATGTTTTTCATTAGCAGTAAACAAAAGCACTCCATGAAACTATACTTGTAATAATAAAACTGTAAGTCAAGGATATGCGTTGGAGAGGCAATAAGTACCTTTCTAGAATACTACCGAATACCCAGCACTAAGTTTATAAAAGCTTTCAGCTTTCCATAATTAGTTCAGCGCTTGTAGAATTTATTATGTGCAAGTACCGGCCTGTGCCGCTGCCGGTGACATAGGGCCGCCCACGCGTCTGCGCACGAGTCCCATTATACAATCAGCACAAATCAGCACATACGATACTATATGCCGTCCTTCCACCCGTGCTCATATCAAGATTACACGCTCAGGCGGAGCATTCGTCTCTAGCTCAATGTATAAGTGACCGATCCAATTTGGAAGACAGCCGTCAATCTACGCAGAACAGCCTGCAAATTGTAGGCCTGGGTCCGTAGAGCCGAGATATTTTGTAGATACATCTACAAGAGATTAGAAATCTGCGTATTTTCTTGACGATCGCGCTAAATTTAAAGTAGAGTACGTCGTTATACTGAAATTAAGAAGAAGAAGAAAAAACGTACTACTACGTACGTAATTACTTCTTTCAGAGTTTATTTTATTAGAAATTCCCATGTTTATTAGTTAACTGTTATTTGCAAGCGTTAAGTACTGCTTCCATATACTCTACTTTATAATTTAAAACCCATTGCGTTTGTTCGAAGACGTAGAGTCGCATCACAGTCGAATGTATTCGAAAAAATATCATGTAGATACTTATTAGCTCCTAAATGGCATGTAGAGTCAATAGCTGGTCTGTATTGTGTGGATGAGTATTGGGCAGGTTTGTGTGCTGTATATGAATACAATGGTGTGCACGTGCGATGGTCTGCGCGAGCGCACCCCCCGCCGCCCGCGGCGGCGGCGTCCGCGCACCATTGTCCACGCAGCCCATTGTCTTACGGAAATACACCATACATGCTTTGACACTTACAATAAAGATTCGATGCGTACGAAAGCCAATTTTATGGGTTTATCCATAAAGATTCATGACGCTGCTGTACACATTTTGATAAATACAAGAATATCAAAGTTATAAAGAATACCAACGTATTAAATTGCTTGTTTGTAATATTCATTCAAAAGTCAGAATAACAAACTTTTAAAATACATAGATATCCACAACATCTTTTATCTTTATTATTTATGTCTAACAATATTCAATAGATGTAAAGTACGCGATAACGGTCTTAAATTAGGCTCCTTGTTTACAATCCGAACAAAAGTAGATCACGGAACTGCTTTGCTTGGCAATGTCTTACATCGTGTCTCTCGACGGTGACCTAGAAACAAAAACTCAACATGACCAGACTCTTGCGGCAATTCTTATTACGAGGGCTTAGAGTGGCTTGTCGAGGTTCAAAAGCTTTATAAATCGACGTAAGTTGTGTATGTGTGCGGCAAGCGGTTTAAATAGTGACACAATACGGCGCATATTGTTAGACCCTTTTCCTTTTTAAACAACAGATCAAAAATATTTTTGATCGGCGACTTTGTATCACGTTTGTTTGGGTCATAAAGTTATCTTGAGCACAATTTACAAGATCATAAACGGTAAAAGGCGAGACTTTGTAATAAGATAAGCAAAAAGCTTGCGTTTATATCCCTCTACAATCCTCTTTGCTCTACGTAAACTTTGATTTAAATTTTATTGCTAGACTTACAATGTTTTACAGGAAAACAAAATTGCATGATACGTTACGTAATACCACAGAAGAAATAATAGTAGCTGTAATACGTAATAGAGAGATGACTCTACATTTTCTTTTACAAAATTTTCTAAGTATAATATGAAAATAGTTTAGTTGAATCTGTGGGATGTAAATGTAACATCTAAGCACGGGATAATTTATAGTGGTCCGGTAAAGTCGTAGGAGCCCGTACCATGTAGCATGCGAGTAGGCTGGGATTGACAATGCACCATGCCGGCGGCGCGTGGGCAGCGCACAGGCGCGGCTGTCACCTACAGGGTTGGCTGTCTGTCTAATTAGATACTGTATAATTTTATTTTAACCTGTTTAAAATAAATATTACAGCATAGATTGAAATTTTAAGCAAAATATTTGCGTCTTTATGTTATAAATACACGTTTTTAAAATATTTTCTTACCACCTAATTGGACATTTGCTTATTTCAATCAAACTGTTAATTGTGCAATTTCCAAAATACCAATAAAAAAATTATAGTTAGGTAACAGATTATATCAGTGAAAGTTCTACAGTCACTCGCAATCACAACCCTACCGCCTACCGCGACGAAGAAGTTGAACGTACGGCTCATTGTTATCTCGAGTCAGACTGCTTTGGGCGAGAATAAATAAAACTCTTCGTAGAAAAGATACACATTTATTTTATTATTCTGTAGAGGCTTTGTGGCTCCACGATAAAAGCTTTATGAGACCTGTTATCGTGAACTAACGAACTTTCTACGCAGATAACAAGCTGTCCCCAAATGTAACTTGTTGGTTTTTGTATAAAAGCTCACATTTAGTAACCAGAAATGCGATTCTTATTCCCTGCATTATGCATAATATTTTAGTAGAAAACAATTCCTTTTGTTTTAGACAGGCATTTTAGTTTTTATGAGCCTGGTAACTTTTAAGTTCAGAAAGTTACAACGCGATAAACTGATACTGTGTATTGCATTTACAAATAAACGATTTATCTATCTATCTATCTATCTATCTATAAACGGAGATGTTCGAAAAAAAAAGATAAGTGTTTATTTTATTCCTTATTTTATAAAACCCAAAAAAAAATCATTTGGCTATAAAAAGCGGTGAATCCAAGTTTTAAACAAAACGGTCAGAATTTTCTCGTGTCCCTCATAAAGATTGGTGAGATTTGCATAACGAGTCTAACATCGCACACTTCTCTGAAAGGATTATAATGGAATTCAAATCAAATCTTTGATATAAGCTAAATTGGCACATTAGCACAAGTGCGTTAAAACTTTTATTGTGTCTAAATAACACGTAGGTGTTATTGGTGTAAGTATGTGTAAATGGCTTCGGCTTTGTTATTATTATAATCATATTTTTAATCAAGATTTTCCTACGAGAACAACTTAATTGGTTTGTAACAGTCATTGGTCATTATAATAAACAATAAATGCTAGCCGGACAAATTATTTGATAATAACTCGTACATTTCTTGGGGACTAATTTGGCTGCGCGTGACTTCATTTTCAGTCGTAGTCTTCGGACCTTTATTTTAAAAGAGATACAACTATTCAACGGGGGCAGGTAAGAGGAAGATGGAATATGTTTGGAGGGTGTCGTCGTGGTGCATTAGTGGCTTTTAGTGGTCGGTATCGGCGCCTGCGTCATTTGCCTTGTAATGGCCGGGATTACCTCAATTTGAATCTGCTCGCCGATGATAATCTTTGTTTTGTACGTTTTGTAGCTAATGGATCACGACTACCATTGCCTTAACACTGAATTGGAATTTTATCTTAAAACCAATTTTACTAAGTTTGAGTCAATCAATGTCAGAAAAAGTTTTGATTTTTCTCCTACGTGTTTATTTATATATATGATTTTATTATTATCCATATTATAATACATATTTTATAATACAATATTTATAAAAGGGCACAAAAGTGTTTGCACAAGCTCTGTCTATAGGACAAAGCCAATTGACGAAGCTGAGGACCGACGAAGGCAATCTTGTTTCGAGCAAACTGGAGATTTTGAGAGAGCCCGAGAGATTCTACGGACAGTTGTACACTTCTTCACAGCAACCCGTTATTAATAGGTCCAACGACCCTCGAGCCAAACTTACCCGAAATTACACCGAAGATATCCCGGACATCAGCCTATACGAGATTCGAATGGCTCTCAAACAGCTAAAAAACTATAAGCCGCCCGGTGAGGATGGAATTACGACTGAGTTTCTGAAAGCGGGTGGAACACCGGTACTGAAAGTCCTTCAGAGGCTCTTCAATTCCGTCCTACTAGACTAGGAGGTACCGTTCCGTAGCCTTCTCGTTCAAAATACCTCAGTGCTTGAAGAATAAGGTTTTTAACCAGTGTATAGGTATATTCCCAGTAATAACCTGAGACGTGGTCGCTAACTATTGGTCTCATGAACAAGCTCAAGGTCACTCAGCGTGCGATGATGGAGAGAGCTATGCTCGGAGTCTCACTGCGTGATCGAATCAGGAATGTGCAGATACGTGGAAAGACAAATGTCATCGCATAGCTTTCAGGATAACTAGGATAATTAAAGTTGAAGTGGCAATGGGCAGGCCATATAACTCGACGAACTGATAACCGATGGGGAAGAAAGGTTCTTGAATGGCGACCACGGGCCGGAAGGCGTAGTGTTGGACGGCCTCCCACAAGGTCAACAGATGACTTAGTGAAAGTTCCTGGGCGCCGGTGGATGCAAGTAGCTCAGGACAGTTCACGGTGGAAACCTATGGGGGAGGCCTATGTTCAGCAGTGGACGTCTTCCGGCTGAGCTGATGATGATGATTTATAAAATCTTGTTTACCAAACAAAATGCAATGCGATTAAAGGTCCAACTAGTCTAAATGCGGAACACGTCGCATAGAGTTCAGTTTAACACCCCTCGAAATATTTTTTGTTACTTTTCTATGTTTGGACACAAAAAATGTGGCGGTTTTTATATACGTATGGGTTTTGAATGTTTGTTTTAGCGCGCGCCGATAATGTAGGTGTCACAGGGGTGCTGCAATATAGGGTTAAAAATGTAGAGAACTTTAACTGATCAACTTTGATTAACAAATAATAAAAAGCTGGTCTCTATTCTCAAAAACGTACGCCCACGCGTCGCTGTCATAAAAACAAGATATCAAATTTAAAACTACGAACGATTGCGTCTAATGGAACTCATCTCAATAAAATATCGATAGAAAACACAAGGCGTCCAATTAAGTTTATTTGATAAAATAATATCTCTAATTCTTTAGGTTGTTATAAAATATTATAATGCATTTATGGTTGTTCACCCCTGATCGCTGGAGACGAGAGTTTGTGCGCTGGCGCACGCACGTGTGTTCCTTACTGGCGCGGACGACTGGTGTCCCTGAGAGCGCTGCACACTTGTTGCTCGCTATAATTTACACGCTCATATTTCAACGTTGCCCATTAGGAAGGATTAGGGAGCCTTCTGATGACGTGAAAGTATTAAGGAAGTGACTTGTCAAACTGTAATTTTATTTCATTTGAGTAAATTTAAGGGGAGGGTAAGTCGTATTTTGTAGAGCGGCTCATAAACATCACAACACATTAATGCGCAACTTATCCTCTCGAAGAGTATATCGTTGAAGATTCATGTGTGTACTTTAATAACTTTACTGCATATTGTAAATGCAGGCGACGGAGACGACATCTCGTGAGTATTTTAACACGAGTACAATAATATGTTATAGCCCTCTTTTCAAAGGCGTCAGAGACGCAGACTCGGAACACAATGGGATGGAGCAAGTTTTACATAAAAAGCGCTGTCGTGCTTTTACTGGTGTCGTATCAAGTCATGTAAAATCTTAACGTGGCATCTTTTATAGTCGAGCATGGTCGTATATTTTAGTATTATGGCGTGTGCTGTGAGTGGGCCGCGCGTGGGCGCTACTCCAGAGCAGAACCGCGTCGTGGCTCACTTGCGGCCCACGTGCCACTCTGCAGATTTCTGATACTTGTCCGCTGCCGGCTTGTTTATGGGAGCACTGAGCACTCGAGATATCGGCCAGAAATGACACCTTCTTCGCTGCAATCTTTGCCTCTCGGAGTATTATTTATTTTGTGCTCTTGGCGCCGCCGCCGTTCCCCTCGATCAAACTTTTATTAACGTCCACTTTCCAATCTAGATTTTATGCTGATTTGCAATTTAACGCTCGGGGCGCCTTGTATAAACCATTACAAGAATGCTTAACAACATCTCAACATAATAAAGAATAATGACAATTTGTGGCCATAAAAAGTAAGAGGCGCATAAAACGGTGGCAATTTTGGTGTAGTTTGGACATTTTTTTATTGAGTCAAATATACGTGGCGGCTCCGCGTGTCGCGCCACTCACAGAATACATAATGAGCTTTCTTTTAAAAATTAATGTCTTCGGTAGGCGACGGTTTCTGAGCCCAATCAAATTGTCCAAATATGATTAAGACTACTTTCAGAAGCTGCCTGAGGAGCCAGGTCCAAAACTAGGCATACGGCACTTAAATACGTCGCGCAGACTTTTATATTTTATTCTGAATATTTTAATTAAGTATTTTAAATGTCACTCGTTCGTGCATGTTTTTGTTTTAAAAGTGGTGATAGTATGTAGTTTTCTTACAATTTTAGTACTGCTGACGACTGTAAATTTTCATAGAACGATAAAGCGTGTATTTCCACAATACGTTATTAGATACGCAAGATAGTATTCATTAAAAACTACAGGTGACCCGAAAGACGTTGACTTATCTTGAGTTCATACAAAAAATCCACGAGAACTTTTAGTTTTTCCCGAATTTTCCTATTCCTTCTTTTCCTTACCCTACATTGAATTTTTTTCTATCCCTAAAAATCTAACTCTGGTCATTACGATCATTTGAAAAAAGAATTCTCAAGCAATGCGATCAACGAACAGAATTTAATTTTTATTGTAAAAGAAAGATAACGGAGGGTCTTAGACTTACTAGGATTTGTTGTAACGTTTGTCCTTTGTTGTTGCAGTGGTCTGTCTGGGGCGTCGGAGCGCGGGGTGACGCCGGTGTACCTGCGGTGTCGCGAGGGCGGCGTCTCTTGGCTGTACCCGCGCGGGGCGCTGCGGCTGCTGTTCCGGCCGCCGCTGCCGGGCCGCGAGCGCGACTTCACCGTATGCATCCGCGTCGTCCGCCGCCCCGACCCGCCCGACTTCTTCCAAACGCTGCAGCTTAACGACACACGTAAGTCATATTCAGTTGGTACAAAACGCTTACCTTGCGTGGAGTTCAATCACATTTTTTAAGAGCTTCGTTCGAAAATACGGATTGTGACTGACAGGTCTCCACAAACTGCAAGTGCACAGAAAGGTGGAAAATCGTTCAGAATCAATGGACTGAATGTCCTCTCATTTGTGGAGACCTGTAACTTACACCCTGTATAGTATCCTCCCATATCACAGTTTCAGCAGTTTGCTGGCACCTCTGAAATATGAAATTAGAGACAGGAAAATGCTCATAATCTAACATGTTTAATATTCTTTGCAGAAGCTGCAGAGCGTTTCCCTGCGCGTCTGTTCGTGGAGGGCAAGCATAAGCTGGTTCCTTTATACGCGCCCGACGATGGCGACTCTCGGGAGCTGCGCTGCTTCCGCAGCCGGCGGGGTCGCGCCGCGCTGTACGTCGAGGCCGAGCCGGAGGAAGGAACGAAGAGAAGAGTGGCCACGTTCAAATACGAGGCGCGGCCGCTGGAAAGGCGACACTATGACCCCGCCACCGCCGACTGCCGGCCCTGCTCCGAGTCGGAGCTCGAGCTCGCCTTCTGCACCAGCGACCTCGGTAAGACCCAAAGATTTCTGAAGCCCCTCGCCTCGCGCTAGTCTTTTGTTACTCTGAGGTAAGACCTCACACGATTACTAAAACGCGTTATTAAAGTTTTCTACCACCGCGCCGCCGCAGTAATAAGGGAGCTCAACAGAAGCGCGGCGCGCCGGCCACCAGTCTGAATGTTAATGAAGCCCTGCCTCGCTACCGCACCACAAATTTGTCTCCATAATTGAGATTCCTCGCGCCTGAAATTAAATTAAACGCTATTATGCAAGAATATATTTTTTCCTGCGTAACTACCGCAAAATATTTGCTCAGCGGAGGTGGTCGTTTATCATCTGCGAAATCGTTTTTCGGGAGAAATTTAAACTTTCGCTCGTTAATGCAGTGACCAAAATGGGCAAAAACAAAAAATCCAGCGGTCGCATTGTCCTTCCTTTTATCTTGTTCCGCGGAGTGTGCGCAAGATAAGTTCCTATAGAATGCGTCGATAATGTCCAAGGAAAAACCGGTTGCTTTCGATTACTACGGAAGCTTTTGCATAATCTATCTATCTGTGCAATGGATGGGATGATGGCGGCTACCTAGATTCAATTACGGTCATGATGTGTGGAGGCGGCGAGTACTGGCTAGACTACGACGTGTTGCCGGGCACGCGGCACGCGACGCAGCGGGAAGCTCGTGTTAGGTCTTTTTATTCTCGTTTGATAAATTATAATAGCAGAGTTATGTCACTGGCTGGCTGCGCGGCGGGTGACTGGGCGGCGCGGCGCGGGCGCAGCGCACCGCTTGCCGCGGGCGCGTTCACGTTATTAGCCGCCTCTATCACGTATCATTGAAATTTTTGTTTGTCATGCCACATAATAATTATTAAATATATTCTCCCAGACGACATTAGTCAACATTATACGGCTATTTTTTTAACCGTAATCTCGGTCATTGTAAATGCTTGCTCGGCTCTACAAGGAAGTATTTTTATTAGAATAGCTAAATCGGTTAGATTGATAAGATAGAAGTCAGAGCAACAACAAAGCCTTTACATGATTAGATATAACATTAATAAATGTCAATTAGGAAGATCGACAGAAGATCACCGTAGGGGTCCTCATCAAACAATCTCAAGGAAAAAGTTTGTGAGAACTAAAGGCGTGGAAGGTTGAACTAGACATATGTACTTAGCTCGTTAGTTAAAAGATGGTTAAAATGCTTTGGCTGTAATTATCGGGCAGGGCGGGCAGGTTGATGACCGTTTGCCGAACACCGACTATTCACTTATCTTCGTCAAACAAAAGCTTGTTCCAAAAAAAAGCGGTTACATTTGCGCTTACTCACGCCGCGACAGAGCAAAAAGCGGTCGCCGCCAGTCGCCTAGCGTTGCAGACAATAGAAGACACAGTGATTAATACTTTTAAACAAATCTATGTCTACGTATTAGGCCAGCTAGATGAATAGCATACATACCGGATCTTTCCTGTTCGTTGCTGTGACTAGACTACTTGAACATAGACATTGATCGGCTGTACTTACAGCTGTACGTGGGTCAAACCTATTAGGTATTAGTATTACAATACAATTTGTTATATTTTTATAACTTATTTAACAGATTAAATAATACCTTTCATATGTATGTACTGGGACGCAATAAACTAAGACGTTGTTCCTAATCCCAACGTATTTTTTTCTATCGCGGTCTGGATGAATAAAACCTCTAAACTTTAGTCTTTAGAGTCTAAAGACTAGTCAGAATGACGTCAACCTATTAATGGAAAGTCTTATAAATTATGTTACGGCACTTAAGCTCTATGTTAGAATTAATATTTTATATATCATCGGTTATCCGACAAAAGACTCGTGAGTAAAACGTTTTTAATTTTAATAAGGCCATACAATGTTTTAATATTTACTTATTTTTCTCGTTGTTACAGTTTCGCGAGGCATGTTCGTGGGCAGCGAACAGCGCGAGGATCTAGACAGCACGCAGCTGACGCTCAGACTGACGAAGCTCATACGAGCGACAGCCACAGACGACGGCCGTGACGTCACTGATGACACAGCCGGCGACGAGTATTATAGGTAAACCTCTTCTTCTTTCTCGCCTTGAACCTTAGGGTTGGCTTTTCTTATTATTTGTTTCCAGGCAGTTCGGTTTTTAGGTTTATTCTTTTTAGACCCCTTTTGGTCCCATCCAGTATGTTATAGTTTTGGGTCTTCCTTGATTCGTAACAGACCTCGCCGAAACTAAGGATACAGGACACATTAGTAACATGATAATAAATTACGTAGAATACCTACAGTTCTACAAATAACACCCAGATCTGAAACTGACATCAATTCATTATTCAAATATCCACTATTCGCTCGGCGGGGAACCGCACCCGAAATCCTTATGCAGACGGCAGGATACACTTACACCAATATTCTCTAGTTTCTTCTATCTAGATACGATGGGACAATCAAGTGTTCCTCTCAGATACAGATTCCTAAACACGTAGAAAGTTTGTTTCTGTCGATTAATAGAATCTCTTTTCTTCTAGATACGACGTGGCCAACAGCGTTGAGCCGACCCCGGCCCGCAGCGCCCGGCGGCCGCGCGCACTTCACGCGCACGTGCACGTGTCGGCGGCGTGCGGCGCGGCGGCGGGCGCGGGCGAGTTCCTGGTCATGGCGCGCCGCCGGCTCGGCCGCTACGCGCTCGTCTGCGCGCCCAGGGTGCACGACTGGGTGCAGCTGGTGGATAAGCGCAAAGCTGACGGTAGCGCGCATTGTAAACTCGAGCACTGAACTTGTGGTCTTGTAAGGTGGATTTGTGTTGGACTTTTAGGAGTGGTTTGAAGCTTAGTGCTACAGTGAACAGTCAAGGCAAGTCTGAGTTGATACCATCGCAAGAATTTGATGCAAAAACAAAAGTGCTGTTATAGTATACGCTCGCGAAATTGCAACGATAAAGTAGGGAAGGCAACACTAAATTGAGCATTAGAATAAATGCGAATTTACTACTCATTCTTTCCTTAACTCGCCCGAAACGAATGTATGAAAAGAGAACTATTGATCGGCATGTCGTTATATAGTTTGATTAAAATATAAGATTTATAAATACTTACCAACTATACTGTTTTATAAAATGTAGTAAGTTAGAAAACTGTGATTAAATTAAATTACAGTAAAGATTTTACTATTATTGCTACAGAGCGGAATAATAAATAAGGAAATAAAATATGTTTTACAGCTTGCCATAATTAGCTTGCGTTTCGATGCAATAATGTACAAAAACTATAGCTTATATTATTACGAGATGTTTATAGAAACCATTGTAAATCATAGTAGTTAGTGTAAACATGTGGTCCAGAGTGCCAAAATCTGTAAGATCTTCATAGTTTTAAGGTTGATCTCAACTGTGTACATATTTAAGAATAAGAACGTTATTTGGGAGCCATATTAAAATAGCAAATGTTGTTCAGTTGGTTATTATCTAAATGGTTTATACATTTTCCTATATTTTGAAATTAACTATTTTTGGATAATTAAATCCACATTTTCTTATTCTACCTCGGTGATGCTCATCACATCACCATTCATAAAAATCCGATTCCACTTTTGTGCTTCCATGAAATAAAGATTTATCACATTCATCTATTTAAACACATTGTATAGCCTAGACATAAGTTGTCGATATGTGATATAGAATACAACGAGTGTATGTAAAAGAGCCTATTGTAAATAATATAGTAGTATGTAAATCGTTCAATATTGACCTATATATAAATAAAATATATTATATTGTATAGGTAGTAAGAAAAGTGCTGTTGAATAAAATAGTTCAAAACTACAGTTTTGTTTTTATTGCAAGTGTCTTTTCAAGGCTTCGTCTATTTTTATGCATCCTGCTATCTATGTCTGTGTAAAAACATTGATTCTTATTTAGTGAAGGCATAGGTGTGACCTCAACAGAAATACCAAGCTGAATATAGCAATTCATTTATTGGAAAATTCACAACTGATACCACATAGAAAAACTACTCGGCACGGTTTAACTCTTAACTATAAATATCACATAAACACTTTCAATTTATAAACTATATACAATACATAGAAAATTACTCCTTTTGGTTCACACTGTGAAGGTCTAACCACTAGGTGATCACAGGCTTCAAATAAATAAAACAGAACAAAAAATAATTCTTTGTGATGAAAATACGACATAACTACAAACTGTACACATCGGAGAATAATAAATTAAATTAATTAAATATACATAAAAATGTTTCTGGATACTTCTACAACTATTAAATATTAAAAATAAAGACACACATTCGAATACACTCATGGACCAAGTGTACATAAAATAAATAAAATATATTTTTATGCAACAAAAATATAAACGTATTTACTTATTGCCGATTATAAAACAAATGTAGCACCCACTCACTTTGTAGACCGATTACCGACACTTGTATAGAACCCCAGAGTAGACATTTTAGTAAACAGGTACATAAATAACAATATATTATAACGTGATTTGATATGTGATAGTCTAGAAATAAAAACTGCAAGTTTATACTGGTACCAACGAAAGAAAAGAGTTGGCGGATCAATAACATTTCTTTAAAAGATTCATAAGACATTAGCGCAAAATGCGACTTGTACGATAAAGATGGGTGGTCTGGATTTGGTGGATTTGGCATATTATTTATATTTTATTTTGAATTTTAGTTAGGCTTGAATTGTCGCAAGCCAATTTATTTCCTTAAAATTAATTTAAATCATCAATTTACTAGACGAATTAACTGCAGTCGATTTGATTTAGAAACAATAACCGAGACCAATTTTTATTGGTCTTATAGGTTAGAATAAACAAATCAGATATCAAATTGTATCCGGTACATCTGGATATCAATTAAGAGGTTGATTAGCAAATTGTCTTTTACGTCAGTCCATTCAAAGTCATATCATAAGCATTGCTCAGCCTTATTTCCACCGTATAAGGAACATTTTGGTGGACATCAAACACAGTAAAAACAAATGCAAATACAAAATGGTATAACATGTAACTTTAAGAACATATAAAACAATGAAAATATCTATAAATAATTACATGAACTTATTAGTAGGTATATCACTTGACAAGGGTGTAAATTATATACCGACATTGTATTTTTATTACATACTAGTTTACCTATTATATCATAGCATTCATACATAAACACAACACATGCACACAAGTCGAGTAAAAAATTGTGAATTGATAATGTAATGGTTAGTTCTTGCACATCATCGCCACGGCCCACCTAGCTAAGCACTTGCGCAAAGGTGGTGTGGTTGTTAAATTCGTAATTTGAAAAAGTGTATATAATAATCACGATTATAGTCAAATTGTGCGAATCATGTTATTCGTTAATTTATTAATGCTACTTGAAGAATGAAATATTAGTGGTAAAGTGGTTTTAAAACAAAGGAATGCTAAGACCACGAAAAATAAATGAATTGTTAAGAATCACTGTTTTAATATCTCTAAACAGAATTCTTCAATTTAAATATAAATTTAAATGATTGAATGGTAGCTATAAAAATACGATATCTATGTCCTCGTAAGAGAGAAAATTTTAAAATATAAATTTTATAGATTGTATAATATACTTACACAAGATTATTTATGATAAATATGTATAGTATATATTATAGTTTGTTTAAATACAACTCTTTCTTTTGGAAATACAAGTATTAGTTAAGATTGCATTATTGTCAAACTATTTATTCCTAAAATGGGGAAGCTCGCTTGGCATAAATAAAAATAATGGCTATATACAATACAAATTATATTATATGATTAATGGTGAAGTTGTACATCACGTTAATTTATATTCCGAAACTTACTTTTACAAGTAACTTGTAGAAGATTTCATGAAGACCAAAATAGTAAGTCATGCAGTAAGAGTTATAATAAAGAAAAGTTATTTGAAATTATAAAAAAGACGTAGTATGACTCCATTTTTGAATGTGACTGTACAGTACATGTAAAAGCAAACCATCACAAATCATGAAAGATATTTTTTTTGTATAGTAAAATACATCACAGAAAGAACAGGGTATAAATAATATACATACAAGCAACCATACAATTATAAATACAATTAAATTAAAAGAACGAGTACATACATAATATGTGCTTTAAGAAAAGCTTTACATGTGACATTTCGAGCATTCAAAGTAAAGCAATATGCTAAACAGATTTTTTGGCTTGTCACAAAACTATCCAAGTGAAGATGGTAAACAACAAAATAACAAATAAAATAGCATCGATACAACGTTGACCAGATCAGACATTACACTAAATAAACACATTCTTTCATATTTTGAACAACATTAACATGTTTATGTAGACAGAATACTTTCTCATTTCACAAACACTTGTTAAATGCTAACACGTACAAAGGTCTGTTTTACTTTGTTTATTCCTACATAGGAAAATTAAGGAAAAATTGCACATGCAAGGATTGTGTCCATATGGTCTCTGTTACCTTGGTGAAATATAACGCGTGATGTATGCAGATTAACTTGAAAAGTATTAATAAATAACAGCAAAAACAAATATTAATTTATTTATACAGGTACTAAATGCAGCACTATGTAAGATAACCTTAATACTGAAATACTAAATTCACACCAAGGTAACGGAATGGAATGGCAATGCTGGATGGATGGTATCCAGCCGTTAATATGGCAAATAGACAATTGAATATACATTCATATAATGTATGTTTGTCTAAAGGAACAGGCTGGTGTTCAGCCTGACTAGCTCTATTGTTGTGCCAAAGTACCCTAAGCAAAAATACTGTGATTTTTTTCCTTGTGGAAGTGTTTTGGGTACGTTTATCTCCTTCATTACTTTGATCGTAGCTAGCCCAAAAAATTCTACTCATGAAAACAAGGATTCTCAAGGATTAAATCTACTTCCATATTAATGTTGAAAAAAAAAGAACCCTGTCGGTTTAGATACTTTCCAATTGATAGTAAACAACCTTGATAGGTCTTTTTTATAAAAAAAAAAAAACATTCTAACATTACTTATAACTACTAGCTAAACCCTATTTTCGAAATGTGTTTTTATTTAAAAAAGTCGTATCAAGATTTTAACTACCTAACCGGATAAAATTATATAGATCGATCGACTGCTCGTTTATCAATTTTCCTGAGTAGAATGCTTCGGTTTAAAATTTAATAAGACTGTACCTTACTGTCAGAATACTGGATAATACCGGTTCAGTCGACGTCGACGGGCGTGGGCGTCATGACGTCGAGGATGATGTCTTCCATGTTGGGCAGCACGAGGATCTTCTCGAACTCCTTGCTCAGCTTCTGCTCGATCCAGTTGGAGATCTGCGCGAACCGCAGCGTGCGCGCGCCCACCGCCGGCCGCGCCTTCAGCACCAGCTGCGGGTTCGTGCGGAAACTGGAAACGAACATACAATCATTATTATGGAGTGGGCAATTGTAAGGGGGACAACCTAACCTCACAAAACTATGGGATGAGAATTATTAAATCACCAAAGGCCTCTATTCTCGTACATATTACTCGGGTGGGACTAATAGCTTTACATGCCTGACTGAATCATTTTTCATTTTTAGAAGATTGGGTGATTCAGTCTATGTCTAAGCCAAACTGGAGAAAGCCTTACAAAGTGATCTTGTTTGAGTGTCTTTACTGGGATTCGAATCTAAAACCTCCGAATCGAGAGTTGAATGATCTACTGTCAGGCCATGGCGGCTGTTAAACATGCACCGGTGTGCAGACGGGCAATTTTACAGCTATGGTAAAAAAACATCGTTAACCTTTTTTCAAATCATAGCAGTGTGTGTTGTCCTACGCCAAGATTTCACCCTGTTTACAACACAATCCCCCTCGGAATACCGAACTTGAGTCTAGATGTTGGGCGTTATTTTAATGTGATTAGCCAATTTAAACTGTATCATTCAATCAATCAGCCTATTGCAGTCCACTGCTGGACGTAGGCCTCCCCAAGGGCACGCCAAGGCGCACGATCAACCGCCTTCTTCAACCAGCCACCACCAGCGACCTTCCTCAGGTCATCAGGGCACCTGGCAGGGGGGCGTCCCACACTACGTTTCCCGAGACGCGGTCTCCATTCGAGAATCCGTCTGCTCCAACGCTCGTCGGTTCCGCGACAGACGTGGCCAGCCCACTGCCACTTCAGCTTGCTACACTTCTGTACGATATCAACTACCTTGGTCCTCTGCCGGATGATTTCGTTTCGGATTTTATCCCGTAGAGAAATACCAAGCATAGATCTTTCCATAGCTCGCTGACTTAATCATTATTTATTTGTTATTCGGCGGCGGCGGCGGGAAGTTGACGGCGAGGCGGCCCCCCAACCCTTGCACCTCGAGCTGAAGCTTGATTCCGGTGTTAGATAGGCCCTCCATCGCTCGTTTTACGTACTGTAGTGTGTGTGTGTGTGTGTGTGTATCGTACCCGAACCAGACGCGGTCGTGCGGCGGCGGCGGGAAGTTGACGGCGAGGCAGCCCTCCAACCCTTGCACCTCGAGTTGAAGCTTGATGTCGGTGTTAGACAGGTCCTCCATCGCTCGTTTTACGTACTGTAGTGTGTGTGTGTGTGTGTGTGTGTGTGTGTGTGTGTGTGTGTGTGTGTGTATGTGTGTGTGTGTATGTGTGTGTGTGTGTGTGTGTGTGTGTCGTACCCGAACCAGACGCGGTCGTGCGGCGGCGGCGGGAAGTTGACGGCGAGGCGGCCCTCCAACCCTTGCACCTCGAGCTGAAGCTTGATGTCGGTGTTAGATAGGCCCTCCATCGCTCGTTTTACGTACTGTAGTGTGTGTGTGTGTGTGTGTGTGTGTGTGTGTGTGTGTGTGTGTGTGTGTGTGTGTGTGTGTCGTACCCGAACCAGACGCGGTCGTGCGGCGGCGGCGGGAAGTTGACGGCGAGGCGGCCCTCCAACCCTTGCACCTCGAGCTGAAGCTTGATGTCGGTGTTAGATAGGCCCTCCATCGCTCGTTTTACGTACTGTAGTGTGTGTGTGTGTGTGTGTGTGTGTGTGTGTGTGTCGTACCCGAACCAGACGCGGTCGTGCGGCGGCGGCGGGAAGTTGACGGCGAGGCGGCCCTCCAACCCTTGCACCTCGAGCTGAAGCTTGATGTCGGTGTTAGACAGGCCCTCCATCGCTCGTTTTACGTACTTGTAGTCGGTTACCTATAAAGAAACACTTGATTTAAAACTGTCACCCTTTAAAAGCAACGCAGTATAGAACACGACATACAATGGTGTAGATTCGGCATACGCCCAACTAAACTAAAATTAGTCCTGTCACTTTCTATCATTGTTAATTGAAAAGGGACCGAAGATCATCGGATTTGTTTTTGGAGCTGTCTATTTTATGAACGAGGTAATTTTAAAACCGCAACACGGTTTAAAATGACAAAGGAAGTTGCTAAACTGTACCTGTTGGAAGTATTTGTTCATCGCAATCTTGTCGACTATTCGCAAGAACTTCTTCTTGGATGACCCTCCCGGCGTGGTCGACTCAGTTGCCGTTAACCTGAAATTAGAAATTTCTGTAAGACGTTTTGTTTTATTCAAATGCCACATGTGAATATAGAAATACTAAGTTCTATTGGTTTTCCGCAATGATTTTTTTTTATTTTGCTAGTCAGACTTTACTTGCATAGTAAGAAACTGAGCACTTGACACGAACGATGGCGGTCAATTCCCTCCGTGTTTACAGTGAGCGGTATTCACGGGTACTCCGACTGCTGAGCACTCGTCGCCGCTCTCAATGTCCCTTTGTGTGTACAGTGGGCGGTACTCACGGTTACTCCGACTACTGAGCTCTCATCGCCGCTCTCAATGTCCCTCCGTATGTACAGTAGGCGGTACTCACGGGTACTCTGACTGCTGAGCTCTCGTCGCCGCTCCCAATGTCCCTCCGTATGTACAGTGGGCGGTACTCACGGGTACTCCGACTGCTGAGCTCTCGTCGCCGCTCTCAATGTCCCTTTGTGTGTACAGTGGGCGGTACTCACGGTTACTTCGACTACTGAGCTCTCATCGCCGCTCTCAATGTCCCTCCGTATGTACAGTAGGCGGTACTCACGGGTACTCTGACTGCTGAGCTCTCGTCGCCGCTCCCAATGTCCCTCCGTATGTACAGTGGGCGGTACTCACGGGTACTCCGACTGCTGAGCTCTCTTCGTCGTCGCTCTCTATGTCCCTCCGCGTGTACAGTGGGCGGTACTCACGGATACTCCGACTGCGAGGGCACATTATCGTTGCTGTCGACGGGCTGTAGCGGCGGACTGTCGTCGTCATCGCTTGATTCCGCACTGTCTTCTAAGTCAGAGTCGTAAACTGCTGGTTTGAACCGCTAGAAAAATAATATCAACACTGTATTTTGATCCTTTTCGAGCTAAAATGTACATATTTTATTATTGAACGATACGTGATTTACGTGGGTGATTCCGTTTTAAATAAATAATAAAATGTACCTGAATATAGTTCAGATTATATCACCGATTGATAAAATTTTTGAGGTTAAAATATTGGTTGGGTCATGACTATCATAATATCCAAGTAGCGACATGAAGAAATTGGCTAAACGTCTTGAACTTAAAATGCCGCAGTTGTTGTCTACTATTCCTAAAGCAAAATTATTCTTCTTCTTCTATTAGGATTCTGTGTTCGGAAGGTACTGTAAGGAGCGGTCTCCTTTGAGGTGACTGGCTGTTCGTTTAGTTCGATTGGATTTGAATATTTTGAAATATCGAATGGTCCTTTTTTGTTGTTTTGACTCGGGATGCCAACGGGCTACCGTGTGGAAGTGATTTTCATATTGGAGAGATTATTGAGAAAAATACAAAATATAAGATTCATCTACTTCGTTTTATCTTCAGATTAGCTTAGCGCCCATCTGGTTACCGCCCCCCTTCTTTATTTGGTGGAGGCGCCGGGTAAGGTCGGCCTGTAGTCGCGAGGTGCGCTGCTGAGCTCTTGCCGTCTCGCCCGCGGCCTCGGCGGCGCGCCGTCTGCATGCTTCCATATCAGCTGATTGCTCAGACAATTGCTCCTGAGCAGTTGTAAGTTTAGCAGTAAGTGTCTCTATTTGCGTTCGCAAAGCTGCTGCCTCTTCTTTTAATTGTTCCTCTTGGCTGTGATCCACGGTCTGATTTTGACGCAACACTGCTTGAGCTCTTACCTTGTAACTAGTGTACTCAGTCTTTAAATCCGCCAGTTCTATGTTCGTTATACGCAACGATTCACTGAGTTCAGCACATTTAAACTCTAGTCTTTTCAGTTTATTATTTAATTCAATCTTTTCTTCACTTAAGTTCATAATATGTTTTTCTTTCTCACTCAACACATATGTAATTTCTAGATCCGCTTCTTCATTTTTCCTCTTTTCATCTTCAAGGTTTTGTTCTAACTTAGTAATTATGTCATTTTTCATCAGAATAACTTGATCTTTATCTCTGCTTTCTTCTACAGCACGCTGCAAATCTTCCTTTATCAGTCTTGTTTGAATCTCTTCTGCTTTAATTTGCTCTTCCACTACATTGCTATAATTGTACCTTCTTGGGTATCTATTGTAGATTCCATCTGAACCAACTTTCTTTTACTTTCTTTCATTTTAGCAGTAAGATCTTTTAAAGATCTCTCGTAGTCTTCCATTTCTAAGCTAAGTACATTATTCTTCTTAACATCACATCGGGCTTTCTCTAAACTTTCTTTAGTCGCTTTATGCGCTTCTATTTCACTAGTTAACTCTTGAGTTTTACTGTGAAGTTCAGCTTTTACTTTGCCAAGTTCAACGCCAACTTTTTCTGAGGCCTCAACAGCAGCAGTCAACAATTTAATTTTCATCTCCAGTTCGGTAATCTTGTCACTCTCAATACCATCTCCTTCACCAACTTTTGGAACATTATCAACTTGATCAGTACCAATAGGTGCAACTGTTAAGATTTCTGTAACATCTTGATCATTCAGAAGCTTTTCAAGCTTTGCTTTATCTTGCTCGACATTTTGTAGCTGTGTTGTGGTTTCATTTAGTTTATTTTTCAATTTCAAAGCAAATATCCTCAACTTTGTGTATTTCTCCTCGAATGTTTCATCCAAGTCCTTCATGCGAGCGTGTTCTTCTGCTCGCGATATTGTAGACGTTGACATATCTTCATTTGGTAGTTCTGATCCAGATGTTTGATGTTGCTTCAGCTTTTCAATTTAATCTCCAAGCGATTCGATTACAGATTCTTTATCTGCCAATGCTTTTATTGCATTATTTCTCTCTTCGACTATATGCTCAGTTACTTCACTACTCTTACTAGTTTTCTGCTCAGCATTTTTCAAATCATTTTCTAAAGCTTCAACTTTCATATTCAAATCTATTTTCTCTTGTGTTATTATGTCTCTGCCTTTTTCTAAAGTTTCATAAGCCTCTCCATTTCAGTGACGACCTTCTGTAGTTTTGATATAGATTCTCCTCTCTCTTTAAGCGCTTGGTTAATCTCCTTCATTTCGTGTAACAGTTCAGCATTTTCTGTTTTATAGCCAGTTAGTTTAGCCTTCATATCATCATACTCAGCCGCTAAACTATCAAATTCCTTAACTTTACTCCTGGATTCTTTTACTTCTATTAACAAGGAAGCATTTTCCTGTTTATAAGCTGATAGCTTAGTCTCTAGTTTCACAATGTCAGCTTGTAAAGACACATTCAAATCAGACAAATTATCAGTATCATCATTAGGTTGTTCTAATGATAACTTGAGGGTATCGACTTCTTCTTTTAGCAATGCATTTAAATCCTGCAAATTATCAAATTCTTTCTTCTGTAAGTCATGTTCTTCTTGCAAGAACTTTAGCTGTTGTTTCAAACTATTAATTTCCTCTTCTTTATCATTTTTGTGTTGTAACTCCATTGATGATTTTTCCTGTGACAGAGTTTCAAGCTTTCCCTTCAATGTTTGAACCTCTAATCTGATATTATGGATTTGCTCTGATAGAATCTTATTCTGATTTTCTAATTCAACTACCCTGTCTCTTGCACTTAGTCTTTAACTAATATTGCCTTTTCACTTTGCAAAGCTTACTTTCACATTGAAAGATTTGTATTCTTTATACAGGGTCATAATTTTTCTTTTATGTATACAGAGTGTTATATATTAATTATTATTTTTGGTATACTTGTCTTGAGATTTGTTGGTACATTTAAATGGTATAACAAAGACCTACTTATTAGATGTTTTTATTTAAGGGCCAGCATTGTATTAAGATAGTAATGGTTTAAGGGCCAGTGTTGAGTTGTAAACGCATCACTAGTTTTGATTGAATTAAAAAAAAAAAAATGTTGTCCTGCTCACACTTAGGTGCATAATAAAAGTCTATTCATCTGTCATCTGAACTGTCTGTGGTCATTCCTGTATTGATCTATCTCGTTTGCTATTACCTAAAAATTAAACCTAAGTAAATCCGCATCCTGTTGTTTCTTTTTGCTCATAAACCCATCAGTTTTTGTGAGTATATATCTTGAATTTTGAAGTTGGTTTATGCAGGCAGCACACTTTAATATTTTATCTTTGTATCTTTTAATAATGCCTTCGTGAATGTGGAGGATGACTTCTTCGTGCAATGGTTTGCTTCCCTACTAATAGTATTCTGTGAATAATTTTTAGGGTTTAATATCTGAGTATTCAAGGGATAGTTTGTTTGATGTCGAACCTTGTGTGCACACAGTGCTTATGGGGGACCTTTGCTGGGTCCTTGACATCAACTTTGCTGTTTCTTGGTTGCTTAAAAACTTTCCCCCTCGCGTTTTCAGTTAATGTTAGGTTGTGGAGCAGACTTCTAGCTTTGATGTCTTATGATTGGAATAGGTAGAGATTAAAATTAGCAGATACTTGACCTTCCAACTCTTTTGTATTCTTTGCTAGTTTAAATTAATCTTTGACTGTCTATTTTGTTTTTTTTTTACTTAATTAATTAAAGTCATAACTTTATTACTGTGGGCAGTTATTGGTTTAATTTTGCCTAGTTAATTTGGATAAGGATTATGGTTGTTTCAGTTAGGTTTAGTTTCTTACTATTCTAAATTTTTAAAGAATTGTCTTTTGGACTTTAAATGTAGATGGGCACAAGTAGTTGTGTTAAATTTTTTGTTGCGGTTTTTATTATGCAGGGTTTCTTCAATATATCTATATTTTACTTTACATTTTCTTAAATTAACTTCTTGTATGTTTTTGTTTAAGATGATTGCCGCAGCTGACAGGTAGTTACTATCTGCTATTTTGTGTCCATATTGTAATGATATCCGCATTAGGTAGGTTTTTAATAGTGAGCAATTTTATCGATATGTGATACAAAAAATTACCATTCTAGTAATTTTTTGTTTTATAGGGGCGCGGCATGTAAGGAGCGGTCTCCTTTGAGGTGACTGGCTGTTCGTTTAGTTCGATTGGATTTGAATATTTTGAAATATCGAATGGTTCTTTTTTGTTGTTTTGACTCGGAATGCCAACGGGCTACCGTGTGGAAGTGATTTTCATATTGGAGAGATTATTGAGAAAAATACAAAATATAAGATTCATCTACTTCGTTTTATCTTCAAATTAGCTTAGCGCCCATCTGGCTACCGCCCCCCTTCTTTATTGTACGTCAAGCCGTTTGTTCCGGTTATTATATATGTATGAAAGTAATCGTTATACATGAGGCAGATCTTTGGTGGTTCAATACTCTGACACCAGGATTTGTGAGGTTAGGTATAATAAACCATATTAGATTATCGACTATTGTTTCATTACAAAAACAATCAAAGATAAAATAAGCCGAGGCATCCAACAGTCAATGAGGTGTTTACTTAAAAATTAAACAAGTATACTTAGTACGTAATGTAATAGAAGACAATACAAAATGATAATACAGAATTAGTTATGTTCTGTACTCACTCGAACTGAGGATTCGGTGCCAGATATCGATTCTGGTCCTATGGGTTCCGTAAGGTTCTCCATGGCAGGTGCGTTCAGATGATCTTCCAGAGCCACATCTGTTGTGAACAAAATCAACATGTCAAATTGAGCGTCGAGTTCGGACAAAACAAAGTCTGATAAAAGTGATATTGTTATATTACGAACAAAATATGAAATAATGTTTCGTTAATTCCATAGTCGGGTTAGCACAATTTTGACCCAAGGTAATGAAGTGTCTTGGCTGAAAGAAACGTCTGGTCAACTGTTGTTCCAAATCAGCAGAGTAGATTGTAATTATGACTCATGTATGATTCTTTATATATTTAAAAGAAAAGTACAAAAGATACAATTCCTGTGGAATTTCTTCTGGCCGTTCTTCTCCATAGAGGGCGTACACTGGTAGTGAACGTGCCATCCATGATAGCTTTGACGTCGAATAATGATTTGTAAAAATCTTAATTCGAATAAAAATTTTGACTTTTGACTTTTGAACTGTTATATGCGATTAGTCGTTTGGAACAATCACGATCAGCGACCTCAACTATGTCAGAAGCCACTGGGAGCTCAATAATTCTGACACGAAGGATCGTGGGGACGGTCATCATCCTTAAAACCTACACAATATGTGCTCGTGCTGTATATGATATGACACAAACTCACTCTTCTCCTTGAGCTTCATGAGGTTGATCTGCGTGAGTATGGAGATGTAGGCGCCGCCGTCGTAGCGCAGGTCGGCGTCGAGCCACACGCCGCGCTCGTCCCAGGCCGGCGCGTTCACGCGCTCCACGAGCGGACACGCGCCCGCTAGCGACAGGTCCGTCACCAGCAGGGGGGACATGAATGACGGCAGCTGCACACACCACGGAATAAGTATAAGTGATTGACGACACCACTGATATGGAGACGCGGAAAGCTCTAAATGACCGAGCGAAGCGTCTCCGTTTCAGCTTGGCCAAATTTGCTTTTGTAAAGAGGCCTGACACAGAACTGTGAGAGATGGCATGAAAGAGAGGTTATGAATTCTTTACTCAGCAGTGGGTATTACTCCCGGCAGGAAAACTGTGGTCTAAAAAAAATCTGATTTTAGACTGTCTCCAGGTTGGTTGTAGTGATTTAATACCTAATGATACTGATTTCCTGCTTCAGAAGGCACATTAAGCCGTATTATTTTCGAAAAATAGTCGTTACATCTTAGAGAAGTCTCCGATGACATATTGACTATACAACTTACTTACATGATCAGAAAGAGTAGTTAAATGCGGGCTGATGGATGATACTAAACATATTGAGATATTCGTACCTTGAGCGTGGCTAGTTTCCTCTGTATGCGCGCCTGCATGCGGCGCAGTATGGCGGGGTTGTGGATGAGGTCGTAGATGACGCGCGCTATCACCGTGTTCACCCACGTCACCTCCGACGGCAGGATGCGGCATTCGCACGCCATGTTCTGCTGCTGACCCTTTTGCTGTAAGCAGTCGAAGTTAACCAACTGTTTTGATTAAATCTGTACAGACTACGGACGTACCTGGGCTGATTGATAACTGGCCGAAACGACGAACTTAAAAAAATGATACGCAAAAAAAAAATATTACATTATATTTTGGCATCTTTTTGAAAATAGAACGCCAAATTTGAATTTAATCGAACTGGTGGAATTTGTTTGATAGGACGTAGAACTTTCTCTGTCGTAAATTTTCTTAACAATGGAAAGAAACGAAATTCGTGCGGTGATAAAGTTTTACGTTTTAAAACAGAAAACAGCAACCCAGATTAAAACCAAGCTAGACAGTGTTTTAGGTAATTCTGCTCCTGCATTGAGTACAATTCACACCTGGGTAACTGATTTTAAACGTGGAAGACAGAGCTGCGAAGACGCCCACAGGTCTGGCCGTCCAAATGAAGTCACGAATCCGGACATGATCAAAAAAAATCACAAAATTGTATTGAATGATCGGCGCTTGAAGTTGCGAGAGATAGCAGAGATGGTGAGCATTTCATCTGAACGCGTTTTTAATATTTTGCACCAACATTTGGGAATGAAAAAGATTTGCGCGCGATGGGTGCCGCGTTTGCTCACTGTTGACCAAAAGCAACGTCGAGTGGACGATTCATCGGAGTGTTTGGCGCTGTTTAACCGAGATCCTAACGAGTTTTCGCGGCGTTATGTAACAGTCGATGAAACCTGGATACATCATTAAACTCCCGAGACAAAAGAACAATCTAAGCAGTGGACTGAGAGCGGAAGACCTGCGCCGAAGAAAGCAAAAACGGTTTTGTCGGCCGGCAAAGTGATGGCGACTGTTTTTTGGGATGCTCGAGGGATTATTTTAGTGGATTATCTGCAAAAAGGAAAAACAATAAATGGAGAGTACTACGCAAGCTTGCTGCAAAAATTAAGTGAAGAAATCCAGAAAAAACGACCACATTTGGCCAAGAAAAAAGTTTTGTTCCACCATGACAACGCACCTGCACACACGTCAATGGTTGCAGTCGCCAAACTCCATGAATTGCGGTTCGAATTGCTACCGCATCCACCCTATTCCCCGGATCTGGCCCCGTGTGACTTCCACTTATTCCCAAACCTGAAGAAATGGTTAGGTGGCCAGAGATTTTCATCAAATGAAGAAGTCATTGTTGACGAGTATTTTGAGGGGTTTGAGAAAACATTTTATCAAACTGGTGTAACGGCATTGGAGAAGCGCTGGACTGAATGCATCGAGGTAGAAGGAAACTACGTTGAGAAATAAATTTATTTTAAATAGATTTTTAAAGTTTTTCTTTGTCGTTTCGGAAACTTATCAATCAGCCCTCGTAGACCGCGTTCTGACTGGTTCGTAACTGTCATTTTCGAAAGCCCCGATCAGCTGCTGAAGATAAGTGTTGATTCGAAGAAAAAAAACAAAAAAGGAAAGGCGATTCTTGTAAAATCATTTTTTACGCCGCTTATAATAAGTAAACCCGCGACTTTCTACAAGTATTACTTTACATAATCAACTTGAAAGGAACTAAATCGAAGATATCTGATTCTATCTATGCATAACAGTTAAACCAAAATATCTACTTTGGAAAAGTTATGAGTAAGTAAACTAAATTCAATAAAAAACAACTTTAGTTTATCAGTACAGTATTATAAATATTAAATCTCCATCTAAATTCGAATTTTATAGCTCTAATCAAATATACTAAATCAAAATAGGACAAACAATATACTAAAGAACTATGAAAAGACTAGTACGAACTTCTTTAGCTTTTTTTTTGTATTTGCTGTTCTTCCGAGGTGAAGGTTCTAGCTCGCACATGATGCCTACTTCCGACTTCGTTTTGGTTGTCAGTTCATGGTTCTGTTAAATACCAAACTTTGTGTGGTTTAGAAAAAAAATATCTAGTCGTAACTATTCCAACACATAAAACTATATTTTGATGGAAGTCGGATGAGTATCCTAAGAGAAAACAGCTGTGGCGACTAACCAAAAGTGAATACTTCTTATGAATATAAGGAGGGTTGACATCAGACAGCCAGCCGGTCGTAAAAGCACTTCAAGTTTCACAACACGGAAACATGCTTGTATCTATTCTAAGTACTGTAGGATATGGGAAGAAAAGAAAGACAAAATGTTACTGGAGGTAATATAAAGTGAACTTTACCTCAATAATTCTGAGAAGGAATGGCCAGAATGTATCTTCGCAGGAACCAAAGGCAGGACCTTCCACTCCACCGTCCAGAAGAATCTGTGACTTCTGTTGAAACAAAGAACAAGATGAAAAATCATTTTTTTTACTGAATGAACAAATAAGAAAACTACTACAATAATAAGTTAAATAAGTATGGCAAGAATTAAAAAAATAAATTGGAAAATAATTAAACTTCAATTAAAAAATATCTTTACTAGAAGATCAAATTCGAATACTCAGTACAGTATCTCTCCTGGCGAAGGCAAATACCTTTACTCGAAGATCAAATTCGAATACTTACTACAGTATCTGTCCTGGCGAAGGCAAATACCTTTACTCGAAGATCAAATTCGAATACTCACTACAGTATCTCTCCTGGCAAAGGCAAAAATACCTTTACTCGAAGATCAAATTCGAATACTCACTACGGTATCTCTCCTGGCGAAGGCAAATACCTTTACTCGAAGATCAAAGTCGAATACTCACTACAGTATCTCTCCTGGCGAAGGCAAATACCTTTACTCGAAGATCAAATTCGAATACTCACTACAGTATCTTTCCTGGCGAAGGCAAATACTTTTACTCGAAGATCAAATTCGAATACTCACTACAGTATCTCTCCTGGCGAAGGCAAATACCTTTACTCGAAGATCAAATTCGAATACTCACTACAGTATCTCTCCTGGGCCTCGATCGCGTAAGTCGAGCTTGCTTCGTTCACTTGGCTTGGCTTCAAGCAAGTTGAACGGTATTCCGATTCCGATTGTAGGAATTGTCTAACTTTTGGGACGGTAATCGTCTTGGGGACAAAGAGTAAAAATATTCACTTGTAATCGTCTTCGTTGACTTGGCTTGCTCCTTACGCGATCGCTTGAAAGCCGCTGGCGGTCTTCAAGCCCGCCCCAAGCAAAGCAAGTCCGCTTACGCAATCGACCGGCTGGCGAAGGCAAATACTTTTACTCGAAGATCAAATTCGAATACTCACTACAGTATCTCTCCTGGCGAAGGGAAATACCTTTACTCGAAGATCAAATTCGAATACTCACTACAGTATCTCTCCTGGCGAAGGGAAATACCTTTACTCGAAGATCAAATTCGAATACTCACTACAGTATCTTTCCTGGCGAAGGCAAATACTTTTACTCGAAGATCAAATTCGAATACTCACTACAGTATCTTTCCTGGCGAAGGCAAATACCTTTACTCGAAGATCAAATTCGAATACTCACTACAGTATCTCTCCTGGCGAAGGGAAATACCTTTACTCGAAGATCAAATTCGAATACTCACTACAGTATCTCTCCTGGCGAAGGGAAATACCTTTACTCGAAGATCAAATTCGAATACTCACTACAGTATCTCTCCTGGCGAAGGCGACGTTGTCTCTGTCGGTGACCTTGTATACGGCCATTTCGATGCCTTCCTTGTTTTCCTGTGCGGCGTCGCTCCCGCTCTTGTCCTCTGCTACAGAGGTCTCGGTGGACTTCGATTGCGCTGCGTCCGCGGCGGCTATGGACAGTCTGCGAAACCTAAAGTGCAAGCAAACGCTTATTAAGTTTTTTACACAATTTATCGAAAATCTCAATTTTTATCGTTTAGTAATTTCGGTCGTAAGAGCGTCGGTCGTTCAGACCGCTGCTGTCTTCCGTGCGGGAGACGCGGGTTCGACCCCCACCACGTACCAATGTGTTTTCGAATTTCGAATTTATATGTACATATAAATCGCTATTAGACGCTCTTACGGTGAAGGAAAATATCGTGATGAAACGTACACACTCCTGCGAAGAATTTCAAAGGTTGTATGAAGTCGAAAAATCCGCACTGGGCCAGCGTGGTCGATTAAGGCCTAATCGCCCTAATTCAGGGTAGGCTTGAGTCCCTCGATCGGGACGTATATGAGCTGTTGATGAATTTCGGTCCCGCCGCTTGAAGAGAAAACTTTGGACACTCAGCACTCTTTGGAGTTTGTGAAGGAAGAACACTCTCGTCATTTTCTTTCTATAGATAATCGATGATGATTTCCGCCTTAAATATTGTTTTCTGTAAAGTTATTAACTTACGAGCTATTTAAATCTTTCAACCTATGGATAATTTGCTGGCACAAGTATGTTTTTTTAGCACATTTTTCTGATTTTTACATATGAAAACCAGTATAAAATGTTACCACTCGTGCTTGTCTCGGCCGGTTCGCGTGAAGAGGTACAGGAAGCCGTGATTGTCTCGCGCGTGCTTGACGTGCACGCTCCACTCGCCCTCGCTCGTACCGGGCAGCGCGGGCGCGTCTAGCTCCTGAAATATACATCATTCTTTGAAATGACGGCAACAACAGACGACAATATACAAAATATGCCTAAATCACTTTATATGGATAGAATTTTTCTATTGTTATGTCACGTCTTGCTGTAGTTAAAGAAACAAAATATTTTAAATAATATGTGTTCCTGCTATTTTATTGCAGTTTGTTTAGCATCTTCATCTATTTCACTAGTCTTAATAAACTTAGATAGATAATTTTTCCATGTAGTCTTTGAAGTTCACAAATTGATTATTTCTAAACAAACCACTCACTGTCTGCTCCAAGACTTCCTTTATCTTAGCCAGTTCAGCCTCGTCCAGTTCTTCCTCGAGGTCTTCCTTGGTGCTGGTGTTGGACTTGGTGGCGAGGTCTGACTCGGCGTCGTGGAAGGCCTGGTCCTCGTGCTGAGCCTTGTCCGGTTGGCTCTGAGCCTGTGCCTCAGGGTTTTGTTCCACTGTCGACATGATTTCGGATTTCTTATCTGGAATAATGAAGTTTCTAAAACATTTACTTTGTGACTCCTATTTGTTGTACTTTTTGACACTCGTACATCAATGAACATCTTAACATATAGGCAGTACTGTTCCGCCGTGGTAGTGAATTGTACGGTGGTGAAAATAAGTAACTACGTGTCTGCTTTGTAAACCCCTTTGTCTTCTACCTTTCTCTCGAGTAAAGATATGGAAAACAACGTGGCAACCAAGAGAGAGAAAGATGTGGGCCAAGAGGGAACCACGTCATTATTTGAGTTACTATTACGTGTGATATACTTTGTCAGTTTCCAATCTTTTGGAATTCCAGTATTTTTATAATTCAACGCTGATGATTTGGTGTTGTTGACTCTTGGAATGGTCTAATCTAAACATAATACATTTTTGTGTACTAACCTTTATGCTTTTTGTTTCTTACTAATCTGTGCCGAAGTCCTTCTCTGCCTACTTCACTTTCTGTATGAGTAGCAGGCGTCGACGGAGTAGCAGCATTGCTTTAATAAAAATAAAAATGTTAGTTTGTTTATGTATGACAGAAGGGGACCGTCAGTGAATGATTATATTGTTATTTCTAGTTTTTATAATGTTATATCTTGTTTTAGGTAATGTAAGATCCAGAGTAGTAGGAGGTGCGTCGAGCGAATTACCTGCCTGTTCAAGCAAATGCGACACTAATAACTATCTCGATATTATAAACACTTGTAGGTTTTCGCGGTTTTTGTTGTTGGTATCTCGATATTGCAGGAAAGCGTATCTGTCGTAATTTTTATGATTTGAACACGTGTGACGATTTAACTGTACCTTTTATCTTTTCGTCTCCATACGAACTTTTTCTTTTTTTCTGGGCTCGTGTTTGTCTCGGCACTCTCCATTTCGTGCAGAGACGGTTGTTCTTTCTTTTTGTCTGACACTTCACCCATCTTCTTATCGGAAACAATACTTTCCTTTTCTAATACTTGAATCTTCTCATTTTCATTTAGTATTACACAAATTGGATATTTTTTGCTCCATTGTCTGAAAGATACCAAGTTTTTATGTTAAGTACACTGTTGCGTGAGCTCTTTCGTACATTACAAAACTTAATTATAATATTAGGATTATTTTTAGAATCGTAATAGTTTAAACATAAAAAAAAAATTAGCCTGTCCCTTTCTATTCACTCCGTAAATACCTACAATATACAGGCATGATGCAAATCATTGAGCACTCATAAGTGTATGCTTAAATTTCCAATACCTTCTCTACTACTACAAAATACAAGCTTTGTAAAGGTCAAACTGTTACCAATGGCGAGCGGTACACTGTACAGCACTATTTAGCTACTATTCAGTTAACAAACATAAGTATACTTGTTCGAAGGTCATTGCATCTTTTTAACACGTGAAGTCTTTGTTTCAGGTGATAATCACTACCTAGCTAGTCTAGCTACCTACCATACAGGTGCATTCAAACAATGTACCAGATTGTACTGTTTTGTACTTATTTATCATTGAAACCTTTTACATAATTATGTCACATAATATAACTTTATCTTGTACTTTAGTTGATAAGTAAGGCGCTTTATGTGGCAGGCGACGAGGTATTTCTATTTTTGTTACGGTCGACAGAATATAATTTAACTAAACTGGTTTAATACCATTTACTTAATGATTTAGTAGGTAGGTATTTCAAAACAGGATATCATGATCTTGAAATGAAATAGGTAAATTCGAAGGAAACAAAAAAAATTGCTGATTTTCCTTGATGTGTTACTACAATGTTTATCAACTATCAGACTAATATTATAAATGTGAAAAATAATATTAGTGTGATGTGAAGTGTGATAGTTGATAAATTTCGTTGTATGTAAAAATAAATGAAAAAAAAATGTTAATGTGAAAATATATATTTGGATATTTAGATGTTTCTTCCGTTTTCACGCTTAAACTACTGGACGGATTTGGATGAAATTTGGAATAGAGATAGTTTGTACCCTGGATTAACACATAGGATACTTTTTACCGGGAAAAGTCGTATTCTCACGGGAAAATTTTACATAACGCGAGCGTAGCCGCGGGCGGAACACTAGTTTTTAATAAAGCAGGTTATCAATTCGTCTCGTATGTATGTAATATTGTTGGAACTGCAATATATTCAATTCACAATATGATAAATTTATTAGGGCATCTAAACAAATATGTAAACATAGCTGAATGAATCACACTTTAATAATATTATAAATGTGAAAATATATTTGGATGTTTAGATGTTTGTTCCGCTTTCACGCCTAAACTACTGGACGGACTTGGATGAAATTTGGAATAGAGATAGTTTGTACTGTAGATTAACACATAGGATACTTTTTACCGGGAAAAGTCGCGGGCGGATTGCTAGTGAACAATAAATTCAAAAGAATAGCTTACCATACATTCTACAAGCATAATAGGGATGATGCCCGGGTAAAGAAAACGAAATTCTATTTTGTCCGAAAGTCAGGAAATTAAAAAATATATTAGACACATATTTTTTGTTTTATCAAATTGTCAAAAAAAGGATTCCTTGAGACTGGATATAGAAAAGTAAATATGGGGATATACACACATCCAACTCATTTTAGACCAATTCAATATCTATTATACCTAATTTATAATTGACACATTGTTGCCTTTGTAACATCTGATTTACTTTAAAGCAATAAATTAATTAAGTACCTTCTTTTCGCAAGACCTTTTGGTAGTAAAATAATTTTAGCTCCAGTTAAATTGTAAAGTCTGTGTTGATAGAACTCCACTTTTTCTAATTTTTCGTCCCAAAGAGCCCTCTTTGGTATCTTTGTTGTAGTGTATGATATCCTCAGGTTGCAACCTAAAAAAAAAGTAAAGTAGGTAATAAAAGGAAGAATAAAATGATTCAACATGCCAAAGACATCATCATCATCATCATCGTGTGGGTCGTAAGGTCGACAACCGACCTCACAAACCCTGGCCAAAGACATCAACCCGTACTTACCTTCCAATTTCATGAAAGCTGTTGTTGTTTTATTGATAGTGTATACAAGTGGATCATATTCTGGAAACCTGTAGTGATTAACCCAGCCCTAAAAAATAAGTGTTCATTAGCATTTATCTACAAATAGGCGATAAATAATAATATTTTAATTACATTATTTATTATTAATTAATTCAAGCAACAAACCTCAAATTTTTTAATTGGTCTGTACTCTTTCACAGAAGGTATAGTGTAGGTGACGGGCATAGCACTGCTACGGTTCAGTTGGATAAAACTTCTTTTATTTTCAAAACTCTCTCCAAAGTAGTTAGCCAACACCCAGTCTTTAAAGTTGTTTACAAAGTAGTATACCCAGATGCCCAACAAAAATCCATTCCAGAGAGAATATTCAGGAAACAAGAAGAAGTTTACAGAAACAAGAAAAGTTACGAAATACAAAGTGAAAGTGAAGAATGGCTTTGATTCTTTTTCTTCTTCTTTTTTAGGGTGATTAATCTGGCTGGGGGTGTGACTAAAGTTTGAAGGTATTGTCAAGGGTGATTTTGAAGGGACTTTAGTTTGTTCTATGGTTTTATTTGGACTGTTGTAAAGTGCATAAGGAGCATCACTGAATCCATCAATGCTGTCTTCCAAAGCTTCTATGCCAGATTCAACTTCAACTGCATTTGTCTCATCAGAATTATCTTTTTTTACATGAGCCATTTCACTTTGAACTGGAAAGTAAAAATAATACATGCTGCTAGAACTTTATAGTCACCAACAAAAATAATTGATTATAGGCATATTAAAATACTATACATTTCGTCCTAATTCAGGGTCTAGCCCCTCAGGATTCGGATGTATCTGAGCTATTGTTAATGATATTAAAATACTACAGTCGTCTACATGCCAAGTATAACATAAAGCAGCTCTAAACATCAAATTGATATGCTTGATGCATGATTGACTTATTTAAAAGTTATGTAAACTGTTCTGATGTACTAATTTCAATAATTAGTTACAATTTCAATTATTGAAATGTAAATACAAACATACCTAAATTCTTGGGTGTATCATCACTCGCTTCTGAAGCATTCTTATCAAAAGGAAGACTCACATCATTCTCAGTTGCCTTGGCAGTCAATGGCTGAGTCAATTCTGACAGATTTTGAATACTGCTGTTCAATGAAGATACCTGATAAAAGTATGAACACAAGATAATTATTCACTTTTTTTTTTTGTTTTAAATTAATACTAATAATAGCCTATAACATACTTTTATTAAAATTATAAAATGTCTGAATTATTTTTTATTATATGAATAAAAAAGTTTAAACGGATAGGTCCAAATAATTAACAATAATATAATATTATTATATAAGAATTGTACATACTTATGACTAAATTTTTAAGTTAACAACATAGAATTTTTCTTTCTATTTTGAAGAGTACATACCTGATTATCAGTATCTCCCACACTTTGGTCAGAATCTTTGATAACGGAATTTTCTTCTGAATCTGATATTGAACTATCTCTTAGCACACTTTTTTCTTTTTCTTTTGTTTCTGAAAATTTTAAAGTTAAAATATTATAATAAAACAATAAGGTCTTATTTAAAGCAATAAGGTCTTATTGTTTTATTAATATCACCTATCATGGTTAAAGCTGGCCAGACCAACTATAAGTCAAAACAAAGTGAACATAAAAACAGTACCTTCAAGAGATCGGGTTTTCATATCCTCCACAGCCTGAGCAATTTTGTATTTGAAGTCATGAAATATTTTCCATGTTTCATTACCTCCTACGTCTTTTACATCAGCTGATTCTGATACACTTTTCTTTCCTAAGTTTTTTAAATAATCCTTTACAGGTGATGATGTCACTTCTTTAAGTGGACTGCGATTCTCATCACCACTTTTGAGTTCAGCAAGCTTATCTTCTTTCTCTTTTTCTGATGTTAACTTATCAGCAGCACGCATCGACTTGAAATACTTGTCTAAAATTGATGGATTCTTGTCTCCTTTTTTTGGACTAGCACTTTCACTCCGCATGCTAGGAGACGCGTCAACTGGTGTGGGTGGATCATCTTCACAATCTAACAGCTCTTCTAACTCCTCATTGTTAGCATTGTATCTGAAGGACAAGGATGTATTTGGTGACTTCCCTGAAATAAATGGGCAACTTGAACAATGCCAAACTGGTGATTCTGAACAATTTTGACTTACCCATTTAAACTGAAATTGCTGATAGATTGGACTACCTACGCATTTAAAAGTACGCTTGTGGAAATGATACTGCTAAATTGTTTGTTATCGTCTTTGTTGTCAAAATCAAGTGGCGACTGATAAGACCGGCTAATTATCGATATTTTTATATCTAACAATAAGCAAAAGTAAATATTAGTGTTTAAGAAATTGAAAGGTTATCTACACAAATATGAGGAAACGTAGATTTAAAAACTTTGAAAAAATACCTGCACCGGAGATCTCCATAATGTTGGTAAATAACACTAGAAACTACAGCCACATTGGAAATGTTATTTTAAATAAAACCACAATTATGAAAATATTTCATTATAATACATTGGGCTATTTAGCATTTGATTAATATTCCATCAAACAATTTATAATTATTCAAACGTCCTTCTTTCGCGACGAAACGACAGAAGAAAATCATTCAATGTCAAAAGAAGAAACAGACATATGAACTAAAAAAAAAAAAAGAATTTTTGTTTCACGGAACCAAAGACAAAGAAACCCTATGGACATGAAACAATGTAAACTGAAACCGAGTAAAATATTTAATAATTATCAACAAAATTAATGATGATTGTTGATAACATTCACAAAGGAGATTTCAAACGGCCAACGTTTGAACTTGATCGTTTGAGGGTGTATTCCGAATCAGATTTCACGGCTCAAAGTACTGACAGCGATTACTCGCGTACCGATTTAGAAATCGCGATAATAGTACAATAAAATTTTACCTAAAAATAAAATTGATATTAAGCGTACTTACCTTGTTCTGAGCCTAATTAATTGAGTAGCAAACCTTGTTTCCGCTTCTAGTGCGACGTTTTAGCCCCTTTTTCACGTCTAGTAGCGCCACATCCGGTGTTAATACAGCTACGAGTGGTGGGGGCAAGTGCTGCGCGCGTAGCCACGCCACAGTCTCCTCATTGGTACTCAATTAATGTAGCATGTGTGATGCAATCACACTGCTAACATTGCTTATGGACATAATGTTCATACAGCAGCAGAAATATACTTAGGCTCAGAACAAGGTAAGTACGCTTAATATCAATTTTATTTTTAGGTAAAATTGTACTATTGAGCTCCCTGTACCTTGTTCTGAGCCTAATTAATTGAGTCGTGTTTGGTATCGCTGCTGGATTAAAAAACGCCAATGTGGAATTAAGTATACAAATTAGATAACTTATAAATTGGGTAATTAAATGGACTGAAAGTGAGATAAGATTTGATTAGTTGTACGTGCAGAATTAACTTCTTTCCTATAAAATGAATGAAATGTGGAAGCAGATTGCCAGTTACCACGGGTAAGGATCTCATCGACCGGCGTGTTGTCGAGCCAGCTGGCAGAAGCGACGGCAGAACGTACACTGCCTGCACTGGCATGCACACCCGCCTCTCGAAGCGCTACTCTCACCCAGCCGCCAATAATGCTGCGAGTAGCGGGTTTCACTGGTCCACACGTGCTGATAAATAGAGATTTAATATCGCCCCTACGTTCTCTAGAACAATTGATTAGTGTTTTAACCCAATGAACCGGATCTATATTTTGGTTTGACTGGCATTTTAATAGACGCCATCCAGACTGGCGATAAGACGCTGTGTCGGTCTTTGAACCGAACTCAGGCCAGAGCAGTATAGAACTATCTTCAAAAATGCAGTTGGGTTCGTCTATTCTCAACAGCGTCAAGTCGTGCACGCGACGACCCGAACACAACAACAAAATAATAGCTGTTCTTTTAGAAATTTCAAAGAGCGTTAATTTACTAGGAGCGTTCTCTGATAGATAATTTGTCAGAATGTTTAAATCCCAAATCGGGGATTTACGTTTAACAGGGCGCTGCAAAGAAATTCCTTTTAAAGTTTGCCTGACTAAAATATGTCAACTTAGAGGATTACCTGAAGATGGCTGACAAAAGGTAGACACTACAGATTTGTGTAAACAAATGGAGTTATAGGACAACTTATTTTTTAAATGTAAATCCGTTAAAAAACGTGCAAGATCTGTAGGTAAGGGATTGCGAAAATCTACATTATTCTCACGACACCATAACCCCCATCTTAACCATGCAGGCTTGTAGGTGCTTAGGGTAGACCTTCTCCAACTTTTATCAAGAATATCAATCTGAGCCTTACTCCATGATTCTAATAGTGATGCCCACCCTGTATTTGCCACACTTCCAAAAGCATCTGGTCCACTTGGGGTGGGGGTCGGTTCGTCTGAGTGTCCACTAGTACCTGCTTGAGGTTGGGTATCGGTATGGGAGGGTCCAGAGCTCTGGCCTGAAGGTCCGGGCGCCAAAAAACTTTCTCCCAAAGTGGGACAACCATTATGAAGTTGCCTGTTGCTTGATTCAGGTGTGCAAGAACCCTGGGGATCAGGCAAGGGGGTGGAAACACCCATGCAAGTCTGTAATGCCACGGGCGAGAGAATGCGTTCCAAAACACAGCATCCTGGTCGTGCTGGTCGAGAGACACATACTTTTCGACCACATGAGCCTTCTTGGAGGCAAAAAGGTCTATCTCTGGGATGCCTAACTGCTCGAATACGTACCAGGTGAATTGGTGTATGAGGTGCCATTCTGTCGAGGCTTTGGCCCGTGACAAGCGATCTGCTACGTAATTGTAACGGCCTGGGATGTGATACATCGTCAAAGTAATTTGGTAAAGATCTAGAACGTTTAATACCTTGTGTGTTAAGGACAGAAGAACCTCCGATCGGGTACCTCCCTCGTTGCGCAGATACGCTACCACAGTCTGGTTGTCGCTCTGAATCAAAAGGCTTGAATTGGACATCGTGGCTCCTTCTTGATGTAATACCCGCAGTATTGCCATCATTTCAAGACAGTTGCTGTGACGATCCATCTCGTGAGGTTCCCAGACTCCTGACAAAGTTTGAGCATTGAGCTGCGCGCCCCATCCGGAACCAGATGCGTCTGTGGACAGAAAGAACTTCGGCGCCGGAAGATGCAGGAGTGAATGCTCTCCGTAATTCAGAATCCACCATTGTAGGTTTGTTGAGACATTCTGCGGGATCACGTTGGATCTGGATTTCAGCAGATGGTTGCTGAATTGTAATATTGCACGAGAATTCAGGCGCCCTCTTGGTACAATAAAATTTGCGAAGTTCAATACGCCTTGCAAACTCTGAATTTCTCTGAGCGACCATTTCTTCATCTCTAGTGCCTGTAAGATTCTTCTTTTCAGGGAAAGCAATTTGTCGGTTGGGAGACGTTTTATGTTGGACCATGGATCCCAAACAATACCGAGGTATTCGATTGACTTTTGTGGCACCACAATCGACTTCTCGAAGTTTACAACCCAACCTAGGCTCTGAAGAGTCCTGATCACCAGATCCGTGTGAACCAGTAACTGATGCCTTGATTGGGATGCTATCAAAAAATCGTCTAGGTACACAATCAGTCGAATGCCTTGAGACCTGAGAGTCTGCGCGACCCAATTGGTCAGGCTGGCAAATACCCTTGGCGCAGTCGCCAGGCCAAATGGGAGGCAGGTCATTTGCCATACTGTTCCTGCATATGATATGCGAAGGAAACGTCGATGAGCGGGGGCTACTGGAAGATGAAAGTAGGCATTTGTCAGGTCTACTTTTGTCATCCAGTCTTGAGGTTGGAGGAAATCTGGGACCTTGTACATATTTATTAGACGAAATTTTGCCACTTATACAAATATTTTCACGTATATTGAAACATTCCTGTTTTTTTTTTATTTCACCGCGTACTATTTTTTTTTCTAGATTTCTTAAGAAAATACGATTTTTTTTCGATGATGTGGTACGATTCCCAAAATAATAAAGTTGGCAACACTGGTACAGCATTTTTTATACATTCATCTAGCCACTAAGCTTAGTTCTGAATACGATTAATTTACTATTTTTGTTCTTGACTGTACCAAAAACCGAATGTATGTAGAAGTTTAGAATCATTTTCTGAGTAAACGTCTCAACGAATTGAAAGTTTTTTTGCTGGAGTAAGATAAACCTATTCCTAACAATTTTTTGGTATATTTACTTTGCTTGGACATACCTCCGTTTGACGGGAATCGTCTTCACGTCAAGCTGGAAGCCTCACCAAGGGGGTGTGATATCTCGGCTCCTACTGAACCGATTTTGTTGAAACTTTGTATACGAGATAAACCATTTACTAACAATTTTTTGACATATAAATCATAATGATAGAGCCAGTCTATCTTGGTGAGGCTGCTAGGTTGACGTCGATCTAGAAGCCTCAGTAAGATACTCAAATATCTTCTGAAATACAATCAAACTTTTTCTGAGACTTATAAACAAATTTAAACCTATTCCTAACAATTTTTTGACATGGTTAAAACCATCAAAATCGATGGTGAGGCTGCTAACTCAACGCAGACCCAATCTGGTGAATTAAAGTGTTGCAATTTATTTAAAACTTCAATATGACCTTCAGAAGATTTTAAAACTTTGTTTTTAACGGTCGTTTCTAATTTAAATTCGATTTCTTTATCGGGGTTCGCAAACTCCCTTTTTAGGTCACTTCCCGGGCAAATTGATAATACTGAAGCAGATGAATCACTTTCTCGATTACGGTAAGATTGTTCACTTCGATTTTTAATCATAGTTTTATTGAGCACATCAAATTTTTTAGACAAATCTAATAAATGTTTTTCAAGTCTACTTAACCGAACGTGGTCTTTCCGGCTGGAACTGCGACGACGGCGGCTTCTTCTCTCCTCCTTCTCCTCCTCCGAGCTGGTGGTACCGGGCTGCTATACCCGTCCGAGCTCGGATCGTAACGTGGGCGAGGGGCTTTTACTTTTCTAACCGTTTTCTTTGAAAATGGTTTCATCTCGACACAGACACTTCACTTAACTTATTCTAAGCCAAAAACAAAAAATAAGAAAATTTAACAGAAAATAAAACGTTTTAAAAATACGTCCGCACTGGTCGGGAAACAAAACGCCAATGAGGAGACTGTGGCGTGGCTACGCGCGCAGCACTTGCCCCCACCACTCGTAGCTGTATTAACACCGGATGTGGCGCTACTAGACGTGAAAAAGGGGCTAAAACGTCGCACTAGAAGCGGAAACAAGGTTTGCTACTCAATTAATTAGGCTCAGAACAAGGTACAGGGAGCTTAATACGGCTCATGAGCGAAATCAAAACGGAACGGCGTTTGAGCGCGCTGAAACTGCTTATAACTCAGTCTTGCCAGATGTTGACTACCGTACCAAAACTGCAAAATTGTAAATTATTATACGTATTAAAAAAGTACCGTACAGCTGTGAAAACAGCACTTTTCGCATGGCTAGTACCCAAAATAAGAAAAGGTATGCGAATTTTTAAAAATGGCGATGTAAATAGGCATATGAAATTAAAAAATACATAAAAGAATGTTTGATATTTATTTTTATATTTTATCAGATTGCCTATGATATAATCTTATGTATGTATGTGCCTGAGTCAAAACTATCGTAATATATTCATAACCTACTCAATACTTTTACTATCGAACATCTGGCAGGCAACCCTAACCTACAAAACTGATTGATTTAAAATATTTCAGTAATTTATCGCCATTTCATAATTGAATAACGTGTTTTTAATTTTATTCACCCAAGACACGTTTATTTTACATTTAAACATTTTAACTTTTAAAAATAAATAAACAATCTGTCAAAATCGAATTTGACATTACGCTTACGTGAATTTCGCTCTGGAGCATGGGCGCCGGTAGCGAAAGATGGCGGCGGTCATGACGCAATCCGTGACGTCACAATGGCTGCCGTAATCCCAATGACAGTGATTCGGTACGCGGTTTTGGGTACTCAAAGTGATGTCAGCGCAAATCGGAACGCGGGGTGAATGTTGTCGTTGCATTTGACGGTTACGTCATCTGACCAATACGGAGAAAAAAAAAGAATTTTAGTTTCGCATCGTAAGAAGGGAAACCTTCATGACCGACCGCCCCTGGTTTTTTTGTACGCCACGTTTTTGGTGTACATGGTTTACAACGAATACGCATTCATTCAATATGCGGATGCCTAAAAAGTTGCATCCAAAAACAGGTCTGTACAAAAAGTGCTCGTGCAGTTTTGAACGCAACTGTTTTGGTACGCCGCGTTTTTCTAAGCCAATGATTACATGTCAAAATAAATGGCTCGACTTTAGGAAACTGTATTTTTTGCTGTTTTTTACTGGGCAGCACCCGAAGGGGGGGTTTGGGGGGCGCAGCCCCCTTTGGTACGGTAATCAACATCTGGCAAGACGACTGAGTTATAAGCAGTTTCAGCGCGCTCAAACGCCGTTCCGTTTAGATTTCGCTCATGAGCCGTATTATCGCGATTTCTGAATTTTGGGCGTATTCCGAATCAGACTTTCAGCGCCGTCAGTGATCACAAAAGCAAAAAAACGTATGAGTTTTGACAGCTGACAGTAATTCGGAACGCGATTACTGGTGCTTTAATTGATTTCAGCTCGGAACGCAGGGTTTGTTTGGTAATATTTTAAATTTTGTATATGGTAACACTAAATAGTAGTAAATAAATATGGCCGCCAGTCAGTTATTTGTAACGATGTGATGTTTTGTTTATTGTTTGAATAACTATAATTTTATTCTTGTAAAGCATGATAAGTGATTTTGAAAATTTGTCCCTTGGAGGAAATAACGCATCGAGTAATCATGGAGATCCTTTTACGCATACCGGTAATACAAGGCTTCAGTTTTGTAGACGTAATGTTTTCCAATTATAACATGACCTCAATGGCTTAGTTTTTTATTACTGTGTTTATAAGGTAACTGTACCGTTTGTTTTAGAGCTAACCCCTGAGCAGCAGAAGGCGTTAATAGACATTAGACGTCGGAAAACAGAACTTCTTCTGGAGATACAGGTAAGATGTTTTTAGCTTGGCATGTTGGAACTTTGAAACAACTTTGACTTGGGTATATATTTTGTCATAGTTTCTGGGAAATAGAAGACTTGTAGACTATTAAATTAGGTTCGGTATTATCTGTAAGCTAAGTCCACAGGAATGGTTGTTGAGCGTATGATTTATTTTAAAGTGAATCTTACTTTTATGATCAATTAAAAAAGATTTGCAGTACTATTATAATAACAATTTTTTTATTATAAGGACCTTTAATCTCACTTGTAACTAGCATATTCAAGGGGCCGATTCAATTTATCAGAATTCAATTAGGTAAATAGAAGAAAAAATGGGTTGATCATATTAGTATTCATTTTAAGAAACTTATTATTTCTGCATAGTTTTAAGTGCCATAGTTAGGACATTTCTTTATAATTAATTACTATAATTACTAAAAACCTTACTTACTTGCTCACAAGTTATCTATATCTTTATGCTAGATCATTTTGATACTTAACTTTATTCTAATCAAACTCTTCAGTTTGGAATCACTTTGGTTTTATTAGTTAGTTTAAAGAAGTGGTTTTGGGCTTCGTGTCTATGAGTGTAGCTTGATCTATTTATTTATCATTTAAGATACATTTAATTAATATAAAGCTTAACCACTTACAATGGATGGCAGCTTCAAGATCTGATCAGGCAAAAAGGTCTTAATTTTAATAATGTTAAACTGATTGGTCTTTTGTCAGCATCTAACAACGGAATCCTCCATGTCTTTGTTTTAATTTTTTTATTTTAGTTTATTGAAGTGTTTAGTGTATAATTTCGATAGTATATTATCCAGTGAATGTTTCGGGACTATAAACAGGTAATAGAACAATTGAATCACTTACACTTTGGTGACATTTTTAGATGATGCCAAGAGGCCTCGTGATGGCTTCAGTAATTGTACCTACTATCACATTACTGAGCCCAATTCACTGAACAATCATCCAAGGATATATCTTAAACCTACAAATATCATTCGACACTGGCGAAATACGTCTATATAAGATGTGTCGCCATTAGTAAGGAAGAAGGAAAAAAAATGTTAAATCTTGAATTTGGGACCCAGTTTGTTGCGATAAAATCATAAGATTGCATTATGAAGACTTGCAATTTCAAACACTTTCTACAAAAGTGTGACTCTTCGGTGGAGAATTGAAGATGTATATGAGCTGACAACACACACACACATAGGATTTTTTTAGATTTTCCTATTCTATCAACCTCCATGATGAATTTAATGAATGTCCATTGTTCAGGTCATCTTAAGTATATTAGTTCTGGTGCTGTAAAGAGAACTGGTCCCTAAAACACAGGGACAACTTAGTTTAGGCACAAATTTTTGTAATAACCCAGTTTGTAATATGTACTCCTTTGGCTACAAGTTTATTTTTTACTTTTGCAATATAATATGAATATCACAATAATTTCAACTGTTCCGTGTGTGATGTGATTATAATTTGGGGATTGATATTTCCACTAGTATTTTTAAATTTATATCATAAACTAGCAGTCCGCCCGCGCTTACGCTCGCGCTATGTAAGATTTTCCCGTGGGAATAAGACTTTTCCCGGTAAAAAGTATTCTATGTGTTAATCCAGGTTACAAACTATCTTCATTCCAAAATTCGTCCAAATCCGTCCAGTAGTTTAGGCGTGAAAGCGGAACAAACATCCAAATATATTTTCACATTTATAATATTAGTGTGATAACATTGCAATTTCCTCCCTTTCCTTGCAATCTTAAAATGTGTTATTGAGTTGATGACTCAGTTACTGAGTGCCATGAGTGTGGATGAGTCATGATAGACAACACAATACTGAACTCATGTGGTTGACCAAGCCAAGACTCAGGCCTTAGGGGGACTATGAGCTGAAAAGAACATGAAAAAAGACAATGAAATAATGAAATAATAATTTATTTGTTCAACAAAAGTTTACAAAAGGTAATGCACTAGTCCCTGCACTAAGATACCTTGTATTGCAAGGGCTAGTTCCTTGTTGACAATGACAATGACAACTTACTATTTTGTATTACCTTGCAAGTAATGTATTCTTGCACAGTTAGAGCACTTGTATATCTTGACAAAAGAGTTTAGGATAAAACGTTAATTTATAACATGTTTATTTTATGGTGAGGTCTGTCTCTATCTAATGGAGACTGCTCATCATTTGACAATAGAGCACCCCTAGCCTTTTCATTCAATATCTCGTCGCGACCAATCTGACGTAAGCCACCAAGGCCCAACTTACTACAACCGAAGTCTGTGTAGCTATCTGTAGCCAGTCAGTCAGTTCAGTAATCGTTCGACCGCGGCGCGGGGGTGTCGCGTCCCGTCGCTCGTACAAACGGACTTGTTCAATACAATACATACGCAGAAGGTCCCAGACCTTAGTGCTGTGTTAGATAATATATACACGAAATATAAAAGTGCAGTTGTGTATCAAAAGGATTTCTCTCATACAGGCACATGTGATTTCAGTGTTTTGCTATCAGGCGTAAGTTTGAAGTGATAAGATGGATAAGTGGAAATTGCTATGACTCCGTCGACGTCGGTCTTCTATTTTGATTTAGATTGGTCCATTTAAGACGTAAGGGTCTTAATTTTTTTTTGTGTGGAATTGATCCGTTTTCTGTTTCATCTATAAGTACATACTCCAACTTTCGTACCTGGAGAATATGAAATTAATTTCATTCTATAGTGGTTTTGTAATTCAATAGAATACTCATTCGTAGTTCTTAATATCTGTAGCATTGCGTATTCCGCACAAAGTTTGAAATATTTGTCAAATAAGTATCTACTGCTATCGTATTTAGGATTGAGTTCAAACAAGTTAACCTTTATGAATTGCTAATACTTAAATGTAAGGAGGTTGGATGATGTTATGACTACGCTCGCGTTATGCAAGACTTTCCCGTGGGAATAAGACTTTTTCGCGTAAAAGTATCCTATATCCAGGTTACAGACTATCTATCTCCATTCCAAATTTCATCCAAATCCGTTAAGTACTTTAAGCGTGAAGGCGGAACAAATATCCAAACATCTAAACATCCAAAATATATATTTTCACATTTATAATATTAGTGTGAGTGTGATGTGAAGTGTGTTTTCCTTGATTCGCCCCAATGATTAACATACCTAAGTTAGTGTTAAGGTGCCATATTGAAATCGTAAACTTCCAGAAATTAATTGTTAGAATAGCTTGCCTGAGATTTTTATTGAACACAACAGACGGAATCCTACAAATAAATTTCACGTGTAATATGTAAATTTTTATGACGTGTATGCGAATCCAAATCTATCTCAGTAAAAGTCAGATCAGGTCTACCCTATTGTGTTTTAGCCACACTGAATATATAGTTATAGATCAGTATTATAGTTTGTTGTAATAGATTCAGTATTCCCCTATTCTGCTCTTTGCCTGTTCTTAATTGCATTTCTGTTATAGGTATCTTCTAAATCCCCAATCTTCTGATTTTGTAGCTGTTAATTAAGTATATGTATCATTTATCATCATTATGGACACACATATTGTTTATTATTCCTAATGTTTTAGGAATATACGGATGATATTCTATCCACCGTCATCATTGCTTCATTATTCACGTCACGCTCTCTTTACCTTTATCCCTTCACTCACTGATTATCATGGTAATAATGTGATAAAGATTTATTAACATTATGTAAGTAAGTGACTTTTTGATCAACTTTGATTTCTTTATTGACCGCGAGAGCGCGAAGTGTCACCGTTTCAGCTTGGGATTGCTTTTGTATGTCTATCTGTTTGTTTTCATCTACACGTTACTCAACAGATTCTCGTGAAATTTTGTGAGAAGGTTCGATAAATATATATACTCACCGGCACATCTAACCGCCCACCCTTCATTTCAGGGAATACTCGTGATTCTTTATAATTCTATTAGTTACAGCTGATGTTAGTTAAAAAGTAGTTAATTTAACGTTTATTTAAGTGTGTTTAATTTATCGTAAAATTATCAATAAAAAAATTGTAATGTATAACAAACAATAAGTGTAGTTTAAAATTAACCCGAAACGCAAGGGTGGGCGGTTAGATGTGCCGGTGAGAGTAGTTTTTTTTGTCGAGTCAGTTTTTGGAAATTGTTTGAGGGTTGAAAATATAAAAAAATCATAAATCAGCCATTACGAAAAAAAATATATACTCGCGAGGTCTACAGCTCACAGAGCCAATAGTTATTTAATTCTCTCTTATGACGCACATATTTAAGTAGAATAGCTTTGAAGTCCTGCATGCCTTATCTAGTCATAATATTGTTCATACGCTAATCACATGTATTAATTATGAAGGGAAGTTTAATGACTCCAGTAATAAACTGCAGTCATTTGGAAGGTTAATAAGCTTTGCTCGTTTTCTATGTGTATCATAATGGATGTCGCGTCAGCTTGGACATTGCAAGGCGAGGAGTTGACTCATAGCAGATTGTTTGTCTCGTAGTTTCCTCGTAGCGGACAATGTTCGCAATTCCACGGTTTTATCGCTCTTCCTCTGCCGCTTCCGTACTGAACTGATGATAACTATGTATCTGTGGCCATACGCTTGCAATATTTAATTTGTTTCTCACCAAGACATTTTTGTAGGACTAGGTGAATACTGAATACCTATCTCTTGTACCGAAATAAAAAACAATAATGGCGTTTGTTTGTTAGCCCCTATGTTCATCAGGATTGTCTTCTCGGTTTTGTTATTACTTTTCGTTTCGTAGTTTTGAATGTAACCTAGTATGATAAACGTAGGTGTGACAGACGAGGACCTTGTCACAATCGTGCAGAAAGATAAGTAAGCTACTTGTGTATAGATACTCGTTGTCAGTGTGCCAAACTGTTGTGGCGCCCGCGACTGTATTCAGTCGAGTGCGTTCCTTAGTGGGAAGTGTATGGCGCGCGATGTGTTTACATATTCGGCTACTCTGCGGCGCGCTGTGGTGGCCCGTGCTGATGCGCTGCGCCCGCGCCGCCCACTCCTACGACGACGACTATGATCAGGTGCGTCTGAGACGCCGCTTTATGTGCACAAGCAGCACCTGTGTAGCTTCATCTGCATTTTGGCAATAACATCTTCTCCGACGTAAGAATTGGTTGTCATCCGGCGACGCGCAGTCATACCAATTTTCCACTTTTATTTTGCATCATTCATTACATTATTTTCGCAATTTTAATTTTATTTATTGTGGGCTTCTTTACGTAGGTACCTGTAACTTGACTAGTCTCGGTCTCGGTGTGCTTGTGTGGTCAGCGCCCGCGATAAGTGCCGGAGTGTGATGTGCGGCGTGCGCTGTCTTTGAAGTAATGTTTATCAAAGCCGGACCGGGGCCGGCCGAAGAGGAGCGCCGAGGCTCGGTTTCAAATTGGTTCTCGTCGCTGAGACGCGGCGGAAGGCGTAAACGGGAGGAGACTGTCGTGCCGTCCAGTTACGGTTCACTGGGCAGGCGGAAGGATGGCGCGCAGGCCCGTGGCAAGACGCGGTCGGCCTGGGACCTCACTACTGTCGCGAGACTGGTCTGTATTTCAGATACCATCATATTATAAGTTACGCGGTTGTGTACCCGAACGGCGGTGCCACTTTGCGCTGGAGACTCCCCTTGGCTGTCATCCAAATGTGCTGGATCGATGACGCTTTAGTCTGCGTGCGGAATGATGACTGCACAAGTTTTTGCCACTAAGGAAAGATTTGCTAACATTACATCCAAATCAAAATACAAAATCGTAAAGTCTGTGCAATTTAAATGTTAAAAAAACTTCATACGGACTTCAATAGTGAAGTGGATAGCCATGTGCGCACTTTTCAGAAACATCATAATTCAAGATCTAGGCGAATCGAATCACGTTTAAATTGCGTATAGTACCTTAGTTCCAGGTATCGCAAAATTATATGCCCAGTGGGTCATAAATGCCACAATACCACACTTAATCGAGTTACGTTAAAAAATTACATTTAAAATTACATTGTTTTGTACTACAATATCAGATAAATACAGAATTTGGAGACAAAAATAGTTCTGGGCATATAAAGTTATGGCACAGACAAGAAGTTAGATTATTTTACACACTACTTTATTTTTTTTATTTTTGTTTTTTTTTTTGTTTTTGTGGTAAGTATAGGTTTTTAAGTTATGTTACTAACAAATTATGGACCTATGTTATCTGAATAAATAAATTTTCTCCAACACGCTCGAAAATGTGATCATTACTGTAAAAAAACAGTACGCGAAGTGACTCATTTTTGGACGAAACATTGCCCCATACAAAATAGCGGTCGGCAATGTGCCCTCAAACGGCCTAGGCCGGCAAAGTAACTTTCGTTCAGAAATTTCAATGATTTTGAATCTTTTCTTCATAAGTTTTAATGTTCTAAATTCAAATTTTATATGAATCGTACACGACTCGTAGTAATTTGAGTTGGCTGTATGCTCTGTATGACACTGGCACAAAACAAAAAAAAAAGAAAAGTGCATAATATGGCGGTTTGTTTGTAATTTTCGTCGCTTTTATTTTTATCGTACTATGTATTTATTTTGTTACTTATTTTTCTTGATAGAGTTAACTAATCATTGAATTGGGGAAATATTATAACAATGAATGGTTAAAGACATCAAAGTAGAAAGTGATAAAGATTAGAACTTATAAGTTTAGTGCGATACAAGTAGACATCTAAATTCAAGGTACCACAATATTTTTAGTATTTTGTAATTTCCTCGCATATTTCAGAGAAAAGCACTATACAAGCCTCGGCCGCAATAACTCTTGCTGGACTCGTACACAGTAAAAGTGCCTCGCCTGTGCCTCGGACTTTAAACGTGCCCTCGTCCAGCAATAACTAATTTTGCGGCCGCGGCAGTAATGTACTATTATTATTATTAACATCGAGACGATACTCAAACACGTTTGAGAATGATATTATTATGTTAATTTATGTTATCTTTCTATTGCATAGTGTGGAAATAGGTCATGGGTAGGTAAATTTGTATTTAATGTGAATCATACAGGCACAATTGTGTTTGGTTCCTTATTGAATAAGCTATTATATAATACCGAATCATTATTGGCTGTCAAAACTTAAGCTATTACACTTTCGCTATCGTTGTTATTAGTATAATAATCTATTGCTTATATAAACTACAAAACAGCTTCTAATTCGGAGGTTTAAATAATTCTCACTGGACTGCGTTCTTTGGTGCAGCAATTAAATGCAGAGTTAAAACGACTGCAGTTAAAAATGAACTTTACTGCTCTCTTAACTACGGCGTCCGTGACTGAACATTATACCGCGTCCTGGTTATATCATAGATTATAGCTACCAAAATTTACGAGGGTGCGGGAATTTAGGAGATCGTCTTATATAGAAATACGATATCTTCTATAATATACGTTTCTTTATGTATAAGTTCTTGTGACCTATGCTGATATCTGTTAGGTTACGCTGGCGAAAGCATTGCAGTTGCACGTCGTCGGTAGCCGCAGTTTATAAGTTGGTGGCAAATTTGTTAAATATTGAAAGGAAGTTGGCATAGCATGTGACCTAGATCTGCATCTGGTGTCGTCGTGGATTTTACGCCAAGACCGCTAAAGTAGTAGTTACCTATAAATTAATTTTATCACCGTAGCTGTGAGTCATCGTTTCGTATAATTTTCCCGAAATCGCATTCGAGAATTTTAGTTAACTAGAATTTAAAAACATCTTACTGCCTATGTATTAATTTGGTTCTTTACTAATTTTTTTTAATATTACGACTAATAGAAATGTATGTTGACATACTTAAAACAATGTGCTCTTTGTTGTCATTATGTATTTGACTTCTCGAAATGACCTAAAATATGTTTACCGAGAGAACACTGCCAAATATCAGGCTGTCGATAATATGATAAGGGTTGTTTGGCCGCCGAACTGATATTGAGACGTAGTAGCACTTCGCATCGCATTGACCCCGTCATTCGATAGTAAAGTTGAAATTGATAGGTAAGATTCCAAACACTTGATAAAACGGACATAATATTTGTACGTATAAGAGTGAGATCTGTTAAAAAATATGAATAATGAATATTAGTAAGATATAAACATGTCTAATAGAAGAAATATTTCCATTTTCTGATACGAAGATCATGTACTATAGAATCAGTTTAGAGCCTGATAGCTAGCTGGTACCCTGCAATGTCCAAGCATCTTGAAAACCTGACATCACGACAACAGCAACGGTGGCGGGGCAGCGGCGAGCTAGGCTGTGTGAACAAGGCAATATTTACACGACCTAATAATGCACATGTTGTGAGACAATGGTTGGTGTAAACCTCGCACGGCTTGGTGTCACATTGCATTATAAAATTATAACTCTTACATGAACATCTAAATCATTTCGAATATTATTTTATAGATCATAATATGTTAAATACAAATATACCATCCTCCTGTGCCGTGTCTTAACATACTCGTAAATTTAACGACACATAAAGGTTCAAACGTACTAAAATCTAATTCGACTTGTATACATTTAGTATTCGCAGTGCATTGTTTCTCGTCATAGCATGCAAATCGTCTTTTGTTCGAAGGCGAACGCGGCTCGGTTTGTTTTGTTTGGTTCGTCACATTCACATTTGAGTCGTGGTATTTGCACGAAAGTGTTTCCGCGTTCACAACACTCATTGCACATGACTCACTCCATAACTGCACAAGTAAAAGTTTTAACCCATAACTCAAAATAATACATAAATCAACTAATGTTTCAGCAAATTCCAACGACTTGTTAATTTTCAAGAAATTCGTTTTCCTTGCATTACAAAAGGGCATGTAATAATGTTTATGTTATAGGTACGTTCTTTGATAAACATACCATAATACCCATATCTCGTTCACTACGTTTAATTTATGTGCTTCACATGTTTCCTATGTTTTTTCTGTTACACCTGTATAACTAACTTCCTTATATATCGACGTATACTCAAACTGTTTACATTTGGGAGTATTGTTTTCGTTTAACCGTTTTATGTGTCGTGACTATTATTTATGAGCCAAACAGTGGCTTTAGTCGATTTTATAATTCACTGGTTTACTATTATACAAACCCGACCTGGGTATTTTTAAATATTGTTATAATCTATACCAACAAATATTATTTCTTCATCTAACACAGAGGAAATAGAACGTCTTGGACTGGCAAAACGATAGCTACTCGCTAATGTTAGTAGACTGCATAAAATTATTATTTTATGCAATTGCCTTTATGAGACTTTATTAAGTCACATATTGTTTAATGATAAAATAAGAGGTGAAGTTACCAATCCACACGATGATGATGGTGATAAGTAAGGTACTTGCTTTCATCTATTTTTATTTTTCATTGCATTTCAGTTTATTTTGCAGTTGGCATTGTTGGCTTGTCGTTTTGTACCGTAACCATGACTCCAGGTTGAATAAAAGTTTGAATAAAAGACTCATCCATGCGAGTCAGTCGTTGCTCTTCTGTACTATGCGATAGGCTTGCGAACCTGTTTGGGAAAGTAGTAGGCCTTACACATTACAATGCACATTGTGTTTAAGACTCAATATAGCTATTAATAAAAAAATATAATGTGAATGTTTAATATCATATCCTATAATATTTAATCCAATCAAATCTACTATTTTAGGTTGACACCGTAAGGCCATACATACGTTTCTATACATACTTTGTATTTGCGGCGCCCATTCCGAAATTGTTTTGCAATTTTCAGAGCAGTCAAAGTAAACATAATTCTTTACTTATGCAAATTACTTTGTAAAATAATAGGTCCTCAGTCGTTGTTATGGGTTTGTAAGCACAAAGTAATGAATAAACCTCGAGATTGGTTATACAAGCAACATTAGACAATACATTATATTAATTCTTAGAGGCACTAGATGTGTTGTGAGTAGCTAGCGACATGTTTTCTTTTTCTTACTATGTATTACAATGAGTAATACATAGTAGTTAGAGGCATGAAATTTTACATAGAATAGCCGAGTGGCTGGAGAGTGGAGAAAGATGTAGATTACTGCAGGAAAACATCATTTACTCTTATTTTAGCTGGCAGTATTATCCTTTATTTTCACTTGGTCTTTCGCCCACTGTTCGTGTTAGTTAAGCTACGAACGTTTATGATCTAGGAGAAGTTTTTACGTGGCCTGTCAACAAAATTATAGATTTAATTTTATCCGGTAAATAGCGCAGTAGATCGGCTGAAATCGGTGACTACCAGTGGACACCTTTGACCTGTTTACAACAATTGTTTCTCAGCTAGGAACAGTTATGTAAACCACAATTTGCAATTTGTTGCGTTTCCGAACAATGTTACGGCTAGAGTGGCGTATTGCGCTATTTTGTTTGTGGCAACCTTTTTGTCTTATCTAAGGCGTGGTTTACACAAAAAAAGTATTTGTATGACAGTTTATTAAAGAGTAACGGATCCACTACATTATCCTATAGTGGTTGGTTTGAATTGTTCCCTTAACGCCGCTTCCTGGTTAGTCATGATGATTTTTCACAAGGAAACGCATTTAAGTCGTTACATGATTTACATGTATCATGTATTGTTAGCCTATCTATAAATTATACAAATAACTATTGACGTAAATTATTTTTGCTATGTTACCATCAATCTTCTTTTCTCTAAAATAGTTTTTATAAATTTTCAACAATGATACTTCCTACATAATACATATTTCACTTCTATGAAATTATTCGTAAATTGATCTTAACTTTTAGGTAGGACTAAATACTTCGCCACTTTAACCGTTACCATGTTCTACGCTAATAAGGTTTATTAGCCGTCGCGTGACACTACTGCGACAAACAACCTTTGTACATTGTCACGCCTTTGCAAATTCTCGTGATCCACTTCTTTGCCACACACGTAATGTTCTAATTGGGACACACCTGTACACGTGAAATTAAATTTAAAGGTGTATTCGTACACGTTCATGTTCGGGTTCCTTTTAATTTGTGCTCAGCCACGACGTATTTTTTCCGAGTGTAATTAGAGGAAAGTATTTAATTAATTCCGATCAAATTAGTCAATTAGCATAAAACGACCAAAACACATAAACGAGACCCTGTAATTTATAGTCTAATGAGAAACCAGATTTAGCACTACACCGAGCAGCCTAATGAGGTCGAGTCTAAATTAAGCCATTTCTATCAGTACAGTAGTGGGTATTGGCTATTGGTTTGGTCCGGAAATAGTCTTGGTTGAGGAGACGTGGAGGGGTGCCTTGACCTTGCCAGGGTTGAGGGGGACGGGGCTCGTGTTGCACGTCTGCTGCGCCCGCGCGCGGTCACCGACTTGCAGGACTGGTTCGGTTAGAATTGCATTATGATTTACTTACATACTTTCCAGGCTTCATGAGAACTAGTACTCCGCTTTGTTGAAATGATTTAGTTAGGTTGGCTAGCGATGTTACAAATTAAGTGCCTTATCTTAAAATTATGAAGTATTAACCTTGGAAATGTATTTACACGCGACCTTTTTGTTTTGCTTTAGATTGGCTTCTGACTTTATAAGTAATGACGCGTTTTTCTATCAAAAAACTATTTCATCTCTTCCCTGCTTTTATTTTATACCTAGATTGGATCATAGCTTTTTCCTTTTTAATTTACTTACTTTCCTTTGTATGATGTTATGATAATAATAACTTGAGAAGTTCTTTTAATTAATTTACCCTGGACTCAAGAGCTTCGTAGATCACGAGATTTATATTTGACGTTTTCTAAGTGGTTTCTCTTGTAGTTACCAAAGAAAGCAGTTCATAGGAACAGGTCTAGTAAGTTAACTAGCGATGCTCTTAACGACTCTTGTTCTAGGAAATGCAATGCTGTTTGGTTTAAAATGTAACAAGTTTAAAGTTTTATGGTCTGGAAACTGTTTGTTTACTGAAAGGCATACCTGTTACTCTTTTGAACAGAACACCGTGCTTATTACGTTTCTGTAATGATAAACGTAGATAATCCAGTCGAGATTCCACACTATTTGAATTCCGAGTCGGCGTGTTACGTGTCGTATCCTCGGCTACGGCGACGACGACGACGCCCGCACGTGATGTGACTTCCTTATCCCTCACATTTGGTAAAATAATAGATTCTTATCGTCCGGACGAGTAACACTACATTCACGCCTCGCCACGGCTCTGCTCAAAATTCTTCGTAACATCTTCACAAAATAGGAAATAAGATATATGAGGGACGCTTGTTATCGTATGTTTGCCAATATTTTTCTTAATCTTACCTTTATTTCGCAACTTGATGTACTTATCTCTAAATAGTATATAAGTATTAGCTCATAAACTGTATGTCGTAAAGAAGCCCCCTCTCACAGGTCGACATGTATGCTCTGGTAATATCAACAAATTACTCTCGTGTCACGACCGTCCTACCCTACCCCCCATACGCAAGAAATTGCTTTTTTTATAACGTCCTTTGTGTCGTGTCAGTTGGAAATTTATAAGACTTTTTTAAAGTTTTACAAATTCTGTCTTCTTCTTCGTCCTAGCGTTATAACAGTACTTTCTATAAATTCAAACGTAAAAATCCTGACTCTAGCTTCGTTAAATGGTCCCATGCTGTCAGTAAAGCGTGACAAAAGCGATCACTTGAAATGTCGCCCTTTGCACGGCGGCTTGGGCAACAGCTTATATCTCCCATGGGGATGGTTAATGCCCGTTGAGACCCGCTAAAGACATAACTGCCCTCATATTGTGAGAGCGCCAGTAGGAATATTTGTTTAGGGTCGGTAATTTATAGCCCATTTTTTCGCTCGCATTTCGTCACTTTTTGCTTCAAAATAAAATATCTTGAGTGTCCTTTTTTTTTTTTTTTTTTTTTTTTTTGACGGACCTAATCACTATTTATACCAGAGTGGTAATATAGTGGGCGCGGACTTGCGGGGGAGCAGAAGGCTCGTACCCCTTAGGAATTTTATGACAACGTATCTGGGGGCGTTGCCAGGGCGAGAAGCGCGTCGGAGAAGAATGACCCCTACCGGGTCTTACTGAATTAATTCTACTATTAGTTCCGCGTCCCCGCCGGCGGGGGCGGTTTCTACCTGAAGGGATCTTGAGTGTCCTTCTTTCGCCACTCTCTACAATTCTTTTATGTCGTCGTAGCTCCGGTATAACCTTAATGACGATCGTATTCTTGTCTTGCTAATTAGTCTACTTTTAGAAAAAAGCTTATTCTCATTGACTGTTTTTTTTTTTTTTTTTAAATCATATCGTTCTTGAGTGGCGTCTCGGAGTTGTAACAATAACCAGCATGTGTTATTCGTCAATGTTCTATTTTGCCCCTCGACTTTTTCGTATATTTGTTAACCTGAATAATATCAACTACATGCTCTTAAAAATACTAATATTGTTGACAGTTGGTACTCGGGAGGTAATAATTACAAAACTTTAAATTAATTTATATTTGAATCTTCAAAATTAAGTACCTCTCGGAGTGAATGATCCCCATAATATGTACTCATCATTAGTAACTTTTACTGTCCTTTCTGATTGATGTTACGGTGCTCTATTTCAATCAAAGTAAATTAGTGTAAAAGGAAATTCAGGATTCACGGTCACGGTCGTCGTAAACCGTAAGTAGCACATACACAACACATGCCCCGCCATATGGCTTCTTTATCACACCACTTGAGACCATACACCAAAATAAACTAAACAATATTGAGTGCTGTCACTCTAAACTTGTTCGGCGACTAGACGATCCACAGCTTTCTTCCCTGTACAATCAAAATAAGCTTAGTTTCTTTGCGTCAATAATAATGTTACCGTAATTATTTTTTGCAACCTGGTCTAAACTGCTGGTGCTTTAGTTTACAGCTACTATTATGTATTTTGTGCTTTTACTGTAAAAATGCCATATCATTTAATTTGCATGGTCAGAATCAGTTTTTTTTTAGAAATACAATTTGATAGAACCGTAGAAGTTTAAATTTCAAAAGGATATAATTTGTTTGGCCAATATGTAACCACCTACCCACCCAAATTCTATATCTCTATCTAGGATGCGAGGTATTTTTAAGTCCAGAATACTCGTAAACAGAAACATTTTTAATCAAGCGACTCAAACCGAAAATAAATAAATATTGCTGCATAAAATTGTTCTGTATAGGTGATTTCCCACGTGCATCGTGAGAATTTCAAAGCTTGCTTCTTTGATGAGATGTAGGCTTCAGGTGCTTTCAGATAATACTTTCATTTTCGATTTGGTCAGCTTTCGACTCTATTCTATTGGGCGTATTTATTCGTTCTATTCTTCTGTTGAGTATTGTGTAATTCGCGGTTTCGTCGGAAACAGAGTGCGAATGAGTTTGTATAGTATTTCAAATCTCATTTGTATCAAAGGCGTTGTTGGGTTTTGTGAGGGCGTTGGCCGCGGACTTTGCATGCGTTCTCGCGCTTCCAACACATATAAATGTCTCATTACTTCCGTTCCGACCGAAAGTTGCTCTTACTTTGTTTAACCCTAGTTATCAGAGTACTATAATGTTAAAAGACATCGTACTTGCTTTGTTTTGAGGAATTCCTACTCTCCCGTTTAACGTTAAATACACTAAAATTGTCACAATTTTAGGGTTTGTGGCAACAAACAAAAAAAAGACAATTTTCAACGATATAGAATATACCTATAAATGCTTGCTTTGTTTAATTTTGCAACTTGTTTAAAAATAAGGAGGGTCAAGTTAGGGGGACAGGCACACTTTAGTATTCAACTCCTCCGCCGAAGCAGGTTTGACCGGTTGAGTTAAATTAAAATTAAAATTTAGCGAAAGCTCCCGTATAGCGCATCAACTTAAGTTCTATTCTGTTACTTTTATACAAAACAACAGATTTTTTATTATTCAATTTTCGTATTTAAGCAATATCAGAATGCTTTTGAGTATCTTTATATTTGTATTGAACAATATTTATGTGTCTCGCAGTACAATCTTTTGTTTTATGCCTTAATATTACAGGGTCTTTCTTTTTTGGCTCTTTGCCAGCTGTACAATCGGCCTTCATTTGCACGCAGATTGTTGGAGCCTGTGTGGAGTAAAAATTCGCGAGAAGACTGAGCCCCACAATCATCCGCCGGAAATGTGAACGCATTGTATACTCGCACTTGTCTTTTTGTGGTCGCAAACTACAGGGATTGTCGCGTACCGTTATTGTCATTATAATTTTAAGACTTTCATATTCTCTTTTATACCAACATTAAATGCGCAAAAATAAGCTCGATTCAGAGCGACTAACAGGCTCAGTTGGGTGTGATAAACGCATCCGTTAACTGTAGATTGCATGGGAATATTATCATGTGACTAAGCAATTCTTCGAAAACACCCAAGTTGTTTTGTGCAAGCTCTTTCATAATTGGAAATACATAATTTACTAAACAAACTAATTTATTCTTTTCAGGTAAGAACGACACCGCACTTTGAAATGTGGTAAGAAATAATTTAAAGGGCAAAGGGGCAAATAACGTTACTTTCTTTGTGTAGATTAATGTTGGTTTGGTTGACAAATTGACTTGAGGATGTGTGTGGTGTTTGCGTGGGTCAAGAATGTGACCGCGTCGTCGTCGTCGTCGGCGGTGATATGTTGACAATGTTGTGGTTGCCATCGTCCGTACCTTATGAACTTATTTCTCACCACAATATAGCTAAGTAACTGCGTCACCTGAGACATCATTCGCCTACTCGTTAGGCGCAGGCCAGTTACGTAAAAATAATACAATTAGTTAAGGCCGGGTTATGGCAAAAATTAGCAACTCAACGCGATTTAGTTGAAAGTTCACCGACGCATTACTAAAATAACGTTCATATTAGCGTGCGATGCTTCACGATAGTTACGTCCGACACTGCGCAGGAATCGTGCGAAAAACTTGTTTTTCTTGAACTCTGCTTATTAATAGAAAAAGGCAGAGTTTATGAAAAATGTAATCGATTTAAAATCTAAGTCAATAGTAGGCAAAATATATTGACGAAAAAAAAACTATGGTTATCGCTTTAAGTTACGGGATTAAGGACGTCAAAAAATATTTTTGCTGCTTTTTTTTAAATCTTGTGCTTCTTATTTCTAAGTTATTATAATGTATTTTAAAATTCTACTCGATTTAAAATTTAATTAAGGATAATAATATATTGTTACCACATTTTTTTTTTACATTTATAGCATCAGTAGAAGTGCTAGTATTTGATCGTCAAAGTAGCGACTATGGGCGGTATTTCCACATAACCCCGCCTTAAGGTCGAACTAACAAACCAATCTCACGAAACTCTCTCCCATTCCAGCCAAATATAAAAGTTACTTTGTACCAATAATGGTGCGTTGCTTATTCTCAGAAACGTTGGGACGCTGCGCTAGACGCAAGTGAATTACTATACTACCTGACTCACAAGTTACTGTTTCCAATGTTTTCTTTGAGATTTGTATGCAGAACGTTAACAGATACTTACGTTTTAAATAATTGAATACTCAGCCCCTGGGTATTTTGTGGCAGTAGCAAGAAATAGTAAACGTGTTGTGGGCGCGTGGAAGTTTTTAATGTATTGGACTTTGAGTTGATGAAGGCGATGAGAATAAATCTCTCTAAACCCGTTCTATAGGAGTATTGTGCGCAGTATACTAAATGTAGAGTCGACAGCTAGGTTTGTTTATAGTAAATATGTTTAAATAATAAATATGTGTGGACATCACACACACAGCCATCTGATCCCAAACTAAGCTTGTACTATGGGTATCAGGCAGCTGATATACAATACTTAAATAGATAAATACATACAAATATAGATAAACAACATCCAGACACAAGGCAAACACAAGTGCTCATCACACGAATATTTGCCCTGGGCGGGATTCGAACCCGCGACCCTGTGCTTCGAGGCAGGCGTACTACCAACTAGGCTACGGGGCCTTCAAGTTTAGTTTAATTAAGTAGAGAGTACTCGCACAAGTAGAAGCACTGAACCTGAAGTTCGCTTGGGTGACTTATCTATCACAGAAGTAACTCGCTGACATTGTTTGTTCCGAATCCCGGACAAAGGGGAACAAACACTAGAACGTGGAGCTAATTTTGCTGAGCTCATTATAACTTCGAGTAGGTATTTAGCCGAGTATTTTTCTGCTCTTACGTCCTAATATAATATACGATTATGTTCTTCAATAATTATTCAAGTACTTCGCGATTTCGTGGAATTGTATACATAAAACACATTCTATTGTTGTTCTTAAATTTCACAAATAACTAGCGTTTGGCCGCAAAAAACCACATACGCGAAACACCAACCCGACGTTTATCATCTTTGCAAATATCCTGAGAAAAATAATAATTTCCAAATACATTATTCACCTGAACTTTGGAAACATATTTTCGTTTTACACGCAGAACTCCGTGAAAACGTTCCGTTTACCATACGTAAAGAACAATAAAATTGTTTGTTATTCTTGGAACCAGCCACACCTGAAGGTCAGCTACTCTTATTATTCAGAATGATGATGTAGCTTGTCAAGAAATTCCTCGATGATTACCACATCAGGTGTTGTTCTGCAAGCTATACATAAAATCTATAATTGTTTGTAACTAGTAAGGTATTTAAATAATCCAAGAAGTCCCTTTACATCATTTTATATTTTTACTATCGATAGGTTTTCATATAAAGTTCCGAACTAAGTTCGCAAGGAGGAAGAAATTGCAAAAGTTACTACAGGGAGGACACAATCTTTAAGAAAATCGCGTGGTCTTTGGCGGAAGTTCGTTGGTAAGTTTACGGACATAATTATAACGCAAACCTACTATTACCTAATAATACTTTATATCCACTTTTTTAGTTAAAAATCACATTTTACGAAATATTGCTTGTTTCGTTATACTTAAGTCCAATAAGGTAATAATAACAATAACAAATTAGTTGCTTGTGCTTACTAGAGCAATCAGTGGAAATGAACGGCTCGTTCGATAATATTGCAGAGTTTACATAAATCAGACCTCGATATTAACAAGTGCATTATTCGCAATTTCTCAACCACCTGAATACATATTAAATGCTATTTCTTTCGTATTGTGCAACATAAAATTAATCAAAGTTGATTATACGAGGAGGGATCAAAAAGTAGTGAGAACGACATACTCCTTGGTAAGAAAAAAAATATACTGGCAGGCATAGCTCAGATACATATTTGTAATATTAATAAAGAAAAAAAATCTTCGATTCTCTTTTGTTTTTTTCTGAATGTAGTCATTTGTTTGCTTCGTGTCGGAACGTGTTCTCGAAAATGGAGAAAAACGAAGTGCGAGCCGTTATTAAATACCTCTGTTCAAAAAAGTTAACGACTCAAGAGATTCATTGCGATTTGGAGGCAACATTAAGAGAGTCTGCTCCGCCGTATTCTACTGTCGCAAGGTGGGCTTCTCAATTTCGAGTAGGGAGAACGAGCACGGAAGACGAACATCGTTGCGGCCGTCCATCGACGTCAGTCACCCAAGAAAATGTTGCGAAAGTCGAGAAAATTGTATTGAGCGATCGAAGAGTTACCATCCGATACTTAATTCAAGAAACGGAAAAACTTCATATGGAAGTATTCAATCCATATTGAAACAATCTTTGAATATGAGAAAAGTTTCCGCAAGATGGGTGCCGAGAATGTTAACCGACAGTCAGAAACAAAATCGACTTGACATTTCGAAGATATTGTTGGACAAGTTTCAAGAAGATTCTGAGAACTTTTTGTCTCGTTTCGTAACAATGGACGAAACATGGGTCCATCATTTTGATCCTGAGACAAAACAGCAATCTTCGCAATGGAAACGGCCATCATCACCAACCCCGAAGAAGTTTCGTGCCGTGGCATCGGATGGCAAGGTTATGGCCTCAATATTTTGGGACTCAGAAGGGATATTGTTGATTGATTACCTGGAGCGTGGAACCACTATTACAGGCCAATATTATGCAGCTTTAATTCCCAAGTTGAGGAATGCCATCAAAGAGAAAAGGAGATACTTCGAAGGGGCGTGCGCTGTTTCATCACGACAACGCACCCGCGCACAGGTCGGCAGTTGGGATGGCTGCCATTCAGCAAGCTGGCTTCGAATTGGTTGACCACCCCCCTTATTCACCAGATCTGGCGCCTAGCGATTTTCATCTGTTCCCCAAATTGAAAGAATACTTAAGGGGAAACAGGTACGAAGACGATAACGAGGTGATGGATGCCGTGGAGAGCTTTTTGCAGGACCAAGACTTTTTTTTAAAGGGATTGAAGCTTTGGAAAAGCGCTGGACTTTGTGTGTAGAGAGACTCGGAGACTATGTAGAAAAAGAAATTATTAAGTTATCAATAGTCATTATATTCTATTTCATTCTCACTACTTTTTGATCCCTCCTCGTAGTGTAAAATAAATATTCTAACGTTTTCACACAATCGTGTAGTTTAGGAATTTGCAGACGTTTAGATCGTAAACAATTATTACGTGCTAACAAATCATAATAGTGTTAAATTATATATTATCTAAACCTATTAAGATACCAGTATCTTTGTTTGAGTGTATTAATTATATCCGTTCGGTTCATAGCAACTAATATTTAGATCAGCCTTCACGTTTGTAGCTCGAAAATAATCCACAGAAGCAAAAATATCGTTGCATAGTTCAATAGAATGGGCATTATCTCTGTGAGAACTATTTGGCGGAAATTCAAAACGATCAGATGTCCGTACATGCCAGACAGAAATGACTAGATGTAAATCACGCTCTTGGATACACAAAGCGTCGTCGGCCTGATGTCTTTTTATTCATATGACGCATTACGCAATCACCACGATTACTGCTGATTGCAATGCATTAACTTATTGTTTATAACACGCTTCAGTTGGCCTTGCAGACGCTTCAGGGAATCTGAAGATACATCCATCCTCCTTTCACTATTCAGCTTACATAAAGCACAATTTCAATTGTTCTTGACCTCGATTTCAGATTGCTGTTTGCTAGTGTACATGGACTGAATTTACATTTATTGATACGACGTCGTGTCATGCTACATAAACTGGCAGTAGGAAAAATAGAAAATTGTCACGCTAAACGAAATGACAGTTAAATTAATGCTGCTTCTCTATTTTTGGAATATTAAAATAAAACTACTATTTCTGTAGTGGCGTTTCTCTTTTAAACTGATTCTGAAGCATTGAACTCTACTGTTGTCAAATTGACAGAATTTGTTATTAGTGCGATAGTTTTTTGTTGGATTTTTTAGACGATATTATCAAATTAGTAAATTCGTTGCAAAGATCGTAGTTCATTTAAAAATGGCAGCAGCTCCAATAATAGCAGAGTTGGCAGACATACAGACGCCTATTGTAAATATCACTGGGCCACTAGAAAGCAAAAAACAATATGGCAAGGTCTTAGCAGACATAAACCGCGTCTCCTGATTACTCTTACTGCCTGACTTACTTTATACGATTGACTTAAATGAGTGTGTTTAATATTAAAGATTTTGTGGGACGGGCAAACCCCAGGGTCAAAACAAATTCTCGAAAGTTCGAGAGGGAACATAATAAAATACTGGTAATTATTTACGTAAAACATGACGTATACACAGGGGAAAGTAAATAAGTCAATAAGCGAAAAGTTAATTAAGCCATTCCTTTTAATAATATTTGGCAAAATAAGCTTCAATTCCCAGACATTAATAGAAAGCTTTTCATACCTTTCAAAGCGGGGCCCTCTACCAATTAAACCTTTTAATACCCCGTGAACTGTGCTGTCATCTTCCGAGTATTCCGTCGATCGTGGGACAACTCGCTGTAAGTACATTATACTCGTACAATCACTTTAATTAAAAGGAATTGCTACTTTCCGTCTACCCTGCAAATGCGATCCGATACATTATTACGAAATATAGTGTTTAACATTGTAGCGGGTTGTTCAGACTGTTAAACAAGGAAGGTCAATGGTGACAATATATAGAGAATGTAGAGAGAATAGTATTATTTGTCAAATTGGGGGATTGCCAGTTAAATTTCTCATAGGCACTTACATAAAGTTTTGAATACAAGAGCAAATTTTTGGTGACTGAAATATTTTTGTGTATTTTACCGTAGTCTATCATTTATTTACTAGTACTTTTCATATATGAACCATAGTCGACTTCTTAAATAGAGAAATATCAGACAATAGGTACCTAATTGGTTTACTTTGCTTGCTCATTATGCATAAGATATACGAGCAGGAAATTGCGAAATGGTCGTAATTGTGAAGTCATGCTGCGGAAAATGCGGCGATGACGAGGATTTGGTGCTATTTTAACCTGGAAAGGACAAAGTATTGTTTATGTTACCAATGCTTTGATATAGAGAGAGGTACAAAGCATTATAAAACACTATTATTTGATTTTTAGTAAGACCTATACGAGTATTTAGCAAATAACGACCACTTATTATTGGAGATTTTCCGGGTCAGATCCTATAAGTGGACTGTATTATTTATAGCTGGGCATACATTAGCCTGCCATTAATCCAATGGTCGTCGTTAAATGCTGAGTAATGACTTCGGACGCATTGTTCGATATTCTTGAATAGGCCAACATTGAAACTTTCATAAGTTTTTGCATGTAAGTCCCTCCTTCGCTATTCCTTTTAACGCTTTTTACATTTCTTGACTGTACTATAATATAAGGTGATTGAACAATTCGGTGCAGCTGGCGTCTGATAAAAAAGAAAGTTGATTTTTCAAACAAATATATCATGTTCACAATGTTGATATACTTTTGGTCTTGCAGGCGCAGGATGTAATAAAAGGGAAGTATGTAGTTTGTAAACATATAAGTAAACCCTGTTTTCCTAAAGTGGGGTCGTGCTTGTTTGCTACATCAGCGACCCAACGCGGCTTGAGGTGGTATAAATTCCCGGTTTAACTTGCCCTCTATCGTCCAGCTTAATCTCAAAAGCTTCATTTTCATGTTTACATTACTTGTATTTAACAAAAGTTGCTTTTGATTTATTGGTTCGCCAGAGTTTTATAAAATAAATAAAAATTGTGTTTATTTCACTCCACAAACAAGCAAAGGGTACACCAGTAACTTAAGTACCTACTGCAAAAATAACACTTTTATAAGATTGTTTGTGGGGCATCTGGAGCCTAAACTAAGCCAAGGCCTGTATTTTAGGACTCCAGGTCCCCCTCTCAGTCATCAATACAGTGCAACTAAAATAATTAAATAAAAAAATAAAAATCTATGACAATGTATGGAATGCGTGGTGTGAATGTGTGTGTGTGTGTGTGAGGAGTGTGAGTATACCTGCCTAGCCCTGCGACATTAAGTCTTGGGGTCGGATTTGATACTTACCACTAGGCAGGGTGCGTGGAAGTGTGAAAGGAGGTGAAATGCGAGGTGTGTGATTTAAAACTATAAACTAAGTAATTATATTTTACGTTATCATAGTCGACTTATTTGTAATAATTAATTTACTTATAGGCGATATTAGGAATTATACTAGGTATACCTACCCGTACATATTTCAAACATACAGGTGCAGCGCCTAGACGTAGCCATTTATTTAAGATGAAATGTATTTGCGTAGACTGTCTGTTTATAATCAGCCAAACTCACTTTCGAACTTTCCTTCCATTTTATAAAATCTCTGCACAATTCCATCCGGATCTTTCCACGGAACTGAAAGTGAATTAAATAGGGGAAAGTCTCCAAGGATTTGCGTGCCGGCTGTCTACGTGCCCCGTATATTGCACTTACTTACTACCTACTTATATAGGTAGTAAGTGCAATAAACATTTTTAACTGATCAGACCGTTTGATGGCTAACGCCAGTCGGTATTTCCAACAACTAGGGACGAATGATCTAGGGAAATATTATTTCATCATTATCATCATCAGTCTTTCCCACTGCTGGACATAAACCTCCCCCAAGGATCTCCACAGTAACTGGTCCTGCGCTGCCTGTATCCAGCAGCGGCTTTCCGTGAACTTCGCCAGTTCGTCGGCCCATTTTTTTGAGCAAATATGATTTTTATATATTATATTAAATATAGTTTCTGGAATTTCGTTCTTCATGATACACTTTACTTCACTTTACTTTTGATGTACTTTTGACTAGTCTGTCTGATGATGAAATTGATGAACTATCTAGTGGACCACCCATCCGTAACACATAAATACGATTAACGGATAAACGAAACACGAACAATTGATGAAATTGCAAATGGCTGTGCACTTTGAATTACATGATTGCCATTGCATTGGTCCGCTTAATATGGATTTATGACCAGCCTCGATACGTATCCAGTGAGATGATCGTACATGCTCCGCTGTTGGAAAAATTACGCCCAGTTACTATTTTAATACATTATCTTCAGTAGTTCTAAAAAAGTAGCAGGATATCCATCGGCAAGTCCTGTACGACAAAGAATTAACGCCCCATGCTAACATCGCGTCGGTTGATAGGATACATTGTCAAAAAGGGAATTTACAGCTCTTTAGATATGTGGGTCACGTGCCGTCCCGTTCTCGGTCACCTCACCCCTCGTTTTGTCGTACGTCATGTTATTCATATTTAAAACCTATTCTCATATTAATATTGAAGTACCTTAGAATTGGAACGTGCTTGAATGCGAAGATGTTAACAGTTTAGATTGATTTGCACTCTGGTCAGTTACTATTATAAGCTGTTTTGCTTATTGAAATGTCAATGCTCATAATTTATTTTGTTCAAAGCCAATTTGTTTGTTCTCCATGTGACCACAAGAGCGTTGACTCTCAACCTTGCTTTCAACATTTTTTCAAAATGTCTTCCAGGGACTACGGGGAGGGACCACGGGAACCAAGGGGTTTACAGATTATAAATAGGTAGCTATTCTTTAAAAAAACACTAATGGACCAAACACGTGTGCATAGTAAATCGAAGGAAGGTTATCTTGCAAGCAACACTAATTGGTTACATGTGGGCTTATATAGCAGTTCGTAAATGGCTCTCATAATTTCAAAACGCAGCTCTATTCGGCAAACTTTAGGTCAGATATCAAATTGTTGTTGTGACCCTTCAATTTGGGCCATTGCTGATGCTCATTCGGTGAGGGCTCATTTTACTGACGTGATAGAATCATTCTATCGACTCGCCATCGCTCTAAATTGGTTTTTATTCTACCAGCATCGATCGTTCGTTTAGCTTTACTGCTCTTATTATGTCAGTTCCATTTTCAGTTTGACTATTCATCAACCCGGTTCTTTGTTGTCGTGTTATATTATGTAAAACTGTATTTGTGGTCGTAATTGCATTTGACACGCTTGTTTTGTATTAGTAAATACGGCCTCGGTTCAGACTGTAAAATTATACGCCTAAACTAAATAATAGAAAGTTGTAATTATGATGCAACAGAGATCACACTTTTACGGTACAGATCCATTGTTTACAATAATAACAGAAACGGCGTTAGCTGTTACAGGAATTGTTACGTCTATCGTTTGGAAATCATGGAAATTATTTAATCGCTTAGTTTCGATTTTATGCTAGTTTTCAATTTTGTAATGCAATTTCATCAGTTTCATTTTCAATCCCGGATTTTAATTAATATTCACCGAGTCGGAAAAGCTCATCTTAATGCGTCGTCCTATCGTCTTGATACGTAGTAGGTACACGAGAGTTTTCTGTATCTCACAGTTGACTGAACTGCTTCAAAACCGAAAATAACGTTTTATTTGCTGAAATGAAATGCGAGCTATGCGCTTTGTTTTTGTTTCTGTATAAAAGTAAAGCACGTGTAGTCGGCGTTGTCGCTATTTTCTTCTGCATTGTCGCAACACGACGCGAGCGTTTGTGACTGGCTATTTATACTTCTGGGGCTTAATCGCAGCCCATTATCGGCTCGGCTTGCATCGCATCCAAATGAGCACCGCCGGCGTCATAACAAATCTTAGTGCTCGATTTAGCTGTGGAAAAGAACCTGGTGAATGAGTACAACCTATCTGCAGTGATAGAAAATTACGGTGATATTATGATAGGGATTTCATATCATATCTGTACGAACAGAATGAATAGTGGCTGGATCAGGAATGTTCAGTTCCCATTCCCAACGTGTCTAGACCTTCGATCAAAGAAAGGACTTCTTTGATCGAAGGTCTAGACACGTTGGGAACTGAAAATCGAAGGTCTAGACAAGATAAAGCCTTTGATCCCGCTGGGGCCTAGACTACCTCTAGATTTTAGCTTACCTTACCTATCTATTCTATGTTTGTACCAAAGTCTCAATTTGTGTTAGAAAACGGTCCGCATTTTCAGTAAAATAAACGGTTTTTATAATACCGGTTCGTAACTCCGCTTGAAAAATGCTGAGCCGAGCGGTTTGATAAATGAAAGGCTGCTATCGTGTCAACTGCAGATACAGCCGGTAGAAATTAGCTAGCGGTCGCCCTGAATGCATCTTCTGCATGATAAAGCTGACGGAACGGCTGTTGGCTTCACTACCCGGCCGCTATCTATCTTGCCAATGATATTCTTTTCTACTCGGTACATTATCACAGTATAGCTGGTAATAGTTACATACATCGACCGTAAAATGCACATAATATCTATGACTTATGAGCTGGGTGCTTCCGAAGATACGTCGCTTCCTATCGATTCATAATCTCAATAATTTGACGAGAGTGAAAGTGAATTAAATGTTTCTTAGTTTTATTTCCAAAACCAACGTTTTGTGAGGCTGGCTGTGCTACCTTCACTTTTAATATGACATTGGTGAAAGGTATTTCACACTAATATTATAAAATGTGAAAATATATTTGGATGTTTGGATATTTAGATGTTTGGATGTTTGTTCCGCTTTCACGTCTTAAGTACTGAACGGATTTTGATGAAATTTGGAATAAAGATAGTTTGTACTTTGGATTAACACATAGGATACTTTTTACGGGAAAAAGTCTTATTCACATGTGAAAGTCTTACGAAATGCGAGCGTAGCCGCGGGCAGTCAGCTAGTTTTTTTAAATAAAAATCTGCGCTGAACAAGATTAAAAAATATAATGGTTAAAGTCTTACGCAAGGACACAAAACTAATTCATAAGAAAGATGATAATCTAAGAATAAGTTGGCGCAATGAAGAAATCAACAGCATGCAACAATAGTTAAAATCCTTGACGGATTGCATGCAATTGCAATTACTATGCACCTAGTAGTCGAGCACACTGGCGACAATAGCACAACAACAGGGCCACAGATACGATAATGGCCCAGACTCGGGAAGTGGTTCTCTAATCCATTTATAGTCTATGTATAGGTACTTTTCTTTTTTATAAGTATGGAATAAGAGAAGTAGAACGAATATTAGGAAAACATTTATTTAACTAATGATATTGTTTTGATTAAACGAATATTTTTTTTAGTTTGATATCTTTCTTACTCTAATATTGTGCAATCGATGCGTCCTGTAATAGATCGGAATCAAATTTTTGGCAACTCTAAAATTGAAATGTCCATCTTCTGTCCTTTTTTTATTTCTAAAAGGCGAAAAGAACAGACGAAGTTAAATTAAGGATTAGAGCGTGACTAGCTCCAATGTAGTGTCAGTCCGTCTATTACTAAATCGATCGAACGTGCGGCTCTTGTGAATCGAAACCCTTAGCCTAGTTCAGCCTGAACATGACACAAGCGCCCTTAACCCACATCAACTTTTTTTTCTACATTTTGAATACATTGCATAGAGGTAGTACTAGTAGGGACTAAACTGTGACTTACACGTTTTGGGTACAGAACATATCAAACAACTTGTCTAGCTCTGGCATACGTAGTTGTTAGTGTAATTGCGTAGTACTGCTGTTGTCCTGAATACTCGTGAAATCGACATCTGGCCGATAGATAGATATTTATACTATTTGAAATGCAAAAAAGAAACCATGCCAGTCCATGTGATATTTTTCTGTCCTCCTATAGCCAAACGATCAAATTCTATAGTTTACTGCTACGTAGATATGGCACTTTATTAAAGCAGAAAACTTTGTTCTGAGTTGAAACTTGATAACTTGTTGGATGCATTTCCTTATTGGTAGTTAAATTAATTTATACAAACACCTGCCAGCTAGCGAGGTAATTAAAAAACTTGTCTAGACTGGCAAAACAACAGCTATAATACGAGAATGCACCTATTCTTCAAATAAATTGATATTGTAACAGCTCTACAAGGTAAAGTCGACCTTATTATTCCGTATGAAGGAATTGTCACTTGAATGTATTTGTATTTTCGGAGTAAGCCCTGTCTGGGTCGGGGTTATCTCGCCCGGGGCAATGTTTGTAATAAGCTTTTTCAGTAGGAACCTCCTTTTTGGCGCGAAAAGGTGATCCTCTTCTCTATTTGACGTGGAACAAAGAAAATAATTATCTTGTTTTATCCTTCCTATTGCTTTCTTGTACCAATAGTAAAAAGAATCGTAAAATTTATCCACATAAATTTTCTTTTTAAACATTACCGTTTTTATTGTCTAGTTTTTGACGTGTGCATTAAATATTATAACATTATAGAGTGTGGTGCAGTTCTGCATTTTATAATAACAATGTGTGTCTGGGTATTATTGCGTAAGCTTGCCTTCAAGATGGATGGAGTTGAGTCGGATTATGAACTTGCTGTGCGAGTTTAATCCATGTTACTTGGAGAGCAGGCAGGCTATGGGAAAACCTTTTTTGCTATTTTTGGGTTAGTTCACTTCTAAATTGATATTTTTGGGGGCATTTATTGCGTATTAAAGCCCTAACCTACGTATCAGTTTTAGATTTTCCCGATCATTAATGCTATCAACATTGTAAAGGATCCATCCGTTATAGGTAAAATTTCATGAATATTATAGTAGAAGATGTGGTATCGCATGTAGATCCCCAAGGGGATACCTAGGTAGCCGACCGCAAATGATGTTAGTTCGGAACAGCCAGACCGTGGCGTCTGTCGAGCGGCGCGGCGTATTGTATACTTATTAGAGCCTCCACTTGTGTTTACTTAGCCTGTGTACGGACACTAATAGCTTGGACATGGCTAGCTACACTTACTTAGACCATGCCCATTGTAGGCCCGAACATGTTTGTAGTAAACCAAGTGTGATCTATAAACTTTCGCATGTGAAAATCTGTGAAATTGTTCGTGAGCAGCTTTTGTATCTGTTGTATGATTTGAGTTATTTATCTATCCAAATAGTTGAACTCGATTTTGTTACCTGCTTTAAAAGAAAGTACCTGGGCGACCGAGCTTTGCTCGTGCAATAAATTAAGAAGAGAGTTATAATGAAAGAGTTTACTTGAAAAAGTATTCTGAAAATGTCGGTTGGACTAAGAAAACAATAAACAAGTTCCTATCATATTTTTATTAAATATTTTATGGACACCCTATTTCACGATATGGCCAATTGTGGATGACAAAATCGTGAATGTTCACGATTTAATAATCTGGTCATATTTAGTTGTCCACACCATGAAATGCGGCAATTTCATGAAATTCTCGAGCATTTCATGATGTGGGCAATTCTATATATATATATATAGATACATACAAGAATTGCTCGTTTAAAGTATAATGATAAGATTACCAAACAAGAGTGTGAAGGGCATTCCCTAAAAATATATAAAAATGATTCATAAAGTCTTATCACTTTTTTGATTCACCGATAAAATAATTCAATAAGTTTGTCATGATTAGAAGGTATGGAAAGAATGTAGTCGCCCTGGGTGCAACACTTAATAGGGATGGTTCATGCTTTGTTCGACCTACCGTTTTAATCAGTATGGAAATGCGGCACTCAGCGATTGCATTGTGTATAAGTCTATGACCCTAAATGAACCACATGCCATTCTAAACAAAGAAACTCGTAAATAAATCTAGACGAGGGTTTAATAAATGTTGCATTTTAGCTTATTAGGTCTGGGTGGATGGCTCGCTATATTTGCTAGCTCCATTTAGTCTAGAGCGGGGTGGCACAGTCAACAGCACATAGGCTACGTGAAACGTTCACCTGACGTTTGCGGTCTTTGTTCTTCAAGTAACTGTTACTACTATTATGGAGTCTGAATTTAGGTAGTATAAAACTACATACTAAAACAAGTTTAGGGCAAAAATAACAGCGACGACGAATGAAAAAATACGTTGTGTGAGGTAAGATAATCTCGAAACAACAATTCACGACGACGACGACGTTACAATTGACTTGACGACTTTAATTATCCCCTTTCATCATCTCTGCGAGAGACGCTTTTATGTCAACAATGGAGTCTATTAAAATTTTGGGCGGGATCACTCGGAAGATCATTACATTCAGCTTATTATTATTTTAGAAACTTATATCATTTCAAGGATGAATTGTATCTGTTTTTATTTACTCTCTATATGTGGCAACGAGGGAGTGAAAGTTCAGCTGTTTGTTTAAACTCATTGTAAATGAAACAAAATTTAGCACACGTTCGGCCTATGTTTCTGTTTTACTGCGCAAGCCGGTCCCTAGGGGGAAAAGTATCACGTTACTTGCATTAGTGCGTCTATGCAAACAGAATATTTTAGTAGAGCAAAGAGTGCAATATCAGACATTCCACGCTCTGAACAAGCTACAGATGCATTGTGGATTTGTGGTTCACCTTGTAGTCCGCCTGAGAGCAAAAGGAATGCGACACTATGCCTAGTATTGCAGGCCGACGGCAAGTTTGTTTTGCTACAAGTTGATAACATTATCTTAGTCTTATCGCGTCACGAAATAATCTTAAGAGGTTACCAGGTCGGTTCCTAATCTCTACAGTTTGGCAGGCTCAATGGCAGATTGTTTACGTTAAGTATACTCAGCATTTCTGTTTGTTTGTTACAGCAACTCAAAGATGAACTCGGCGAAGTGGTTGCTGAGCTGGAAGCCCTGGACGGGCAGGAGGAGTGTAAGCAGAACAGTAAAGCCAAACAGATGAGCATAGGCAGGAAAAAGTTCAACATGGACCCCAAGAAAGGTATCAATCTTTTGCTATAATACCTACTACAGAATTATCAGACTTTGCTGCCGAGGACTAGGAGTTCTCCAAATGTATTGCTTTTAAAAAACCAATTGACAATAACAACATTATATTCCCAGAATTGAGATAACTAGATTATTAATGTATTTAAAATAATGAATGAATAAATAATGGTGAGAAAATTTTAACAACGCAGCAAAAATATTCTTGTCGCACAATTTTCCGTTTTTTCGAGCTGGATAAAATATTTCGCGTATGGATGGATAATGTGATTAAAGAATGGCGTTCAAGCGTCGCATGCGAGTTATGCAGCGGCAGGTGCAGCATTCCCACGGAAAGAGGGCTGCCCGAGTAGCCGGGCGACATACACAGCAAATTGTCCTATTCCTGTACTTTACCTACACACCTGACCAACGGACGGACGCTTCGTACTATCCATTTACAAATTACATCCACGTTACTCGTACAAGCCAAATACTAATTGCAGAACAATCATTTTACGTTTCGCAGTTTTCTACTGATTACTTCAGAAAAAAATATTGTAAACAAAGTGTAGTCCATATATTCTTTTTGATAAGTGCATTCGGTTTTGTCGAGATTTTCCTGTTTATGTGGACCACGGGCTTCTGCGGTTAAGATTCAACTCCGAACATGAAACCGCTGCAACATCCATTTTCATTTATTCATGTGGTAAACACACGAAATTCATTGTTGTTTAATATTATGATGACCCTGTTGGGAATTAAAATATACTTAGTAATTGAATTATCGACTTGCTTCCCTGTATAGTTTACTTATTCATGTTACATGTTGTTGCACTCCGGCCGCGAGTGCCAGGATACTCGTAGCTCCAGTTAGCTGCGGTTCTCCGATATAACTCGATGATATTCCATTACACGGATGTTATCTATCTGCTTGCGTTCTGCAATCAACGTCCTGCTATTAAGTAAGATTGCACCCCACTTAATGTAGGTGGCTTCTGCAAGTAACGGCGTAAATTACTTACGTTTGGTAGTAAAATACTCTGTCTTGATTTAAAGACGAGTAAACAAATCATCGCGATCGCGATTTTTTGTATTTTTGAATGTACTAATGCTTAGACGATGACTGTTTACGCTTCATCCATCATACGATGACTTCATCCACTAGGCTTGGAGATCTTTGACGTTCTCTCTAAGTGTCATCCAATATAGAATTTAAATAGTTGCATAATGCTCACCAAGGTTGATTACTATAAGTTTTTCGACCCTGGTAGAAATTGTCATCTAAGACTGAATGTTGTTGTGTTGAGTCGAAGTATACAAATATATACAAAGTCTGGTTGCCTGGAATAAATTGCTACCTTAGCTAGGCTGTCAAGTACCTAATCTCGCTTTTTGTAACATAATTTGTCTTTTGAGTTTGTGTGCAATAATAGTAGATTGTTAACCCAGGGGTGAAAACGATCAATTACACCCGAAGTATTTTGGCTGAGGGTGGAATTGATCAGTTTCCCACAAAGTAAACACTCTGCTTTTCATCTCGATTGCCAGGAAAGTAAACAAAACAGTAGTAAAAAAATAACATTATGGGCTACGCTACATACCATGCGCGCCATATTAGTGCACATCACCCTAATTGATACACAAATTTTCAAATCATTACATAATGAGTTCTAATATTCAAGCACAATCCTAAATCAACTTACTTTTTACTATTTCATGGTTAAAATAAGCATAAATTACTAAACACAAACAAACCAAATCACAAAACGTTCAACCCGGCGAGCCAGCTATATTGTGTTGCCGAAAACTCTGACTAATTATGGTAAGAAAATGTTTACTTTCGAGGGAGCACAACTGTTTAATAAACTACCTTCAAATATCAAAAGTGAAGACTCGTTAAATGTATTTAAAGCTAAACTGTTCCAACATTTGTGTACTTAATTTATATGTTTATGTCAGTGTGCGACGAAATTAATTAATGTTAATTTTTTATGTTAATTTTCTCACGTAAGTGACTTTTTGTCTTTGTTGAGAAATAAATGTCTTTAAACCTAAATAATTTATCAAAACATTGCTTAATAACACCACAGATAACAATATTTTTTTTCCGCCTTATTTAAGGTGCGCGTTACTGTCATTTTAACCAAATAAAAAAAAATTGTTTACGTTGTGGCTTTTTTATTTATTTATTATTATTTCTAGGTAAATACGTGAATTTCATATTCATCTAGCAAAATAAAATTAATTGTAGAATTATATAGGGTGTATACGTCTATTCCTTTGCCATTTACTGTGTGCAATTTTATATGCAAATGGTAAAAATAAAGGTTCCAATTTCAACGTTACTTACATCCTTTCTTTGGGGTCATTATTTGACTACTTTCAGAGCTTTCGTGATAAAAAAATGTACGTCTTGAATACACTCATGCTCCAGCTTTGCACGTCTCAAGCTCAAGCGAGCTCTTGAGGAGACAAAAGTTCCCAGCTCCTGCTCTGGAACATACAATTTCCTAATGACGACGACGACGACGTCTCCGCTACGCCGAGAGATTTAGGGCAAATTCACCGCCCACGATTCCTTGCCACAATGAAATACTACAGCGATTTTATTTTATTCTACTATAGTTAAAGCATAGGTATTTTCCTTTAACTTTATGGAATTTACTTTTAAACTGAACTAATATTGTAGACACAGACTGACTGTATTGAAGTCTTTTTTGTGACAAACTGGTTTCTATCCAAGACTTTCAAATTATGTAACTGAAACCTTTTATTGTTGCAAGCGTGCTTGATATATTTCATTTCGTAAAGCTGTTTTTACGTGCTTTGGAATGAGTTATTTGTTCGGCGCAAAGCTGGCTACAATCCAATTTAGGAAGACATTCCAGATTATCCGATCGTCGTTATGGTAGACAGAACCGCACCATATTCTCTTCTAAATATTTCTTTCCTTTTTCCGTCTTGAAGTAGCTTACATATTGAACGCGTTTGTACTTTAGGTTAAATCGCGATGTTATGTAAGCATTCACATATTGGCTCAGTGAATTGCGTTTCAAATTAAATATAAGTATAAGGTAACATTATGTGTTATTATGTGCGACAATTTATTTAATGACCGCTTTCTTGATGCCGCTTGACCATTAGTGGCGCGTTATTACAGCCAGTTATTTCTTCATTGTTAAATGTGCAAAATAAATGTCATAGACTTGACTGTCCTGTGCATTATTCCCGGCTTATGTTCTTTGCATATGCAATGGTTATGAATTATTCAAATGACACTATGATGCAGTACGTGACTTTGAACGTTTTAGGTCTAGGAGATTCATAACATCTTATTAGAATATTAGACTTTTATAGCAAGCATGTAAATGACCGGAAGATCTTAGTAAAGTCTATAAATGAACCACAATGATTGATCCACATGACAGCTCGAAAAATATTATTTTTTAGCACACAGCGTTAAAAAAAATTACTAAAACAGGCTTTTTTCAAACATTCCTTTATTAAAAGTATATTTTGAAATTTTCTTTTTCGTAAGTGAATCGAAGAAAACTTGACTAGTCAGGTCATTAATCATGATGTACCCGCAAGGTTGTTTGGTTCATTATTTTATAAGAATTGGCAATTTGTACTAGCCGTACTTCTTTAGCCATAAATACGATTAATAAATAACTACTTAACGCTATGTATACATAAACCTGTTTAATTGACGTCAAACTTTTTTCAAACGTTCAATCACAATTTACGTGTACGTGTCAATCTGCAAGCTATTTACAATTTAGCAAGCCTCGGCAATGTCTCACGTAATGTCTCTGTACGCTTACATTGTAAAATATCTGAAGCGAATGGGTTTTTTCGCTATCTTTCCTCGGTCCATCCTTTATGTAAGATTAATGGCGCCTCTGCAAACATTATCAAAGATAATGACATTGCAGATAGGTTTCTGTAATAAAAAGTGTTGGTTAATGGTGTTTTGTGAACGAGGGGAGTATAAGTTATAATTATTTTTTCACTGGGAACATTGCCTTGTACGAATACGTTCATTGTAAATATTACAAAGAGACAACATAATTTATAAAAAAAAAACTTGTTAAGTCTTTGTGAACAAAAACGGTAAATTATTTCAAATATTGTCAATTAATTACATGAGAATTATAATTATGTACAAGAATTTATGAGAGCCCCACAAAAGGACCTATAATTATGACGCAGAATGTCCAGTTAGCAAAAAGGAACATCTTGAAACGTGTCATATCCGCGCTTCGATCGATTCGCAAAAAGTCCTTGACTGCGGGCACTAAGTTTTTGACTGAATATTTCATTTACATTTATTGTGAACGACAACGCAGTGGTGTGAGAAATGGAATAGCTGCGGCCCACGCTGCTGGTGCTGTAACCCCTCCTAATCGTTGAGGCTCTGCAGAGGCGTGTGACGTCAACCAAACTACGAGGATACTTCTGACGTCACTTATATTTTAGTACTGTTATATTTGTTTTATATAATCCCTCTTCGATTATTATTCTTACCGTTCATAAAGCTACATTGTAAGGCCTTTAGAAGACAACTTATTGAGGGCCTTTGCCTTGATTAAATATTAAAGTTGTAATACCTACGTTTGCGTTTGCATTTGTCAAACAAATGTTATTATTATATCAATTTATTATATGACGGACTGGTAATGCCATTTTTCAACACCCTTTCATATATATATATTATATATATATCCGCTATATATATATTATATATATATCTTTATTGCACATTTAGATTATAAGAGATCTCTTCCAGCCAACCTACAAGGTGGTGGAAAAGGTGAAAAACAGAGCGGAGCCCACATGAGAAGCTTTTTTCAGATCTCACAAGTTAATTAAAACTTGGTTGTTTGTAAATCATTGAAATACCTAAAACAAACCGCTGATAACAGAAATTTACATAAATTATGGTGGCAATTTGGTAGTCTTTTAGCACTTGTTACGTAACTTTATCATTATACATAAATAATATATTTTGTTGTAACCGTGTACCTCTACGAATACAACGTAACTAAAGTTTTAATTAAATACAATCGCTAAGGGTCTGATGTTGCGTAATTTAATTTTGACTTTCTTGTACTTTTCTTCATAAATAACGACCACGCCAGTCGTTAAAATTTCTTAAATTTATCTCTATTCGAGCAAATAATTGAAGTAGATAGGTAAGTAATGTTTTTCACCTCAATTTTTCTTTCAAAATTGCTATTATCGGGTTATGTGTCGGTTCTAAAGTATATAATTTAATATTTGAGACTCGGAAAGCCTTATGGTAAAGCCGTTATAGGGATTAGATCAACCCTGTTAGTAAAGGGTCCTCGGTCGACTGAAGCTAATTTAATCAATAACAAGCTTTCTATATTGATAGGGTTTACTTAGAAAATCAGTCTTAGCTCTAACCTTACTATGTTACTTTTCCTCCTCGGCGTACTCGTGCTATCTATCATTCATACGGTGGTGAAATGTTTGGCCCATCAACAAATGTTCTAATGTTTTATTAAATCTATTTTTACGAATTGTTAGATATCGACTTTCAGTTCTTTGGAGCAAGCCGGCCTAGTAGTATTTAAATAGTCACATAATATAAAATATAATATTACTATGAATAAGCAGTGAAATACCAAACTTAAACGCTTTGTTAAGCTCAGATATGCAAAATACAAAATATCGACGAGTTAGGTTAGGTTATCTTTATTTCGTGTGTGCAATAAAGTATAGGTATATTCAATTCTACTCTTTTCCGTTTTAAAGTTAGATTTCTTATAACATTACACATAACCTAACACTGAATACTTCACGAATCAAAAGTGACTTATTTGCCACTGTAACGACGCGACGACGTGTATAAATTTTCGATACCTTGCAAACTTAGAAATAAACTTTCACGATCAGATTTTCTTTTCTGCAGCTAGCGAAAGCATCGCTTTGAATATTCAGTAGTTGTGGACGGCATACACTTGCGATCTCGAAGGAATACCTTTTAACACTTTCTTTTTAAAATTTAATAACACCTATATTGGTAACATTGCACCTATTTTCGAATCTGAAATACTTTTGTACACGTAACCTTAACATACCAGATTTGTAACATTTTTGCAAGGTATACTATACTATTGATAAGATAAATTTTCTGAAATGATTATGCTTCACCTGTCTGTATGTGTTCTAACTTAGTTCTCTTCTTTTACAGGAATCGAGTACCTGTATGAAAATGGGCTGTTACAAAGGACACCAGAGGACGTGGCACAGTTTCTACACAAAGGCGAAGGCCTCAGTAAAACGGCGATAGGAGACTACCTCGGGGAGCGGTCGGACTTCAACGAGGCCGTGCTTAGAGCATTCGTAGAGCTACACGACTTCACGGACCTGATACTCGTGCAAGCGCTTAGGTGAGTTATCCAATTACCATTTCTTTGGCAGTTTTTGTCTCCCTTGCTTGCACCTTGTGTTGGTTCTGTAGCCAAAACTTTACGTAGAATATACGTCAGCTGAAATAGTAGCATAACGACAAGATGCATTAAACACCGTCACCATTTAGATAGGCGACAGACTGACAAGCTGTCACTGGGTGCACAAAGAAAACTAAAGATCGATTTACTTACGTTTAGGTGCGTATGCCGCATCTTAACCTAAAATATTGCCAAACATGGTTTTAGTGTATGCTCTATGGGCCAAACAATACTCTGCTCACCCCTTTGTGAATAGAATCGTGATCTATGTACCTAGACCTTATCTAGACTGAATTCTAAGTATTTATAATGAAAATGACCTTTTTGCACTGCTGCAGCACACATGCATGCATAACCTGGTGTGTCAGATTATGATATTCAATATTCATAGTAAATACTAGTTTTAATTTTGTTATGACGTGTCTGCAGTATCAAATAAACGCTTTATCTATATATCTGTGTCGAAAACTTCTTAACTCTCTGTAGAAAATCTATGTTCTCTCTTCTACACCATACCACACCTTATTTAAGTGCCACGTGCTCATATTTCTACAAACAACAAGATTATTTTCTCAAAGACTAAAGCATTTAAGTGTGTTTGTTTAAAGCTTAAATGATGCCGTATCTCATCGTGTGAGTGCATAGTTTCAGTCAGTGTACGTATTGGCAAGATACCGCCTGAATTATGGGTAGTAATGATACACTCGTAACCGTTACGATGTTAAGATTTGGTTTCTTGAATGACAGGCTATTTCAACATGCATGAATTTTGTAAATGACTATATTATTATTTGACAAAAAAGAAACTCAAAAGATGCGACGCATGTGGAGTTTCTTTGGTGAGTTCTTCTCCACAGAGTCCGCACATCGTGTAGTGAATTCACCCAAAAAAATGTAATGACGAAATTAAGAGATGTAACATCCAAAACTTAATAAACTATTAATTTCATTTCATAGGGTATCTATAAATGAATGCGTGATCGGCATTCTTTGTTAGCTGTAGCTAGAACTAGATACGTAATGCAGAATAGAGTACGAGTATAACAATATAAAATGCTCTGGTGAACATGACGTAACGCATCCCCGTTATATTGTGCTGTTGGATGCTACATAGATAAGTTAATTTTAAGTGTATGCTAGAGATAATAAGTTTATTAAAGCTTAAATTGGTAAAACCTAAATTTAGTATCGCTATTTACTTTGTATTGCACTATTTATTAAAAGTATAGAATTTTAGAAAAAGCAATTATCATTTCTGAGCTCAAATATTATCTAACCTCATATTAAAGATAGTATTTCTTTGAAAGCGTAAGTAGAAGTTATTAAGATTATTATTTATTATCTTTGTTTACATCTCGGAAACGTTTAGACAGCAGCGAGTCAAATATTTTCTCATATTGTAGAGATCAAACAAGCCAAGTAACTTTAATCTAATTTGATGTATTTCGACTCTTTTCAAATGCTTATCTCTTATTATATACATAATTAGGTTGATAATTACATACCTATTTATTAAATGAGTTGGGAGATGTCTGTACACGAGATATTGTGCAATAAATTTTCAATGTAGTTTAAATAATTTCATAAGTTATTGACGATAAACTGTTCTACAAGGAAAACACGTTATTTGTTAAAATGGTGGCGATCAAATGTGGTAGGTATTATTTTACTACCTCCTAAAGGTCAAGCGGGGAACACGAGTCCATGACGTCACTAATATCCTTCAAGGAGAGTGGTGCGTTGCTCGCCATCCCAACGCTAGCTGATGAATTCGTCACAGTTCAATTTACGCATGACTCAATACAATTGAGGAACATTCTTCATGAAACAATACGAATTATTATTGATGTTCTTCTGAGAAAGATCTCCCTTTTGGCTGTTTTTGCATATACGAATGGTGACACGTTTTCCTGTCGCATTTATGATGCTAAGTCTTGATTTATAATGATACTTTCCGTTTGTTTAACCAAATAAAGCAAACAATCCTTGTCCTATAATTTATACGCTATGTTTCTTCTTTAAAATCTACAATAAATAAAATAAACGGAAAACATTTCGAATTTCAGACAATTCCTATGGAGCTTTCGTCTACCAGGCGAAGCGCAAAAAATCGATCGGATGATGGAATGTTTTGCACAGCGCTACTGCCAGCTCAACCCCGACATCTTCACCAACGCCGACACCTGCTACGTGCTCAGCTTCGCCATAATCATGCTCAACACGTCGCTGCACAACCCCAGCGTGAAGGACAAGCCCACGCCCGACCAGTTCGTCGCCATGAACCGGGGAATCAACAACGGCGGCGACCTGCCTCAGGAACTGCTCTTGGTATGTTGTGATATAAACAAAATCATAATGATTTACTTACATACAATCAAGTCCCTATATTGTGTCCGATGTGAATTGAAACCGATGAGTTTTTTTAGACAACTATTTATGCTGTTATAAAATATTTTGTATAATATTTACAGTCGTGTCAGTTAAATCGCTCGCGGACTATACTATGTTTCAAAAAGTACGTTAAACCATTGGTTTCGGCTTCTGTCATCAAATCTAAAGGGTGGGTTATGGTAACTGCGTGAGTTAATCCCATTTTAGATCATATTTAACTTTTTTTACTTTTAGGCGATGACTTTTCTCTTTTTCTTACAATTTTACTATTCAGTGCATCGTTACCAATTACTATTACATCAGAGTTTTAGTTTCTATCAAAAGTTAGTTATACCGTATGTAACGCGATGAACATAATAAAACCACATACTCACTTACCTACAGTGCCAGTCTCTACCTACGGAATAGCCACAAATTGTAGAGTTGCAATAAATACTAAATTGTTGTGTAAATAACCTTACGCTACTTAAACATACAGTTAAGTAAACACTGAATATTCAGAACTGTTATCATTACTAGCTACTGTGTGCTCTATCAATATTATGTGTATTTAGTTGGACTGAAACATGAGGAAAAAGTAATAGAATATAGTAGCCAATGCCACGCTGTCACCTTCTTCGGGCCACCTGTCACTGTTTTGAATGAAATTCCGAGAAAAAATCAAGTTCTCTTTTGTTAATATATTTTTCTAATTAATAATAATTTCGTGAAAGGATCCCCAAATACTCCTAAGCCTTAGGCAAGTTTACGTACTTTGCCAATGTTCTAAATTCCCCAAGACGCAATCCCTAGAAAACCTGGATTTACCACAAATACCCCACTGCGATTTTATTCACAAAATAAAGCAAAATTATTATGATACATGTTAGAATACCGCTTTTACCCGAATGGTTTAAAAGGAGGGTTATGTTTTTCGAGTGTATGTATGTATGTATACTCGTATATATTTTTTGGCACGCTCTGATGATGATGTCCTCCTAGACGTATCCGTCGACGGCGACACCCTTAGCTTGTGTTATCCTGGGCCCTTGCAAGGGCGCGAGCGTGACTCGCAAAACCAAATTTGGTTTACTTTGGATTTGGTTTGGTTGACTATACTTATAATTCAAGTGGATCTCTTTATTGGGCACGCTCTACAGCCCAATTGGCTAATGGATTTTAGCTTAAGAGGTGTCGATTCGTCTTACTTGTAAGAGTGACACTGGGTACATCAAAATTATAAAAACTAAGATGGCCGATTTTTGGCGCCAAAACATAAAGACTTCAAAAATTTTATCTCTCCAAAACCTATCCAGTGGGGTATCAAAATAAATCAATATCAAAAAAATTAAAAAATATCAAAACATTCTAGGTTTGCTGGAATATAGAAATAAGTAGTACCTGTTGTGTCGTTTTTCTTCATGTTTTATGTTTTGTAATTTACTTGTGTACAATAAATTGTAAATATATAAATAAATAAATAAAGGGGTTTATGAATGGTCTCCAAAAATATATACATCGTATATGTTTAAAATTTATATGTAATTTGGAATGAGAAATGCTACAACGTTTTAAATTGAATTACCTATTATTTATTACAAATGCTAAAAAGATAAAAAAAACAGACTGCGTGAATAATTTAAAACTTTCAAACTTAATTAATAAATGGATTGAAAAGATGCAAACAAGTTTTTTTTATTATGTTATGAATGATCGTGGTTGATAGTGTTCACAATAGCAGTCGGAGGCATCAAAATATTCAGAATTCACAAAAACGCTACCTATGATGGAACATATTTTTTTATTCGTTTAAAAATGATAATTAATGGTGTCGATTCGGCATACGCCCAACTTAAACTAAAATTAGTCCTGTCACTTTCTATAATTTTTAATTGAAAAGGGACTGAAGAGCATCGGTTTTGTTTTTGTCTATGACTTTACGACTAACTGTCAAATTTAGTCTTGTATTAGTGCCTTCCTAACACATGACGAATAAAAAGCCACTAAAATTAACAGTTAGTCGTGAAGTCAAAGACAAAAACAAAACAGATGATCTTCGGTCCTTTTTCAATAAAAAATGATAGAAAGTGACAGGACTAATTTTAGTTTAGTTTAAGTTCGGCGTATGCCTAATCGACACCAATGTCTGATTAAGTAAATATTTTGATGTACCCAGATATAAAAAAAAATGTGTATCTCCTAACTGTAATTTTATCGTTAAAATTGTTATAAATAAGGGAAAAATTCTCCAATTCGATTTGAATTTCCGCGCGTTTTGGGTTATTCCGTTGTTATTCCCCACAAATCAGTGACATTTTAGTTTAAGAAAAAAGAATAAACGTTATCCAGTTTCCGGGCTTCCAATACATACGTGATTCTGACTTGTACATATTGTGTCGGTTAAACCCCCGTCGTGGTTAACCAAGCGATGGTCAATTCAAAAGATAATTTAAAACCAGCAAGCCACCAGAATGCCCACTAAAGAAGACAATTTTAAGCGTGACTTCACTATAAGTATAGGCTAAACATACAAATGTACCTACTATTTATTTACTCTGTTAGATTTGTAATACGTCTATACGTCAATATTGGTCTAATTTGGAATACGATCGAGTACCGCCTTTCGTTCATTCTGTTAAAACGGAGTAGATAATTTTTGCTAATACATTTTTTTTTATAATTTCAGTCGTTATACGAGTCTATAAAAACGGAGCCGTTCAAGATACCTGAGGACGACGGCAATGATCTCATGCACACCTTCTTTAACCCCGACAAGGAGGGCTGGCTGTGGAAGCAGGGTGGCAGGTATGTACTTACTTACCTACTACGTACGACGTACTTAAAGCCCTTTCGCCACGACGACGATTCACTTAATATTATGTTTTAACATTTTCGTGGTTGTTCACTACACTAACATTGTGATAATTCCGAAAACCCGAAAATTGTGATAATGTTAGTGTGTGTGACTTATTTAATAGGGGATCGGACTGTTTCTAAATTTACCATATTTTATGAATAATTTTTAAAGCAGACGATTCGCGAAGAAAAAAGCAGAATCGGTTGAAAAACGAATTTGCAGTGATTTTTTAAAGTTTCAATATCTGTCTGTCTCTTTCAAAAACGATTTTTTGTATGGAGATTATATGGCGTTACTAACAAATGACGTCACAAGAGGGTATGTGCCTCTCTGCCTAATCTTGAATTTCAAACCTTTATAACTCGGTAAATTTTAAAGATAGAGCAAAAAATCTTTTAGTGTTTGATAGCAGAAACTAAGAAGTTTAGATTAATGAAATAAAAAAAAAAGGTAGTCCGATCCCCTATTCCGTTGGTCTTGCTCCTTAGTGTGCTCGCATGTAACTTAGTAGTCAATCGTTTTAGAAAATACCATTGTTAAAATAGTAAGCAGGTATAATCTTATAGATGAGGTTACACTGACCAAAGTATGGAGCAATCCTGGCTTATTTACTAACTGAAAACTCCTAGAACGCCACTGATAATGTTCGTCGGGTTACCTACTGTGATAAAATCATAGTCGAAGATTAGAAAAAGCGTCAGATATGCTCGCGGACTTCCGCAGTTTCATGTATCTTGTACTTTGACACTATTAAATAATACTATTAACTAAATAAATGTTTGTTAATGTTAGCGTGATTTGGAACTTATAAATGCGGAACCGAATTGTTCTGCACCTATTTTATAAGACGTCTACGGCCAGAAAAAAAATAATACCCGCGTGACTGGTTTATCGGTGCCGAAGATCTTGCGTGTTGTGAGAGCCTTAAAAGCTATCCCTTGGTTAATGCGAAATACATATTGTTTGACGACTTTTTGGATCTTGCTATATAGCAAATCTATTTAAACATTAAGATTATTCACATTATTTATATAAACAATAAAGAGTACATACTCCATAAAAACTAAATGAAAATATGTCTTTACTGGCATATTTACCAAACAGGAAGCCAAATGTGCGATGCCAACCGGCGGCATATAGTGTGTGGGTTTTATCGCAAATAATTCGTTGAATTGTATTTAAAAATATGATTATTATTACCGTACGCGCGGTTTTCCTTGATACAACAATAACCTAACAACAATAACAATATCCTGTTGTTGATTTCATGAAGTAGTCAAATATATTGTTCTTTTTATATTGTAGTTTTGTTTATTTTTAGACTATTCTGAACAGTTTTGACACTAAAACAAATATGTACGGTCACCAAAGTGGGGTCATACGTGTTTTTATACTTCAAAATAACTTATTTTCTAATGGTTATTTTTTTCTTGGATTTTGAATTAACGTATGGTGTGCACGGGACTTTATTAATGTAAATAATAATATTATGCAATAAAGGTCATGATAATAAAAAGATATTTCAAAGTATAAAAACACGTGATATGACTACACTTTTGCAAGCGACTTAAGATATATTTTCTTCCAGATACAAGTCGTGGAAGAGACGGTGGTTTATATTGAACGATAACTGCTTGTATTACTTCGAGTACACGACGGACAAGGAGCCCAGAGGCATCATTCCATTAGAAAACATATCGGTAAAGATTACTTTATGCTACTTTTACATTATTTTATTATTATCACTTTGTGATCTTGTCTGTTTTGTTGCGGAGGTTTTCCCACGTCACTTTTAATTTGGGTAAATTAAGGTAAACAGGTCTTAGCTGTTTATAAAATACTGGATAAAAATTACCGTTACGTGTAGTACGACTAAAACGCCAGTCTAGGGTCATTGTCTACTAACTCTAAGGCTTGAAATTCTGCCCGCTATATGATTCAAGATTAGACTAAAGAGACAATTATTTGTCTGTAATAACATTTATCTGTCAAAAAATAAAAACGTACATTGATAAGGGTTTGAGTTTGTCTATGCTTAGTGCCTAGTTTTGGTAGCATGGTATCCGATGTCTACACCTAAAGCGGGCTCCACATTCTCGACAAAACTACACGAGACATAGCGAATACGTGAGTGTGGAGGCCCTATTCGGCAAGTCTCGCCTATGTTCGTGCAGTCTCCATTCCGTGTCGGTATTTCGTGACCGAATCAAAGGGCTCTCGTGTAGTTTGGCCGAGACACAAAACACTCGCTCCACATTCCCGTCGTTATTAAAATTATGTATATTTTAACTTGTTCTGTTGCGATATATTTCTGTCATCCACCATCTTCGTCTATTCCAACGTCTCTTAATAACTTTTTTCTCGAATAAACATATAATTGTAATAACATAATGCTGCAGCGACAGATGTTTCCACGTCCGTCTTGTTCGCATACCGAGCGCACAAATGCGCGAGCTAGAATGTGGAGAGCTGTTCTCGTCCTAGTTTTTGGCGAGACCCGAGACAAAACGTCTGGTCGAGAATGTGGAGCCCGCTTAAGTCTACAGTATGAGCCACGTTACGACGTGCTATGTTTGCGTACCTGCAGGTGCGGCCGGCGCACGACCGGCAGCGCCCGCACTGCCTCGAGCTGTACGCGAGCGGCGGCGCCGACCTCATCAAGGCGTGCAAGACCGACTCCGAGGGGAAGGTCGTCGAGGGGAAACACACCGTCTACAGGTCAGTATAGCGCGAGCCATTGCTTGAAGATGACATTTCTATAGTAATGGCTGTAATTCTAATTTTATACTATAAACTCTGGTAGGTTTGTCTGTACGTCTCAAAAAGTTCTGAAGCATGTCGCCTTTGAAGCGATCGTCTTTTGTTACTGTGAGGTACATCTTTTACGCTTTGAAGTTGCAATAACAACTTTACTCAACCTATTGACTCAACCGCCAATAATATTTTCGCACACACTACTGCAGACTAATAACAAATTGATAAGATTGGAAGCACTTGTAGTTAAGGCGCTGGAATGAGCTAAATGCGCATCATATTCGGTTGCCGCTGGCAAAAAGAATACAACAGATCACGCCAGAATTAAAATATATTATTATTGAGCATATTTCCTACAAGTTTGTTGTTTCCAAAACACGATTTCGTAAACTTTTCTCGATAGAAAATGAGTCCAAACTCAGCTCTCAACGGCCATCATTCTTTAGTCGATACGACTAATATGTGAAGAGTTTTTAGTAAAAGTTAATAAAAAAAATTCATAATGCGTTTCTCCATTTGGCCGTTGTTTCCGATTTTTAATTAAGTAATTAGTTTTTACACAATTTCGTTTCGTTGTATTTCACAACTTGTATTCAGCGGCGCGCGCTCACACCATTATTTGCATCTCTCTTACTTGTACCGAGACCGACAGTGATCGCTGAGGCGCGCTGCTAGACGGACCTATGTCGCTCTGCGTTCTGCGCTCCGTTCGTTTGTATAGACTAAAGCGGGAAACAATTTTTTGTAAATATATCGTAAAATATACAAATTTGTACATAGAAGTATTTGTTTTTACCTAAAATACTCAATACTCAAATACTTTAAATTATTTGTGTTTGCTTGTAAAGTATTATTAACTGTAAATAAATGTAAAATAATAATCTGAACTGTATAAAAATGGAAAATAAAACAAATAATAGAAGATTGATCTCAAAAAACAGAAACAAATGATGGAAGTTATAAATACCTAATCTACTATAATTTGTTTTGCTGATTCGTTGGAGTATATCACTAATTCAAAATAATGGTCGATCAAAAGGAGAAACAAATGATGGAAGTTATAAATACCTAATCTACTATAATTTGTTTTGCTGATTCGTTGGAGTATTTCACTAATTCAAAATAATGGTCGATCAAAAGGGTGAGCTATTTCAATCCCGCTCATGTAGTCTATATACAGTCAAGTTGGGTAAGTCGTGGTACTAGAAATTAACATTATCGTGGGTTCAATCCCAGATGTAGGTACACTTTCGTGTTTTTTTTTGTTTTTATTTTTATTCTCATTAATTTATTTGTATTTTTTCTCCACAAACATTCCCCCCAACCCCTTTTTTTTTTTTTTTTATTATTATTTTTTTTAATTTAAAGCTTTGGCCAAGCTAAAACAGAGACGCTTCGCTCGCTCGGTCAACTAATTGAATCTATCTCTATTAACTTAAAAAAAAAAAACAAACTAATGAACGATTCAGCAAACTATAATGACATTGTAGAAGCCCTCAGTCCGTCGGATACTGTTTTAAAAAAGTAAATCCCACCATCTGTTATGCACACTTTTAATTTTTAGTATACTAGATGAAGTCCACTTTCCACATCACAGCCTATCTAATGGTAATATTTCGGGACAATTTCATTCAAACTAATGTAACTTGAGCCTGATACTCGCACATACTGCACCAAAAAAGAGACCTCATTATTTCGGTTTTGATTTTCAAGACAATTTTTGCATAGAATTATGAAAGTTTTAGAGGTTTATAAATTATATTAATTATATACACTAAACTAAATAAAAAAGACATTACATATTCCGTGATTTTTAAAACAATTTTTGCATAGACTTAAGAAAGTTTTAGAGGTGTATACATTCATAAATTTTAGATCAATTAAATAATTATATTACCGTGTAGATAAAAATATAACGTTTTAATTCAAACATTTATAGCTTTATTATTTAACTAAGTGTGGGGCTTTTGCTACTATTGGGGGTGATACTTTTCTTTAGATACGTTTAAAGGTGTACTAAATTATTGTTTTATGAATATTGCTTCTAATATTCCAATTGTAAACAATATTCGAATAACACTAATATTATAAATGTGAAAATATATTTGGATGTTTGTTCCGCCTTCACGCTTAAAGCATTCAACAGATTTGGATGAAATTTAGAATGTAGATAGTTTGTAACCGATTTAGTTGAAACTTGATTTGAGACAGAATTTTTAAAAGAAAACAACAACGCAATGTTAAAATTGACAAAAAAACAAGATGGCGACCAACTTTTTTGTTTATAGACCGATGTCGGTGAAACTTGGTTTAACGTACTAATTTGGCATAAAAACAACAACGCAATGTTGAAGCTTACTAAAATTCAAGATGGCGACCAACTGTTTCTTGATGGACTGATTTCAAATTTGGTTAGACATACTGTTTTGACATAAAAAGAACAAAGCATTGTTGGCAAAAAGTTAATCCGATTATGTAACGATTAATTGCTGAATCAGGATTAACGACTAATGATTAATTATAACTTTCAATCGTTAATCAGATTAACCAACCAAGTTTCACCGAAATCGGTCTTTAAACAAAAAACTTGGCCGCCATCTTGTTTTGTTATAAATTTAACAGCGTTGATGTTTGTATGCCAAAAGAGTATGTTAAACCCAGTTTAAACAAAATCGATCTACGAACAAAAAAGTTAGCCGCCTTCTTGATTTTTTTACATTATTAATATAACGTTGTGTGTTTTATTGTTAAAATACTGTCTCAAACCAAGTTTCACCAAAATCGGTCTATCACAAAAAAGTTCACCGCTATCTTAGGTTTTGTAATTTTTTACATTGCGTTGTTGTTTTCTTGTCTAAATACTGACTCAAACCAAGTTTCACCGAAATCGTTCCATAAACAAGAAAGTTGGCAGCCATCTTGATTTTTTGCTTTGTTGTTTTTATGCCAAAACAGTATGTCAAACCAAGTTTCACCAAAATCGGTCTATAAAGAAAAAGGTTGGCCACCATCTTGGGTTTTTGACAAATTTAACATTGCATTATTGTTGTTTTTATGCCAAAACACCAAGTTTAAACGAAATCGGTCCATAAACAAAAAAGTTGGCTGCCATCTTGATTTTTGTCATTATTAACATAACGTTGTTTTCTTGTCAAATACTGTCTCAAATCAAGTTTCACCGAAATGGGTCCACAAACAAGAAAGTTGGCAGCCGTCTTTAATTTTTGATGATTCTTATAAGGATCTATTCTAATCCTTGAGGAAATATTTGACAAGCCACAATTTTTTGTTAACATCTCGTTAAAACCAAATAATCATTCATTATCTTTAAAAATGTTCAAATGTGCAAATGAGATGGCATGTGCTAGCACAGTCGACAAAAACCGACAGCCTTGTAATATTATATTTTACATTGATAATCATCTCAAAATACCACATTTTATTCGAAAAACCTTATTGGCAACATTGCCGGCAAATTAGAGCTCCTGGGAATACGTTGAATACGTAAATTGTGGTTTACCTTCTAAAATTTACGATTTTTAATATAAACCTCTAAAACTTTCATAAGTCTATGAAAAAAAAGTCTGGAATCAAACCCGAAATTATGAGGTCTCCCTTTTGGTGAAGTATGTGCGATTATTTGTTCTAAAATGTATATAGATTATAAATAAATAATAATGATACGTATTCTGCTTTAATTTTTCAGTATTTTGTTCAAAAAGAGAAGATAAATATTTGTATGACTTTTAGCGCCATCTTTCGATTTGGTGATTCATTATCTTGACAAATTGTTCTGTTGACGCACTTGAGGTCTTATTAGTTCCTACACAATTTCACCGTACATGTATGGCGGGACGTTATCGAAAGAGTTTGCGATCATAGCTAAAAATCCAAACGCTCAAGGTCATTGGCTATAGCCAGCGCCTTAAAATATATTTAGGATAGGGTTGTCCCTCTTCTGTGGGGACGTACTTATACGCTATATTACTATGAGCTGGTACAAACAATAACATTTATTATTTTTTGGATTATAGAAATCACTTAAACTTGAAACAAAACAATAAATAAAAGACTGTATGCTATCTATTTTACATTAAATAAACCACTGACGGAAATCCTGCGCGCAGATTGACTCATAGCTTACTGCGTATCATGTATTATTATTATTAATTTCATGTTTCTATATACCCGTAAAGAAAAAATACACTACTGATATATGAACTATTCATTTATCAGTTTATTTTATAAATCAACGTTCAACTTGAGTTTGGGATTGTAATGTCTCGGCTTCGATCGCCTTTTACGCCCTTTACACCCAAAATTTTATTCTCCTTATTGTCATAATCATAAAACAATGTTTTTCTCACCTTATAAATTGCAGAATGTCGGCGTCGACGGCGGAGGAGCGCGACGAGTGGATCGAGTGTCTGCGGCGCTCCATCAGCCACAACCCCTTCTACGACATGCTCGCGCAGCGCAAGAAGAAGGCGCAGCACAGCGCGCACGCCAACCACTAACACACGCACGCACGCGCACGAGTGGATCGAGTGTCTGCGGCGCTCCATCAGCCACAACCCCTTCTACGACATGCTCGCGCAGCGCAAGAAGAAGGCGCAGCACAGCGCGCACGCCAACCACTAACACACGCACGCACGCGCACGAGTGGATCGAGTGTCTGCGGCGCTCCATCAGCCACAACCCCTTCTACGACATGCTCGCGCAGCGCAAGAAGAAGGCGCAGCACAGCGCGCACGCCAACCACTAACACACGCACGCACGCGCACGAGTGGATCGAGTGTCTGCGGCGCTCCATCAGCCACAACCCCTTCTACGACATGCTCGCGCAGCGCAAGAAGAAGGCGCAGCACAGCGCGCACGCCAACCACTAACACACGCACGCACGCGCACGAGTGGATCGAGTGTCTGCGGCGCTCCATCAGCCACAACCCCTTCTACGACATGCTCGCGCAGCGCAAGAAGAAGGCGCAGCACAGCGCGCACGCCAACCACTAACACACGCACGCACGCGCACGAGTGGATCGAGTGTCTGCGGCGCTCCATCAGCCACAATCCCTTCTACGACATGCTCGCGCAGCGCAAGAAGAAGGCGCAGCACAGCGCGCACGCCAACCACTAACACACGCACGCACGCGCACGAGTGGATCGAGTGTCTGCGGCGCTCCATCAGCCACAACCCCTTCTACGACATGCTCGCGCAGCGCAAGAAGAAGGCGCAGCACAGCGCGCACGCCAACCACTAACACACGCACGCACGCGCACGAGTGGATCGAGTGTCTGCGGCGCTCCATCAGCCACAACCCCTTCTACGACATGCTCGCGCAGCGCAAGAAGAAGGCGCAGCACAGCGCGCACGCCAACCACTAACACACGCACGCACGCGCACGAGTGGATCGAGTGTCTGCGGCGCTCCATCAGCCACAACCCCTTCTACGACATGCTCGCGCAGCGCAAGAAGAAGGCGCAGCACAGCGCGCACGCCAACCACTAACACACGCACGCACGCGCACGAGTGGATCGAGTGTCTGCGGCGCTCCATCAGCCACAACCCCTTCTACGACATGCTCGCGCAGCGCAAGAAGAAGGCGCAGCACAGCGCGCACGCCAACCACTAACACACGCACGCGTGGACAGCCAAACGAGTCGCCCGCAGACATCACTGCTCACACCTTCGCGCTTGCACTTTTCATGCTAGCGCTTCTTGCAAAGCGACCGCGAGATTCATTGACGTATTCGCAGAATGCCCGCTCCCCTGGTGTTCGAAAGTGAAGTGTATCGTGCGCTCGCGTGAACGTAAATTAAGGGTGTTAGAGGAGACGAGGTACTGGAAGAAAAGTAAGAGTGGTCCCGCACTATGTACTTTAAAGCTAAGACCAGTGGACGCGTATGCCAGACATTGCACGTGCACTACACGCCCAGTGTGTTCTAAACTATGCGTCCATTGGTATTGATCTTTCAAAGAGTGTGACAACCCGAAATTAACGTTACTGATATTAAACTAATATAATACCGTTGGGCGTTTAAGTATTATTAGTTCACCTATAAGTAACGTCAATTTCAACATAGTGATTTAAGAGATATAACATATAGCGATGGCTACCACATAATTTTATATCTAGTCTACTTGTTCTGTTCGCGTAACAAACTTATTAAAAAAACTTAACTTGCCTTATGACAAACTGGTTTTCTAGCTATAAATTTACTTGGATTATTCAGATATCAATTGCTTCCTTACCTTGTCTGCCAACGCCAACAATGTAAAAGTGCACATACTTTGTTGTCAAACTAGTGGTTGTCTCAAAAGTATGGAATAGTCAATACAGATTGCTAAACGATCAACATTCGGCAGCAAATCGCTTCAAGTTGTATGGGTCACAGATGTAATCTGGACCGTACTTTATAGTGTTTGATGTTTTACTGTATAGAAGGAGTAATCGAGCTCAGTTTATGGACACCGTGCCTGAGTCCTTATGAGATGAGAGCGCTGGTTTGCTGAGCAAATCCTAGCAGGCGTTATGGCAATAATTCGTTGCAGGTATTCACGTTGAACATTTTTTTTACCAAGCAATGGGCTTTTCGCTCGATATTAAAATGTAAAGGATCTGCGATCTTAAAATACTGCCTATAACTTTAATGATTTGTGATCATTAAGTTTATTAAAGAAGACACGTAAAACAAACTTTCGACGTGTCTGAAGTACTGATATTAGGTTAGATTTTTGTCTATCAATCCTAACACGAAAATACCTAATTAAAGTCAATTGAAGTTATTAAAATGTGAAAAATCGAAGAGCTACACTATACTACGTACAGTCTTCGTCCATGATATAAGTTAAGAAGTGGAAATAGACTTCATTGTATTAGAGGGCTTGGTTCTGTAATATTATAAATCAGGCCTTTGTATGTCTCAAATGTTTTGGCGTGGTCTAACATAACTTCGTAAATTCAGATATTCCATGTTATGTTACGGTTTATAAGGCGTATCTTAATATATTCCAGTTAAAATCTTTGTAAAGCTTAGTTGTGTAGTATTTATAGCCTTTATATTAAATAAGCAACAAGGCAAGCAGACCGTCCATTGCTAGCCATGGACCGCTGGAACTTAAGTTCAGGACGTACCAGATCCAAGCAGTAACTACGGATTGCCTAATCTTTTGAAGTTCCATGTTGCATAGTGAACAAGATAGTACGGAGAACCAGCATGACCACGCCAATAAAAAACGAAATATTAGTCGTCCATCTGATTATGTTTTCAACAAGGTGTTGTCTCAATAGTCAGAGCAAACAAAATGTGATATTTACAGCCATGCGCGCGCGCCCGAGAGTACATATCACGGGCTGCGGCCAGGTCCATGTAAATAACGAAGGTAAGACTGAACACAGTAATGTAATTTTATACATTTCTTTGGTAGCTTCCATTTAAAACAAGGGATGGCTTTCAGGTGAAGAAATCCTTTGAGATAAGCTCTCGTGAGCAGAGTTCTAAATCTAAAATTAACTACCTAAAGCTAACTAAACTAAAGCTAAAATTAAGTCGTGTGACTCTTTTTTTCATCACTTTGACACGACTATCTTTATTTTCTGGCATAAGATCCTAATAAATTCGATATTTGAAAGTTGCAAAGTTTATTTTGATTTTTATAGAGGACAAAAAGATGAACTTAATTTTAGTTTTAGTCCTTTTTTGTGAGAATCGAGGGCGGTATGCGACGCGGCGTCAAGCTGCATGACGTGTTTTGCTAAGTTATTTAATACAATTTGCAACATGCTCGTAGTCCAATTTACTGTGAATATATTTTAAAGGTCATCAATTCTTCGGCTTGACAATAATGTTTTAATCTATATGGTTTGCCTTTTGGTTGATCCTAAGAATTTCGTATTCAATAAAAAGTATTACTTTGTAATGTATAATTCAATGTAGTGTTAAACTAATATTTGTATAAATAGAATATTTTTATCGTGATAGTTATATTAGCCGTCATTTCTAATTTCTTATGAATTGTAAATATTGTAGCCATAATTATTGTTAGTTTACATTCCCGATTTTTGAATTGTATGATACAAAAAGAAAATATCATGGTCATCATAACAACATTGGTTTAAAAATAAACCAACGAATGAAATTAATATAAAGACATTTTGTAGTCTTTCCAGGATTCGGTTAGTCCTTATCAGAGAAAGAGGATTTTATACAAGAAAGTGAATAGTTGTATTAAACTATAATATTTCTGGTGTAACGAATCTTTCTTTATTGAAAACTTAAGTCGGTAGGAATCTTTAAAATAAGGGCCACGGCTCTGATCGCACATAAACATTCTTTACAAATTAACTTCGTCCTGTCCTTTTGTTTTAGGAGATGACAAACAGGAGAAAAAAATATATTTTAAATAAATGGTCTGTGATCACCTGAAGTAACTTATCTGCTCGTCCTTATTTATGGTCAGGTCTAAAAATTAGAAGTTGATAACAACTTGAGGATAACCTCTTATGTTTTTTTTTAAAGAAAAGGATAGGATGTAAGTGCACAATTTGAAGTAGAGAGTGTTGCCCAGTATCACTGAGTGCCATTAAACGGCTTTCTTAGAGATAGGTAAGCGTTAATAAACGCGTTAACTCGACAATCATTTTCCTTTTAATTTAGTTTGGTGTTTGTTATGTCCCGGTGGGTTTCTGTATCATTATCAAGAAATGCAAATGTCACAAAAATTGGCCAATTATATCGCAAAATGTTATTTCAGAACATTGACCTCATAATAAGTACGTGTCTGTTAGAATAGAACCTTTCCAAAGTGTACGTAAATTCCTTTATTTCGTATTTCTCAATCAATGAAACAAGTTCTCACATTCATTTCATTTTCTATCTATCGGTTTCTGCGGTTGCGACTGTTATAATGTTTATGATATTCAATGTAAAAATGCTTTATTTTTTGTGATATCCTTTCTTCACCATTTGTCAAATCTTCTCAAAATATTTTATAATGAATATCAAACTGAAATTGTGGAGGAAGGTGTTGTGGTAGGGTATGGTGCCTAAATTAATCGATCTGTATCTAGCGTAGGGTTAGCTGTTAGTGCGTCTAGGAAGCTGTAAATTCGCCTGAAATGTTAATTTATCTCAAATGTAATGTTTTATATGAAAAAATGGTTATGTGCATAATACTGGTGTTGTAAATATTTTGTAAGAAAATGATGAATATACTTATCTTTATTTATTACCTTGTTTTCTTTATTAACGCAGATAAATCATAAAGCATGGACGGGGCGTTTACGACTTAACGTAATTGATTTTTATTCTTTAAGTACCTAATAAAACCAACAGTAATATAAAAACTATATAAAGTTATTATTTACAGTAAAAACTTTTCCTGTAGCTTACTACTACTACCTGTTGATAAGTTCACGGGGGTCACCTGGGGGAGTGGACTAAGGGATCCTAGTCATATCCTAGTGGATAGATCGAATTTGTTCTTACTGCTAGCCAAGCATGTGTTAGGTCACGCAAAAAGTAGGGTTCCGTAGTTGCCCAATACTACTTGGGTACTTGTTTAAGACAGTTAATTTTCTATGATATTTGCGCTTCTAGTTCGTGGTACACCGTATAGTTAGTACCAAATTTCTTACTTGTACAAGTACATCTTCTATAAACAAGAGTCTGAGCTAAGCCGCGGACAGACAGACGGACATGGCGAAACTATAAGGGTTCCACGGAACCCTAGAAAAGAAATTCCTTGTCAGAAGTTACTTTTAATCTAAAAGCGCTGAAAACTTGTCAGTTTATTAAATACCTTTTCAAAAAAGTACTTTTGGCTAATATACTTGTAAATTCCGGACACATTTTATGTAAGGAAAAACTAATTAGTAAACTATCCGAATAGTAAAGACAATGCCATTGTGCCTTTAGAAATAAGTATAATACAGAACAATCGAGCTGAAAAACTCATTAAGTACTGAACACATTTTCGCGAGCATATCGCTATTTTAGACGCGTTCAACCGTGGCACATCGGAACACGCTTCCTTTTCCGACGTCGGTGAAACGTGAAACATTACGCAAATATAACTTTAATTATGGGTGTAGAATGCTTGTATAAAAACAATGATGTCTAACATGTTTATTTAATCATATTATTATACGGGATTTAGGAATTATATCGACAATCAACTGTGTAGGTCTATCCCTATAGTTGTAAATTAGTTGTAAATTGGCTGCAGACTTTAGTCTTGATTCATAAGTAGCCTTTGTAAGGGCAACTTCTCAAAATGGCAACTTAGTTTCCAGATTTTCATTTTGGTATTTTTCACTAGTAGGATTCCCTGTGTCGAAGATGCCATGGAAACAGGCAAACAAATAAATCACATCGTTCTATAAATATTTCCAGCTCACAGCTCTGGGAAGCGATAAAAAAGGTTTTAATTATTTATTCAATGGTCTCTACTCTACCACTTAAATATATTTGGCTCTACTACGTACACGCTATATTGTCGTACTTCTCGCTGATAGATGGCGCATACAAGAGGAACAAAAGACGATCGCTTCCCTCGAGGCGACGACGCGTCAGAAATCTTTGAGTGATACAGCGAATGATTTAACAAAGTCATCTGATTAATAGACAAAGAAAAAAAATTATATAGCGTCTTAAAGCGGTATTAGACGGTTAATTTTTGATTTCATTTTCGATGTTTCATCGAAAAAACATCGAAAATAAAATAGTTAGGTTATCTTTCATCACTGACGTGCCTTTGTGATGAAAGTCAAATCCGTCCGTTCGCTTTCATCGGGCATCGCTCTGTCATGTTGTCATGAACGATGAATGAAGCGTGTAAACAGCCGCGGCAGTCATTTATTAATTTGTTTTACTGCAAATTGTCAGAGTAAAGTGTTTCTTTTTATTTTAAAATACAATTACATGGTTTTGAAATGGTGTAATATATGGAAATCATCATAGAATATTTTTAGCACCATGAATGATTTTGGAAATAACGATTCAAGATCAAGAAATTTCAACACACACTACCTGTAACCGCGACATCATCATAAGAAAAGTGCTAACACATTTATTCACTTTACATTTTGCGTCTAAACACATGAAGCCGTTCACTGACTATCATTCACTGCCTTTCATTGATAATGAATCACTTTGGATGAACCGTCTAATACTGCCTTTAGCAAGACAATGCAGTATAAACGTAATGCGTTAATTACTACTTGCTTAACAGGAGGTTAGCCAGCTGACAGCTGGTTGTTGATTCTCTCGATCTTTCAATGATCTTACGTTTTCTAGATGGAAAATTTAACGCTTCGATTTTCATAGATGGCTACTGATGCTTGTGTTTAAGTATTATATCACTGTTACATACAGAAGCAGTTCGTCTCTCGATCTGGTAATTCTGTGTTCAAATCCCGATGAGGACATTGCAGACAACTATGTGATTAACCGAAAATTAAGATAATTCCGCGCTTTGGAAGGCATGTTTTGTTAGTCGTAACCGTGTCGTTACAAGAGCCATGCCGCAGAATTTTTGTTGTTCATCTCTCATGCTCTGAAAGTAATCTAATAATGACCCCAAAGTAAGGATGTAAGTCCACCTTATATCCCTTGGGATGTACGTAACTTTGAAATTCGAACTTTTCTTTTTAATATTTGCATAAAAAATAGCACATAGTAAATGGCAAAGGAAGAGGCGTATACAGCCTAGATAATAATAATAATAATAATAATAAAGATTTTTTATTTGTTCCCACAGACTTAAACTAAAAGTACAAAGATAATTCTACAATAAATTTTATTCCGATAAGAAAGAAAAAAATTGCTTGAATATACTTTAAAGCAACATGAATACGAAATTCGCGTTTTTACGCATTTAGAAATATCAATAAATAGATTAATAATTATAAAACAAACTAATATTCCGCGAACTTTTAAAAAAAGGCGGAAAAAAAACATGGTTAATTTTTTTTTTTTATTTGTTGTTTGATAATAATCATTATTTTGTAATTAATGTTGCAATAATCATTATTTTGTAACTATGCAATAGTTAAAATTAGTTGATATAGGCTTGTGCGCGAATTCCTAAAATCAATACGCAGTAATTTCAATAAAAAACAACTGGAAATTTACCAGTTTGTGTGTCAAATAGGGTGCGGCTCACTAATATGGCGCGTAATTGTATGTAGCTCATGCATATTTTTGCAAACTGTTTTGTTTTTTTCCTCGTAATCTAGATGAAAACCAGAGTGTTTACCACGTGGGAAAGATCAATTCCACCCTCACACTATAAGCACAATCGCTACGCTCGTCGCCAAAATACTTCGGGTGTAATTGATTCACCCCTTGGTTAACAATCTACTTTGATACGTTGCCTAGAAATTATTCAAAACTTTAAACAAATTTATTTTTCTCTGAAGTATTCTACATAGCGTCCACAAAAACTTTTATTTGTCGTAGCTTCGACGCTGCGCCTGTGTGGCGGCGGCGGCGTAGACTGTTTCGTAGCAAGTTCGTAGACTGTTGCTACACATGCTACGGCGTGAGCGCACAAGGTCGCAGCCGCCGCCGCCGCGCTCCTTTCAAAAAGATTTCGGCTTTTTCGATTGTTATGTATTAACAATTTAAAAATCATAAGTGCTATCTTTGCTAAAAGAGGTTTGTAATCATACAAATGTTTCATTTTGTCGAAGCACAAAGTCGATATATCTTGCTTTGTCTCTCTTGCACTAATAGTACATGGGTGTGTGTAAACTTTCTCCGCTATGCCACTTTTTATTCAAGTTGCTTGTCATCCATTGTAACTCCTACTCACATTATTCGCGTAGAATTACAATAATAATTTAATTATGTTTATACGATATTCAATGTTAATTGATAAAAGATGTTAACGTAATAATTAACTGAGAAGTTAATAGACTAAATTCCAATTATTTTTATAGGGGGCGTATTTCTGATAAATTCATGCTAATAATTACCCGCAATATGAATTGATATGCATACAGATTTATTGAAGTAATGAAAACCATTATGTAAGTACTAGGTATCAATAAAATAATATCTGTTAACTAGGCATAAGTACAAAATAATAAGAATTCATCACTTTACCAAGAAAGAAGATTATATTATTAATATATTTAATAAGGATACTTACAATATTTACATATATGTTATGTTAGTGACATAACACAACTAGTGTGGTATGCCTTACCTAAATTAGTAGGTTTTCAGGCCAAGGTGCGCGGGTATTCGCGTTCGCTCTGACATCGCGAGGCGCTGGGCAGCCTGCCTGCAGTGGTCATCTATTTAGCGACCATAAGTAACAAGGTGCTCACACCTCGCGCCTGGCGGCTGGGCTAGCCTGGGTCGTCACTATGGCGACCATTGTCAAACTATGTTTATAATTTATATAATACCCGCGCACGCTTCCTGTGTACAATAACGTTCATGATTTTTTAAATTTCAAGCTACGGAAACTGGGAAAGCTGAAATATTTGGGTTGGATTACTTATTTGTATGTAAGCAGAGAGAACAGAACAAAAATAATTTGTGATCTAGAAATTTGCGTTTTTTTTCATAACAGATTCAAATTTTATTATATCTGTCTATCATCATAAGTATGTATATTTAAGCAGTTGCTGTGGAGCCTAGCCAGCCTGAATTTTATTTACAGCTTATAGTAGCAGAGCAATATTGTGATTCATGAGGCGGCAACTAACATGATGATCCTTTCAAAATATTCGACCGCGCCTTTGGTAGGTTAGGTAATTTAGCTGCATCTGCATTTATAGTCACTTGTTTAGTTTATGACACTGCATAACCTTTTAAAATATTCATTGGCGTAAAAATAATAGATAAGGACCAGGGGGTCCTAATTAAAAGTGACCGTTATTTTTTACTCCACCTATATTATATTACAATTTTAAAAGTATAACGTGTATTATGGTGTAAATTCATTTTTAATTGAATTTTATCGCAGGTTTCCTCAAGATGTTTCTTAATTAATTAAAAAACACAATGGTGATTCAATGAACGAGGGCACTCAAGTAGTTTATTAAATAGTTTTTAGAGCAAACCGTGATTTTTTTTTTCATAATTACACAGTTTTTCTCCAATGTTACCAAGAAAGTAAATGGCCGAAAATCATACAAGTATAAACTTTCGGTATGACAGGAAAATATTTTCAAAACAAATATCGATGTAATTAAAATAAAAAGATCACTTTTGTTAACATCCTACTTCAATTGCCTAGTCAGTAATTTACATAAGAAAACTCGCACAGTAGTGATGACAAGAACAACGAAAAATCATAAATGAGACGTATTATCGACTAACTATAGTACAGTATGGTAAGTCGCAGTCATAGTTGCCATTCGCTACAAACAAATTCGTGCAGTGCAGTGGTTATGTATTTCAGAAGAGTGGAATCTTTCTTTATGGACGTTTAGTAAAGAGAAATGATTGTGAATAACTAAGCCTTTGTTATCTTTTATTTTTCCCTACGAACCTAATATAACTATTACCCTTTTTGGTAGAAATAGCGATTAGGTTTAGGTTTTATTCATCAACTTAATACTTAGTTTTGTGAATTCTATGATAATTACCACAATGATTAACATTTGTCTTCTTATGTGCTAATATATACCCACTATCAATTTCTACTAGAAAAGTAAAACTGCCTGTCGGCACATAAACGAACGGTAATATCAAATGTACTTATTATATTGATTAAGCTATTTAGTCCTGAAATGATTAACTGATCGATCCGCCCTTTTTTTTAGATAATTTGTACGAAATCGTTTATCACGAATACTACCAATTATATTTCGTGAAGTCTAATCCAACAATCAAGATGTATATCATCTAGAAAATTAGTTTTCATTAAGTATGATGATGATAATGACCTTTCCGACCGCTTTCGGCCATGGCGGCCATTTCGACTACTATTGGTAATCTATATGATCAAGACTGTATACCATTCAGAAGATTAGTTTTCCCAAATATTTTCATTAAGTAAGTTGGTAATCTATAGAATAGTAGATGCCGAATCATTGTTTTTAGATTCATCTGCTTAGCATTGAAATCGGGAACCGTGAAGCGTGAAGCAAGGCTTGGCGGTCATTCATTTGATTTTACATTATCATCAAACGGCAATCGATATTTTAATGTTATTTCAGGTTCTAGTAAGTAGCTGTGTCTTACCTGCTAGCGTAAAGAACTACTATGCGTAATTTTTATCTAGTTTTTAACCATAAGATGATGTTCATGTTCAGAACATATTACGTACAGGTGAAAAAAAAAAACGTGGTCTTCTTAGTGTTCATGCGCTAAAAGGTTTCGTTATAGTGAATGTTCAGTCTATTTAACTGAATAACCTGTAAAATTACAATAAAAGTGGCCCGTTCATAAAAAACCGCGTCCGTTCATAATTTTTTTTTCAATTTTCAGCCTATGTTCCTTGGGGAAAGTTGTTTTGTTTAATGGTCAGTCCATTAACGAAACCCTTTAACGAAAATCAACCAATTAAATTTCACGGTGTATATTCTGTGCTACGTGCTACTAGGGTTAGATCAACCTGGAGCTGATTGAACATTACAATATTGATATGGATGATAGCCATAGATAAAGTAAGAACTAATTTTAACAATAGAAAAGATTTACACGTGTCAAGTTTCCTTGTTAGTCCATCTTGCGAATAATTTACGCATGTAATTTATCCAGCAACTGTTCAATATTTTCAACTTTTAATTATAATGATGTTTGTATGTAACCATTTTACCATTTATGTTATGTATGGCACTAAAATCTAGTTTTTATTAGCTGTCACATATTACTATGCAGTCTGGCTTTAGTTATGCTACTCCGTTAATTGTATAGAGTTAAAATAAAGACAATTTCATGGTGTCGGCGGCTTAGCAGTTTTACCTATATGTGTGTAATAACACATGAGTGCAGCTATTGATTTTCCGTAGCATGTTCAAATAAGTCCGTTTAGTGGTCAAGCGTGCTGGTAACCGATCTTGATGCCACTTAGTTGAAAACGAGCACAATAAAAATAAAAGAAACATAACTCAAATTGCAGCGTAATAATTTTAACGCTAGCGAGGGATTCTTTGACAACTTCGTGTACTTGCCAAGCTTATTATTTTAATGTTACTTTACATTTAAATTAAAGAGAATAACTAAACTAAGAGAAGTAATTCCTTCTTTTTTCTTTCTTTAACCTTAACAAGTAAGGAATCTGTAATTTCATTTTCTAACATTCTAGCATGACAATAAAAATAAATACATAAATAAATCACAATCATCAAACAAACTCAATATCCTTTAAATCAAATGAGAAGTGTACCACTGAATTCCGATAGTTCGATAGAACACTACTTCGAAACTACTTTATGTGTCTTTATTTCATAGATTTGTTCTATCTTTCTTTCTTCTTATACTTCACACAAGTAGGTTGTACTTTCTATCATTGACGGTTTACCGCCATTTATCATCTACCAAATCGGTCAGAACACTTATTCGGTTTACTAATTCGTCATGCACTAAAAATGTCTACGATTGGAGTAAAGGTTTGGGTTTAGTGAAGTGAAACATCGCCTTTGATTCGGCTACGGCTGTTCCATTGAAGACGGTCACGCGAGCTATTACTATAATAGTAGCCGCCATGAGTGGCCCTCGACCACGAACGAAAGCCATTTTATTTTATTATTTCTAAATCGATGTTCCATAGTCTGAGAAAACTGTTTTCACAGATGTTAACTACTTCGTTTTTACTTGAGAAGTTCTTGTTTTGGTGACATTGTTATGTTATCTGTAAAAACGTGCCCATTGAAAGCCTCTAGGTAATATTAAGGCAATCAGGTAACTATAGAGATAAAAATATTTGATATACTCTGTCGAATCTGACTGAATTCTGCAGTTGTTGTGACTACAGCCTGAATAAGCTAAGCACATTTTTTAGATTAAAGGAAGAGTCCTGAGAGTGTGCTTTGTATTCGGGTGAACACGGACCAAAGAAACTAGTTTAAAATATCTGTGGATCAAGTAACGACAACTTTACTAACGATATCTCTGAAATAAGAATATCCATTTCAAAGCATCCGCCAACTGCATGGTTCAACAACTATGCAATCATGTTTAGCAACGCGATTTCGAGTATTTTTTACTTGCCGTGATGTAATTGTTTGGGCTGCAAGGTGTTTTGTTTGGGAGCTAAGGTTTTCGATTTCTAGGCCTTTGTTCGGTCTTTTCAACCGTCTCCTAATAGTTGCTAGTACTGTCCATTACAAATGACATCAGAATAAGTTTATTCATATAGAAATGAAAGTGCGTCAAGCATTCATTCGGTCAACCACATTAGTCTGAGAGGTACCTACGTACTACAGACAATATTTACGCAAGAAAACGCGCTTTAAATCACTTATTTGGCAGCACCGTAAAGCCCATATAGTGGTCGTTATAGATTGATCGGTATAGGCAGTGTAGCTTATTTGGCGACCGTACTATCTGGCTTCCGCTCAAAGGTCCCGGGTTGGATTTCGGGCTGGACGCAAATATTTGAATATTCGTTTGTGTTTGGGAAAGTTGCTCAGTTTCATGATCTGAACATTGGTCTGAACTCCCTTTCTGTTTTACAGATATTTATGTAATACGTTGTAAATTATTGGATATCATTTTGTGGATGTTTGAAAATCTTGTTAGTACTGAATACAATTATATAAATCCTTTTATTATATCTTTGACTTGTGTATAGTAAATGGAGTAAATATTTTTTTGTCACGTAAACCCTGCGGATGAATGCAGTTTCATGCGACCTGACTTTGTCCTTCTGATATTTATATCGGGTACTGTTGTAATTATTGTGTAGCCATAAAAACATACCCTAACGATTCACGTAACTGTTTCATACATATAATCTAAACGATGAACGAAGAACTGGGAACTGTATTCGCTTCTATAATAAAATACCAGATGATATTGTAAATCTGTCCGATAGCCAATTTAAAGCTAAAATTAAAACTTTTTTATGTTCTAAGGCCTATTATACGATAAATGATTACTTAGATGATAAAAACGTCTGGTCAACTGTTGTTCCAAATCAACGGAGTAGATTGTAATTATGACTCATGTATGATTCTTTATATATTTAAAAGAAAAGTACAAAAGATACAATTCCTGTGGAGTTTCTTCTGGCCGTTCTTCTCCACAGAGGGCGTACACTGGTAGTGAACGTGCCATCCATGATAGCTTTGACGTCGAAAAATGATTTGTAAAAATCTTAATTCGAATAAAAAAATTTGACTTTGACTTTGACTTTGACTTTGAAGAATAAATTTATTTACAGATTATGTTTGCTTTATTTGATTTAATTTCCCGAAAGTTCAAAAACTTTCATTTAAAAAAGATTGCCTATGTTTGTGCAACAGTAAATTTGCAGAAGATATAACTCGATTGCTCTTATTATATGGAATGTGCAGTCATCTTAGGCCCACTGATAATTTACCATGCGTAAGATTTTCAATTTTACATCAAACTGTCAGTAAAGCCACTCAAGATCTATATCAATTGGTACTCGCTATAGTTTTTGAAGAAACTGAGAGCGACATTCAGAGACAATATATAAGTCAAGCCGAATCTTAGCACGTTCAAAGCACGCTTAGTTTAGTTTTAAAATTTTCGTATCCAGAGTCGGTTTGTCTGACAATGCTAAGATTAAACAATATTATATTTTAAATGGATTAGATAAATATAATTTAAACAATATCCATTTGCACAACAAAGGCAACTCCCGGTGTAGGTCCATGCGCTCCGAATATTTACCAATAACTTAATTAAATTGAATGAATCGTATTATAGTCATATAAAACAAGGACTGAATACCCTTATAATGTTTCAGTTTTTCATGGTGTATGGTGTTATTTACCCTCCTCTAAAGTGGAGGAGGCTCATAGTCCAGACGGGCCGTTGATGTTGATGATGTGAATTAGCAGTCGAAGAGCCGAAGGTTATCGTGACATTGGAAAACAATGGCACGGCGGCGGCGTTCACAGCCCCGTCTTTCCGTAAGGACTTTCCTCAAGCGCCTCATGGTTCATGGAACACTGCCATCCATTGTCTCGTTCCCATGATTTTTCTTCAATTAACAATTTATGTTGTTTATGTGGTATTATTTGGATCTTCGAGGTGTTGCTTCACCGACCTCTGCGCTATTTAATTATCGTACATTTCGTTTTACAGCCAATGCGTCACTTATTTGCTTTTGCTCTTTTTAATTTCTATAAAATATATTTCTTTTCTATTTTCCACGTGATCATGCCATGTGGGACGTATTAAAATAGGATAGAAAAATAAGAAAGGTAGTAGTCTTAAAATTTTCCTCAAATATACATGATACTCCATCGAGGACAACACGTTAATAGCAAAATCTTTCACCAGACTTGTTTATCGCGCTCCTCCATAAAAACTGTTGCGGCGGATACAAAATCACGAGAGCGTGTCTTTTTTAAATATCGTGAAGAAAAGTACCAGAAATTTTGATTATATCGTTCTTAGACGGGTGGATAGTCTATAGATATATCACAGAAAAAAATATATGAATATTTTTATGTATTAAACGCATACTTATTAAAAATAAGGTGCCAACAGGATCCTCGCCGGTCTTTTGGATTTAATCCTTGGTGGTGGTATGGTATAATCGCGTCATGGCGCGTGGAAGGAATGTCTCTATTGTCTAATTAACATGTTTTTCTTTAATTAACTTTTTATCATGTTCACATGTACTTACGTACATATAAGACGACTTTGAGTGAGGTTTAATTTGATCGATCACATTTATTTTTATTGCTATCGTTTCATCATCAACAGCTCATATTTGACTCCACCGAGGGGCTCGAGACTACCCTGAATTAGGACGATTAGGCCTTAGTCGACCACGCTGGCCCAGTGAGGATTGGTCGATTTCACACAACCTTTTTTCGCAGGAGTGTGCAGATTTCCTCACGATGTTTTCTTTCACCGTAAGAACGTCGAATAAACGTACATATAAATTCGAAATACCATTGGTACAGTTAGCTGACGAATTAGCTGACCCTCCCGCTCGAAACCGATGAGAAACAGTGATTATTTATATTTTTACATAACATTTTATATTACAGTTTATTAACCTGCACAATTATACGAAATTTCATGATAAAGCAAAAACAATTACCCAAGAATACTTCATCGGTTTCGAGCGGGGAGATCAGCTAATTCGTCAGCTGACTGTACGTGCTGGGGATCGATCTAACATCTCCCGGACGGAAGACAGCAGCTCTAGCCATTACACCACCAACGCTCTTGCTATTTGTTATCCTTTACAGCTGTAAAACTTCACAATAAAGTATGTGGCAGATAAGAAAGAGCCTGGTTTTATGTATGTATTGTTTTATGTAGTGCAAAATATGAGCAGAAGATAATAAATCTTTGTTCACTTATTCGCACGCTGCAAGTGTCGCCCACTTGCGTGCGAGTGCGATTTGGATCTAAAGCGGACAATTTCTTTCTGTTGTATTAAAATAACAACTCCGATGTGTTTAGAAGTTATCAACGAATACACAAAGAACAGACTAGATTTTCGATAAACATAAACACTGTCAACAGATTGCATTGCTCATACTATTGTGAAGATCATACAATGGGGTTCAATATGCGCCTAATCAACTAATTTGCTTAGTGAGATCATGCGCTGTCTCATCACACTAATATTATAAATGTAAAAATATATTTGGATGTTTGGACGTTTTGATGTTTGGATGTTTAGATGTTTGTTCTGCCTTCACGCTTAAAGTACTCAACGGATTAGGATGAAATCTGGAATGGAGTTAGTTTATAACCTGGATTAACACCTTCACACCTCCTTATTAGATTATCCGATCCCAAGATCAACGTGATCGTAGGGCTAGGCAGACACTCACACCTTACACCTTCACTCTCACACAATCTTACATCATCCTAAAACTTACACCGCGCTCACTGCCTATAATAGTGCGTTATTTATTTTGTTGCTTGCTGCGTAACATTTTAGCTGCGTGGCGTCTGCTTTCCGCGGCTAACTTCATTTTCTTTTGTTATCCCTAAAATAAATAAAATAAAATAAAACACATAGGATACTTTTTATGGGAAAAAGTCCTAAACCCACGGAAAAATCGTACAGAACGCGGGCGGACCGCTAGTGACTAATAACTTGATTTAAGTAATACAAATACTTATTTAATTGTAGAACATATTTTATACACACAAGGGAATGCACGAGACAAGTCAAAAGATTCTATCCCAAAGTTGTTAAATTGCAAAATAAAAGATGCTTAGTTTAACTTTCACTCTAAAATCGTTAACTTGTTGAATTTTATTATTTACCATACCTATATTAGTTTTAAATAATGTCTATTGTAAAATTATTATTAGTTTTAAATATTATCTATTGTAAAATTTTAAGTGTTACGCTATAGCTTTAATTGCATGCTGTGATTGCCTTCAATAGAATGTACATTGATCTAATAGTGTTATGTTTATATTATGCTACTTTGTAATGTATCATTCACTGGCAGTTCTAAATAAATAAATAAATAAATTATTTATGTTTTTATTTTCTTCTTAAAGCTATTTTAGCCAAACATGCATTCATGTAAAGATATACATAACTTAGACATAACTTTTATATAACTTATATACTTATGCAGCGTATCTGTATGAAAAATGAACTAAAACTTAGTTTAATATGAATCTACTATATCGGATTCGTATCATCATTAAATACTATCGTACCAAGTCTACATATATTATAAAATCGATTTAAATGAATTATTATCGTATATTCATGTAATATTAAAAGTATTTGTTCGAATTAAATTAGCAAAACATAACGACCGTCGAGTTATCCAAGCTACCTATCGGATTTGCATTTATAACTTGAGATATTACTCGACGAAGGTTACAGGCACGTGATAGTATACTCGAATCAATAACGGTAGGTTTGTTTGATCAAATAAAAAGTGTACTCACAGATTATCACCTTTAGAAGATGCAAGGCCTTAGAAAAACAAATGGCTGTCAAACTTGAAGCTGCGACCTTCACGGCTGGCTGGGGGGATGGCACTCGGCACCGACAGCGGACCTAGTCAACATCTCGTCACAGAATTAATGTAGATCTCGTAACAAATAGAATCAATATTTACGGTATCTTATTTTTAGTTTATTGGAATATTTGGTGTTTTTCCTACAATCACGCTAAACAAGTTATTTTATTTTTTTAAGAGGGATCTTACATATGTTTCGGTCGGTATATTAGTTTATTTGTACAATGAAGAAGTTGTCTGTAAGGGTAGAGTCAGATAAACCATATTAGTTAATAATCTGATATCAATTTTACGACAATTACATTTATCTGTAGAGATGACACTAATTGATCTGTACAAACGTACACGTTTTCCGTACATGTTTAAAAAAGAATTTTCCTCGTTTACTAAAATCATACAAACTTTACACTTTTATAAGTCTGTTCGATTGATTGAATTGAGCCCATTGAACGTTTGGCCGACACAAAATTAATTGACACAAAGTGTTATATATTTTTTTATTTATATTTACACAGGGAAATCATAGTGAGAAAATCTAACGCCTGCAAAGAAATACACTTAAAGCTTGTGTGACAGGTCGATTACTCGGCCCGCGTGTCGGCTAAGGCCTGATCTTTTTGATTCACTCAGGGTAGGCTCGAACCTCTGAAAAGAGTTTCTCAATATGAAACTTCTATATTAGCAATAAATGATGTCATTATTATTCGGACGTGAGTCACAGATATTCTTAAAATTTGCTATGAAGTAAGTAGTCAATTAAAAAACAGTGTAACAATATAAAATAGGCAGTTGGAAAAGTAACGAAGTATGTATATGATGTATGACACAACTATTTACTTTATATGGTTTCAATATCACAGATATACTTGTGCATGTAAGACTTTATACAACAATAGTGTGGCCATCAAACCCATTTAATTTGGGACAAAGGAATATTGTGTTGGTTATGTTAATGAACCTCAATAACAACAACAACACTACGACTTATTGGAATGCATCGCGGCACCTCCACACGTGTATTTTAAACGAACAACTTACAGTACAGTACATACTTCACTTATACAGTTTATTCAAGTGCGACCATAAAATTAGGTCATCATTGTACGTCAGCGGAACTGCTAATTTTGTAGTCAGAGTAAACTACATACGAATTAATTATTTTGCTACACTATCCATTAACTCCCTATTTTTATCCACTATAGAAGAGTAGAAATAGGTCGGCTTTATCGTAAAAAGTGTAATTATGAAGTAGAATTAATGAAGTATGTTCAAACATTGTGTTTTTTTGCCTGTATAGGTACGTAATGAACTAATGAACCATGAAACCCGTTAAAAATATTATCTTCATGAGCTATAATACTAATTTAACAGCGTGCCGTTTCAGGTTCTTTTTGCTTCGATAAGCTACAACTGACATCATCTCTATACCTGGATTATACAGTATATTTTGTCAGCTGTACCTTTAGTGGTATGTATTTTCTGAGTCAAGGCAAATAATACTGTCAAGGCTAGGTGAAACCACAGATAAACTTCCTTTTTGTTACAATAACGGTCTATCAGTTGAGTAAGTAAAATTTATCATTTAAGTAGATAATATGTCGTGGCCATGTCGTATAATTGATCACATCATGAAATTTTCGAATGTGACCATTACATTTCATGGAATTTTCACTGTCCATTGGCCATATCATGATGTGCCTTGGCCAGATCAATGATAAGAAATCGTTTGTCGATGTGTTCAACTAAAAACGCAGCTACTTCATGAAATGGTCAAGATTATTTGATCATATCGTAAAATTATTACATTTATTGCCGATAGAGGCGCTGGAAGCACTTTGTTTATGTACCAACATTTCTCGCAGTGAAAAAGTGAATAATTCGTTATTAAAATGAGGAAGAAAAAAGAGTACTCTGAAAATGTCTGTCGGACTTCGAGAACAATAAGTACCAAACATAATCTAGATTCTTTATAAATATTTCATGGACGGGCTATTTTCACGATATGGCCAATCGTGGACGACAGAATCGTGAAATGCACACGATTTAATGATCTGGTCAAATTTAGTTGCTCACATCACGAAATGCGATCATTTCATGAAATGATCGAAAATTTCATGATGTGGTCAATTCTACGATATGGGCACGACAGATACACAATACTCGTAAAGGATTCTTCGTGTTAAAGTTACTCATTACTCTTTTTTATAATTTGCAACTCACTCGTATTACCAAAATAAGATCAAGACGCTAGAAATCAATACGCTATTTAGTCCATCAAGTAAAAGACATCAACGCAATCCAAAATTAAATATTTCTATTTAATATTTTCATAAATAACATACCTCTTATGGATATCTCAAAGCTAATATTGATAGTTTTGTTGCTAGTATTTACAACTCATACCTATAAAAACATTACATTTCGGGGGCATATACATACATATTACTTACATATTTTGAAAGATGATTGGTATATTTTTTGACATAGTTTTATAAAAACATTTGATAAATGTCATAATATATACGAATACAGTAAAACCATGCCAATAAAAAAAAAACAGTAAAAGAATAAAGTAAACTAATATTAGCCAAAAACATTGATATTTAATACTGGTGTTTATCAGCTAGATGCCGTATCGTACCTATTAAGAATTACGACTTTATGATGCCACTAATTATTGTTACTTACATTCTTGTTTGGAAACAATAAACGCTTCCTGCTAATAATTTACAACAAATATAAGTATTTTAAGTTTCCTTAAAAACTAGTAATATTTGCAAGTTACATGTGTATAAGAGATGTGAGATATGTAATATTGCTTATTTTCATAATTTTGAAATATCATTTCGCTTTCATACACTTTCTACGTTGTCCTTTCAAAACAACGGATAAAAAACAGCTAGTGCGGCGGCATGGAGAAAATCGGGCAAACGGTTCCGGTTTGCTTTGACAGATAACAGACCGGTTTATTCTAGTTTTTTGACACTCGTCAACCTGACAGTCACTTGCACTAATCATCACATCGTACTAGGAATTCGATTGGAGAGTTTAATAAGCAGTTTTTTATGGATAGTTCAGGGCCAGTTCGTTAATACTAATTATTATCATGATTAAAAAATATATTGTTATATGAAAAACTATTTTATTATATTGTTTTTATTTGTAAATCTCGCATGTTTACTCATTTTAAACTTAGACAATTCACCTCCCATGCGTGACCATTAAAAATTTAAAGTTTTTTGTATAGATAACTGAATGCGTGCAATCACAAAAAAAACATTTTATAATTCTTAAACATTTTTTTTTTAACAAAGAGCTTTAAAATTACTTAATTCTGATTTGTATATGATAAAGTATACGATTTGTAAGTAGATAATTTTAATTCATGTGTTTTTTTTAGCTATATTAGCTTTTATTTAAGAATACGAATCGTAAAATCTTTAGCGTGCTTTCTGAAGCTCGAGAAAATTCAAATGTACCTAACAGAAAAAGTGCAACTTTGCATGTACATTATAATATTATACAAGTTAGTACTTACCACTGCATAGGAAAACCTTCAAATTAAGTAAGAAAATAGGTATGCGGCTCAGCTTTGCGGAAGAGACCCTGAGTTCTTGTGTGACATGTGTTCGGAGCACTGCAACTGAAGACGTCCTTAACCATGGTTTAAATGCGAAAGTGTATGTTTGTCTGCCTGTTTTATTTTTACGGTTAAAAAAGATGATAACTGGCTCTTGATCTTTATTGCAAAAAAAATATTCACTTGAAAAAAAACCACGATACAGAGAAGTTACCTAACTCTCAGGAAATAACTAGATAGATTAAAAAACAATATCTACATCATCTTGTTCTATTATATTGTGGAAAGATTCTAAAGAATACTTAGGTACTCATATTTTATGTAAATTTATCGTATCTTTATGGATAAACACGGAACTTTATAGATGGACATTAATATAACGTTCACACCGAGTCTAAGCGCACATCAGACGTAAACATGTTTAGATATACCTTATATAATTACTAAAACAGCCACAGCGTTCGAGCGGTAGTGCGTTCGAATCCCGGTGGATAGTTCTTTACATAGATGCTGTCAAAACGGTGTTTGTTTGTTTATTTATTTATTCATTCATTCATTCATTCATTTATTTATTCATATATTTATTTATTTATTTGTTTATTTATTTATTTATGTATTTATTTATTTGTTTATTCATTCATTTATTAATTTATTCGTTTATTTATTCATTAATTAATTAATTATTCATTTATTTATTTATTTATTATAGAAACAAACAGTCGCTTACATGTTATACACAATATGGTGTTAGGGATAATCTGACCGGACAATGACTAGATCCTAAAAAAAATTGTGTGGTCTTGTCGCTACGTGACGAATTTTTCAGTCACAGTTAAACATTTAAGATTTTCGTGGTTATTCACTACACTAAAATTGTCACAATTTACGGGTTTGTTACCACGATTATATTTAATATTATTACCTCGTGACCATGGAGCGTGCAACCGTTCCGAAATATCGAGCTAATAATATTAAATATAATATAAACGTGGTAACAAACCCGTAAGTTGTGAATAATATGCAAAAGAAGTTAAAAAAATTTTATAAATAAAATGCAGGAAATGATAAAAATAATTGTATGGGACAAATCAAACAATTGTGTCGATTAGCTCGTTTGTAATAATCCAGTTATTTATTTTGTTATTTTATAAAGTTAATTCACAATCATCTTTTGAATAATACGATACGCATTCGTTGCAAATTAAAGTAAACTCGCATTATTTGTATTAAATAAATTGTAATATAAAAAAGTATAGTTATAGTTAAGCTAAGTTAGTTAAGTTAAGTATATTATATGCAATATGAGAGCATGTTAGGTATTTAATTATGCATAGGGTTTCGTAAGTTAAAAGTAAAAACCATAGACTTAGATTTTTTTTTTGCTGCGTATTTATATGGTAAAAACAGTGTCAGTTTTAAAACTATAGATCTATTTAAAAGGAATAGAACACTCAAGTTTTGTGCGTTTATTGTGTTCTCTTCAGAGATCAAATTTAAAACAATTTCAAAGAGTACATTACGATATGGGATTTGAAGAGGTGTTGTGTTGATGCGGTTCATTGGTGTTGGTTGACCCTCTGCTAACCTCTAAAACTTGCTTTTGGTCGGCAGATTTCTTTAAAATATAATGTGCATTTGTCTTTTGGAAAGACGTCATTCAAATGTGATTTAAAGTACCTACTACTAGTACATAGCTACCTAGGTATGTACTACTCAGCTCGAGAAGTGTGGCATTTCTAATTTGCTAACAAAATGTGTTGACGGTTTTGATGTGGCGGGCGTCGCCTTTGTGAGATTTTCCTATTGTTATTTTAATTTTAATGACCAAATAGCAATTTTCGCTCTTCACTTACCTATTTTGTGGTACCAGTGTGTTCTTTTGTTTTTCTGATTTTTCCTTCACAGTTTATATGTATGTCGGCCGTTGACCTTGGTTTTGGGTTTAAGGTTACATCTCTGTACCTACTCCAAATAAAGTTTCTTATCTATTAGAATTGCGTCGTGTCGTCTGCGTATTTGTGTATTGGGCACAACTGGCCAAGCACGTGTTGGGCTACGCAAAGTGTAGGGTTCCGTAGTTGTCCAATACTTAGGTACCTGTTTAAGAAAGTTAACATTCATCAAAACATTTTTCTATGATATTTGTAGTACTAAATTTGAGAGAGAGAGAGAAAACATTTATTCCATGACAGTACGACACGTACAAAAAATTTTTTGTAACAGAGCAAAACAATATTACACATGAGTAAAGAAAAAGAAGAAACAATAAAAAGACCAACATGGTGTGCACAGTCAGGAAAAAGCATAACGACTCAGCTACATGTTTGGTACGATATACGAAACAAACGCTGTTATTCTGCCGCCACCTGTCTTCGTATTTTTACTTGTTTATATACATTTTATAAGTTGGTCTATCATTCGATAACCTATAAAGCCTACTTGATATTGATACTTTTACTTTTAAATTCATCATAATACACTCTACCGTGAATTTTTTCACATTTCCAAATACAACGGTTTCGCTGGTGACTCTAAGAAAAGTAAGCACTTTAAAACTAAATATTTCTGAAACGTACACTAGCTTCGAAAAATAATTTCAGCAAACCCCCATTATTTTTAAAAAACCTATCCAACGATACTTCACACCATAAGGTAATCGGGAATAAATAAAATAACCCACACTTCACGTGTACCAGAGGAACCCTAAAAAAATCTTTTTTAAGATTTTATTCTTCAGCTTTGTCCCCATGATTAATATGTATATCCATGGCAAATTACAGCCTTCTAGTACTAAGAGTCTCTGAACTAAGCCGCGGACGGACAGATAGACAGACGAACATGGCGAAACTATAAGGGTTCCTTTTTGAGTACGGACGGAACTCTAAAAAAGTATTTTATCTGTGTGGCATGAATATGTGCAGGTAAGAAAGAAGCTTTTGGAAGTACTGGAACCGCTTGGTTCCAATGTAAGGAGTTCCGAGTTTATAAGCAAAGCTTCTTTCTTTCTTCCCGTGTCGATGGGGGTTAAACCAGTCCAACCCAAAAATTGGCCAAAGCTACTGCCCTGTCATTGGCCTCATTTAGGTCTTGTATAGAGCAAGAAACAGGGCAGTTAGGGCAAGACAACAGGTGCTCCATAGTTTGCGTGTCGCCGCAGTCACACTGATCGTCATCAGTGAAACCCCACCTTTTGCAAAGCTATGGGCAAATGACTAGTTTCATATAATATATTAAAGCTTACTTTTCATTATTTAAGTGGATAAATAATGCGATGAATGGAAGTAAATAAAACTAATAATTCCACCCACAACTTGAACCCCAAACAAGTTGTTAACGCGGATCAAATATTACCCAACTGCTGTTTGAATTTTACGAGAGGAAGGGCCTGTATTTGAGTAAAACCGGTTATTTTGCGTAACAATTGTGAATTCACACTTGTTCACACACTATGGATTTACTGTCAAAACGCGCAGAGAGGTCGCCATGGTCACCCATCTAACAACATTGCGAAGGCGACGATGACGACGCTGTGTGCCTACCTTGACTATTACAAATAAAATGTAGGTGACTCTAAGGTATATATCATATTACACTACGTAGCTATTTACAGCTATTTACCAAGAATTTATTTGTAATTCCAAGATGCTAAGGATTTATGTAAGGACTTGTGTCAAAGCATGTGTCAGATTAAGCTGCCAGTATTTAGCGATGACTTTAAGAAGTCATGTACACAGACTAATAAGTAGTAATGTGAAAATAAAAACTGCAAACACAATAATGTGATAAACACGTTTATTTAGTCATACACACGGTCACGTTCTTACCACAGCCATACAATTTTAGTTATAATATTTTATGATACAATTTAAGTTAATAACTAGGATTACCGATATTAACAAAATAATTAGCTTGTTTACACAAAATTAAATAACTTGCCTTTACAATCGTGTGTATTAAAACCGTCGGAAAGAAAAGTCATTTACAGTTTTCTGGTGTCTTAATTACACGAAAGTATATAAAAATAAATATATTGTGCAACACTGCACCTCTGGGTTAGGTGATGAGCTGGAATGTTTATTGTTAGAGCCGCGGCATTTGGAAACGCGGCCCCGACCTTTCCCTCATGCAGCTACCTCCGCGGCGTGATGACTCGTCTTCACGACCCGGAGCCGGGAAAAAGGTCGCTCAATTATATTTCATACACCCACCTTTCCTAAATATTCGAAAATTAATGGTTTATAAAGCTATCCACATGCGATTTATCACTGGAGACGACCCGGAGAGGGCCGAGGTAACTCTTAGTATTTGGTAATGTTATATCAGTCCGAGCATCGCGTATGAGCACTGGTGCCATGGCCAGGGTCACGACTGCGGGCCCGGCTTGGGCGCGGGCGAGGACTAAACCAGAAGCTGAGCGAGCGTCAGCGCCAGCAGCGACGCGGCCAGCGCGGGCGCTGCCGCCGCGCCCGGCACGCCCGCCGGCTCCAGGTCCTCCGCGAACACGTAGCTCTTCGACCCCGTATGCGACTTCAGTATTCTGTAGTTGACATCATACAACGACACCTGATTCTTCACGAAGTTGAACAGCCTGTTGACGACGACGTATACGTTTCCGCGGTCGTCGAAAGTGAAGCGGTCCACCCACTGAATGTAATTAGGATCGCGTGCGATAGTGCGCTGGCCGACGTGGAAATCGACCGTCGTGTTCCATTCCGCAATCGTGGAGTTGCCAATCAGACCGAAGAAGAGTACGCCGGTCGAGTCCATCTTCATGCCATCAGTCTGCGAGGGCTTTGAACCGAGATCTGTCACGTACGGGCGCAGAGCACCCTCTCCCATCTGCGCGAAAGATTCGTTACGCAGAATAGATGTATTTACGGCGTACATATGAAAACTGGCAAGTGGGCAATAGTACACGGTTCTATCGACTTTGCCATCCTCGCCTCTATACTGAGGTCCCAGAGCGATACCATCAATGTTAACTGGGAGAGTGACAGTGGTGCCGTTGATGCGGAAATTTTGAGCTTCTTCACTTAATTTCATAGATGTTTTATCGCGAACTTTCCAAGACTTTTTGTCACTACGGCGGAACACAATAATACCGGGGTCCATGGCACTGTTATCAGTGATGTAGGCGTAATCGCCGTCTCTGTTATCCACCACCAGATCGTTCAAGTACGTGCTGTTTGGATTTACTGCCTCCGGAGGGAAGGGGATGCGCTCCATAACGTTTTTGCCGGTCTTGAGGTCGATGAGCACAAGCGAAGGCGGGCACTTGACGTCAGGTTTGCGAGTGAGGGTGCCGATTCGGCCATTGTCCAGAATCCACATTATGCCGTTACGATCGATTTCTATATTTTGTACGAACTGAAGTGCATTGCAATTGCCGATCTCGTTGTCTTCCCAGCTAGGAAAGGGCCGCAACTTCGGCGCCGTCTCGGTCTGCTGGATCGGGATCGTCCCGAGCGTCGCCGGCACGCCGTCCAACATCCTCGGCACCGTCAGGAAGATGTTTTCGCCGTAGAAGTTTATGCCAGAAATTAGGACGTTTTGGGGGATGTATCGGCTCGTATTGAGGTAGGCCTCGCGATCGGCCGTTGAAGCCCATTCGAAGTCGATGGCGTTCCATTCGTAGATGACTCTGAACTGTTCGCGTCGGGGTGCGGGTGGGCGCGGGGGTTGTGTTTCGTTCTGCGCGGCCGCGGCGGCGACGGCGGCGGCGATCACTGCCAGCAGGAGCATACTCGAGACTCGTGGTGCGTGCGGCGCGAGCGGCGCGGGCAGAGCGACTGGCGGACTAGCGCCGGGGCACCGCGCTGATCGGATCGCGCGTCACCATCCACTTCAATGCACACACAAATAAATAAAACAATCGGACCCTGAGTGATGTACGGCCTGCATATCTCAGCACTGTGTTACAGTCTTATAGGGTCAGTAAATCATGAGCTAAGTGTCCGCGTGAGATTCATTAAGTATGCTCCGTCGTGAAGTATAGCGTCACGCAAGCTGCGTGCTAGCTAACCCCGGTTTGCCTATATTAGGTGTAGGTATACTATGCATGGGGTCGCTATAATTGTTAACATGCTTATTTATATTCAATAAGTCTCAGATGGGGTGCACAAGGTCAGATTCTCCCCTTCCAGACGTGGGGCCACGTGGTCTACCGATGTCTGCCGAGGGGACGAGAAAATTTGCAAAAACATTAAACTCTGACACATTATTTAAAAATCTATAAGTAATCTTACAAGTAACAAAAAAAACGTAATGATTTAGTTTCTTCTATCTTACTGAAAAAATAAAACTTAAAGTTGTTAATAAGAATAAGTATGTTTAAAAATACAATAGAAAAAATAATATAATTTTTTAATTGACATCAAGGTTATCTGAAAAATTGAGAAAACATAAAAATTTAAATATGTTTGTTTATCATTATCTAAAAATAAAAAAACGAACAAAATATAAACTAAACTATGGACGTTGACAGACACTAGACAGGTTTTCCGCTGAGCATTTTTGAAACGGAGGAGATATTTATTTATTAGACCCCGATTAAAAATTTAATAGTCCCCCATTCTATTTTACAAAAGTTTTAGAACTAAGTCAGTATTTTTATTACTATTATAAAATGAAGTCTATCAAAAATTTCGTAGCTCGTAGCAAGCGTAGCAGTCAAAATGAGTTGAAAACACTATCAAAATTTATAAATTTTTTATCTCGATAATTTATACAGTTATTTTGGCAAATAGGTGATTTCGGTACCAAAGACATAAATGTAGTATTTTACACTAGGTTTTTCTGAATCGTCGTAGCTCGTAGCATGCGTAACTGCTGCTAGTGATTTTTGTGTTTCAGAAAACACGGTTGTTGGTTAGGAACTAAAACCTATAGACACTAGACAGTGGTCATAATTATTGTTGTTATCAGATCACGTTACAACTCCATCGAGGGTCTCGGTCCTAAAAAATTACGATATTTTATAATGTCTACGAGTGGTCGTAGTTCGTAGCATGCGTAGCTCGTTGTACGCGTAGTTTGTAGCTAGTGCTTTAGAAAGCACGTTAAGTTGTTGGTTTCATTAAGGACAACGGCGGACGATAGACAACAGTGGTCATAACTCGATAATCGCTAAAATGTACACGCACGCTTCCATGCACCAAATTGGATATTTTTTTATTTTGTTCGTTATTATCAGGACAAGGTTTATTATTAATTTATTTTAGAACATCCACGGGATACAAAAAACAACGCAGGTGTAGCCGCGGGCGGATAGCTAGTTTACGACTTTTTATAATGTCGTAGCTCTTAGCATGCGTAGTAGAAGCATGAAGTCAAAGAGTAGTACAGCTAAACACTTGTATGTACAATGCTGTGCATTTCATCACATTCTGGTTTGAATTGTCCGTCTGTTCATTCACACACTATTTTATTCTGGTACTTTTGACTGTTTTGTTTCCTTTAACTTATAAATACATGACACTTCGGTTACGTACATGTACTTTTTGCTTACATCACAAAATATTCATGATCTAGATATACTTATCATGTAATCAATATTTACGCTGTATATCATGTCCAGTCCAGCAGCAAGTTACCAGGGCATCAGACATTTATAGGAAACGATTTCTTTCACGTTTCCTTGACTCCGTAGTACTTCGTACTTATACTTGTGCACGCGATGCGCCGTTTACTGACGTAGCATTAATGCAAATACTCTAATAGGAATTATGTGAGTATTATGTCTTATATTTCTGCAATGATAAAGTGAGGTAGATGTCGCACTAGTGCGCAAAAACTGAGGCGTTCAAATTAAGACAATTGTCATAATTTTACTATAAATTTGAATACAGAACATCAGTATGAATATACGTCATCTTTATTAAAAAAGTAATTCTGTAGGTTTAAGACTTATAGAGAAAATAGAGGATACTAACATCAAAATATTTCAGCAGTTTTGTTACATCTACCCAGTTTCTGCGATCACTTGCCCTCTGAAATATAATGACTCTACAATTTTAATATTAATTATTACTTGAGATCATTATTTATACTCAAAATAACTTCAAAAGTTTTGAGTTAACAATATTAAACAAAGTTATTTTTTCTCCGAGAAAAACCCGAAGAGCAAGGTCGCGGGTGGACAAAAAAATATTCGAAGAAATCAGAAATAACACAATTAATATTTTGTAAAACGTGCATAAACTTTCTGACATAAATTACATTATTACATACTCAGGTAAAAAGTGGCAAAAAAAAAAAAAAAACGGAAATATGGCCAATCAATTAACACTGTGTTATGAGCGCTAGACAAAAGTGGTGGAAATACTCGCTTCTTGATTGTAAGTGTTTGTAACAAAAAGATACTGGTGCAATGAAGGCCAGCGCTCAATAGCTACTTTAACGGTCTCCGTGGCCGAGTGGTCGAGATTTCAACCGCTCATTACGAATCCCGGTGGGGACACTGTCAAGCAAAAATCTCTTTGTTAGACTTTTCCCGGTTTGGTTAGGACATTGCAGGCAGAATCACCTGAGCGTCCGACAACAAAGATGATTCCGTGCTTCAGAAGGCACGTTAAGCCGTTGGTCCCGGCTACTATCTAGTCGTTACACGAGCCATGTCAGTAGCCTTTGGCGGCTCTATAATACTGACAGCAGGGTTTGTGAGGTCGGTTGTCGACACGGAGACAAATACTTGTCGACCTAACAACCCGTGCTAACAACTCACACGATGAAGGAAGGAAGGAATCATCTAAAACTGTAAAATTGAGCAAAACTTCTAACAGTCTAGACCCCTACAAGAGCTATTCTTCCTTCCTTCCTTTTTGGCATTAAGTTATGGGTATTTAATAAAAAGTTTATAGGTCTTATGATTTAATAGTCGACGTTATGACGTCTGTATCGCAGAACCGATAAGCGTTGGAGCAGACGGCTTCTCGAATGGAGACCGCGTCTCGGGAAACGTAGTGTGGGACGCCCCCTTGCCAAGTGGACTGATGACCTGAGGAAGGTCGCTGGTGTTGGCTGGATGAGGAAAGCGGGTGATCGTGCGCTTTGGCGTGCCCTTGGGGAGGCCTACGTTCAGCAGTGGACTGCAATAAGCTGATTGATTGACGATTTAGTTAGCTAGTGAATATGTTATCTGTACGCAGTATGAAAGCCAACAACTCTGTATATAGGTAGTATTTAACCTGCAATAAACCGTCTACTCACACCTTAAGAGCTTAAAGATAGAAAGCCATATTTACTTAAAGACTTTCATTAATTACCTTGCATTATCATAATGGTTTTGTTATCTCGTGCAAGTGCGCGAGCGCCGGTTAATGTGTCTGTTTGCTTTCAGGTGCTAACTAAGTAGAAACTGTCCAATGTATACTATATAGGTGCAAAACAGAACCTTATCTCAAAGAGAAAAAGTGCAGCGCGTAGGACCACAGTTGTAAAGGACTGTATTTAATTGTTCTGCCGCGGTATCAGTCGTTCTGCTGATGGTCGTTCACCTCTACAGCAAAGCCCCGTAGAGTATATAAACCGAAATCAAATATAAATAAAAAAGTGTATCTTAGGGTAATAAATTTGTTCACTTTTTAACTTTTCATACTAGTCATTATATAAAAAAAAAAAAGTTTCGTAGAGTTAAGTGCATCAGCGTAACTTATGAATGACATTTATATTTTGTGTTGTGCTATCTAACACGACCACAGATGATATTTAGTAATTAAATACACTTACAGTAACTAAGTACACTGAACATTTATATAATTTTATTTCAAAAAACCGTGTTCCTAGCATTGCTAGAAAAATATAAATATGACTGTGAATAAATTAATAAATTGTTTATTAACTTTTGAATGTTACATCTCTTAGTTTCGTGGTCGTCCGACAAGTATTTCAGAAAGTACAGGAGTACACTTTCCTACATAAAAGTACAAATTTTTTCATGAATATGTACTGCAGTAAAATTAAATATCGTCCATGGTCGTGACACCGACCGTAAGTGACGGGTCACCAGTGTCACCACTAAATGCTATTGTAAATTCAGCCCTTGATTCTGAATCATATTCGTATTCTTTACGGTTCTATTGTGTTTTTTTTTCAGTTTCATTACTTTTATACTAATACAACAGGCCTGCCTGTTTCCAAGGAATTATTCTCTAGCAGACACATGTTTTCTTTCCTTTGATGTAAATAAAAATCATTATGATTTGCTGAGTACTAAAATTTATCTAATTCACGTTTTATTCTTTGATTGCGACAATAATACGTAAGTGCCTACTTAAGTTTCGGCCACACAGAGCGGGAGCGGCGGCGGCACGGTCCGAGGCCGGGAAAGCGGGACTTTGTATGGCGCTGGCGCAGCGTAGTTCCCACGCTTTTCCGGCCCCGGATCGCGCCGGCGGCGGCGCCGCCGCTCCCGCTCTGTGTGGCCGAGGCTTTATACTCGTATTATTTAATAATAAAAACTTGAATATTCTGATATTATAATTTGAAAACTAAGGTCCCTAAGGTAATGAAAGTACACAGCAAACTATAAAATAATTGTCTATGGTTGGGTTAGGTAAGAAAGAATAAAAAGAAAGAATAAGAAAACATGATGATGATGATGATGATGATCTTTCCGACCGTTTTTGGCCATGGCGACTACTTCGACTTCTAATCAGTCGGGCGCTAATGCACCCGAAGATGGCTTTATGTAAGCGATCTTCGCAGCAAAGAAAACAGTATATGTACAGCGACACCTATTATTTTTGTATCAATCGTAAGAAGCCAAAGTGGTAATATAGCGGGCGCTGACTATAGCGGGTGCGAACTTGAAACATAGCAGGCGCGGACTTGGTCTGAATTTTCAATCTAACAGGTTTGATACGCCATCTATTAGATCTATGTTAAACTAATACACACATTGCCACCTAGAGGAGAGTAGTTGAACTACGTCAACATACAAAAGTATTCGTATAGGTGTTGAATCTGGTACTTGTTCTTAGATGGCGCATTTTGAAATGAATTATTTTTAATTTCAGAAACTCTACTATTAAACTAAAATTAATAATGTACTACATAACTTTATTGAAATAATATATCGACAGAACAATTTATAAAACTTGTTGTTAAATCAGAAATCCATTTACGGCTTTTGATTATAATTTTCAAGTTAACCAGTATCTCCCGTATGGTCTAGTGGCTAGGATACCTGGCTTTCACCCAGGAGGCTCGGGTTCGATTCCCGGTACGGGAAATTATCTTTTGATTTTTACCCGACTGCTTTAGAAGGAGGGTTATGTTTTTCGAGTGTATGTTTTAATACTTTATACGGCGAAGAAAGAAGTCAAAATTTTGCCACATATTCGTTGCATAGAGCAAAAATTTTAATACTCTCCATAATAATGGTTCAGATATATATTAGAGTTTACTCACTTTACTTCTGCTTTACGCAGTCAGATAGGGAAAGCAAAACAAAAAATAATATAGTATTTTCTACTTTCCCTTTCAAAATAGATAGATAGATAAATATAGCTGAAACAGTTGCTTGTTTGTTTTGAAACGGTTGCTTGTTTGTTTTAAAACCGCGATTGACACTGATAAAATTACTAAACGTGTTTAGTTCAACGTCTTCAAAATATTTACGTTGAAAGGCGGTTAGGAAGAAAAGAAACACAAATTTATTTTTTCTTAGGTTCTTAATGGAATGATGATGTTGTTAGGCTGGATGGAACCACGGTGGAATGATCTGCAGGGAAAGTAGGTACCCTAAATGTTGAAGATAGCAAATATTATATAAAAAAAAAACTTATTTTTGAGAATAACTCTACATTTACAGTTTTTAATTTTCTTTTTTGAACCTAAACTATTTTTCATAGAAACGTTGACATGACTCTATGAACTGGTACTTACAATAAAATAAAAATACAAAGCACTACAGTACTATTTATTTATTTATTTTCTTTATTTAATTTTATTTCAGATTGTAATAATAATAATATCTTAGGTAATTCGTGATATTATAAGAAATATTGTAAGTAATAAAAACAAAAAAAAAATAATGAGCCATGTAGCACTCGCGCAGAATTACAGTACTGTAACTGAACATCTCATCTCTAAAAATAATAATCAAAATTGGCCGTTGATCATCTAATAACAGATCCTTACTACGTTGTGAGAGTAACCCAAACTCTTTTAGAAATTTACAATGTGATCGTCTTTATATTATGTTTTCTAACTGCGGAATTACACATAGAGTCGCCTACTCAACTTCTATGTTATTCCTATATACTGATTTGTCCCTATCTCTCGCCCGAACACAGGAGTATCAGTTGCCAGCCGGCAAGCAGCCTACTCCTGATTACCCATGTTCGCGGACTGAAAGAATAAAGTCACCAGGAAATCCCAGCGACTTTATTAAACAATACTAACTTCGTATTCTGAAAAGAACTTCGAAGTTTATTGCTTCTGCAATAAGAGCCCAGATTCCTGAAATGGATCACAAGGATTATTACATGATATATGTAATTTAAAAGGTATAAAAGGATGGCTCCAGGACTGCCTCAGCGAGTCCTTAGAGCCGGCGACGGGTGTGTCGACTGTAGTTCTGAATAGAACTTCTAGTTCTTAGAGGAACTTTCGTTGAGGGGCATTTCCTCAACAGAATGATCAATAACCAAGTTTCTCTAATGATACTTCCTGGAGACGACCATCCTAGCTCTACGCACCGGGATACCCTTTTCCTTAAGCTATGTCAACCGTATTGAAAAATACAGTTACATAATCTCTCTGTGTCTTCCATACTACCATCACACAAGGGATCCAGCAAGATCTAGCAAGATCCAGCCCTGACGAAGGAACTAGTTTTAGTTCCTTCAGCTAGTTGATTGCTAAGACCCCAGATCCCGAGCAAGACAGCAGTCTAGCAGCAAAGACCCGATACGCTCACACCTTTACAGCAAACCAACTGTTAAAGCATTTACGAGACGTGTGAGAATAAACGCTCCACCAACGCGCTCTCTGTGAGTCACTTCCCACTCTGTCCTTCAGAATGCTCCTGTCCTCCCCTCACCACAGAGGTGTAGGAAAAAGGTTAAAATAATAGACAACCCCGAAGGATTGTCTACAGCGGACTCTGGTCCGACCGGTGCGCCTTAAGCGATGGAAGGAGACCGAAGTCCCATCGTAGGAAGCTTAAGCTTCATGGAAGGAGACCGAAGTCCCATCGTAGAAAGCATAAGCTTCTCGTGGTAAGCCGAAGCTAGTGGACTACGTCCAATCGATACTAGCCGTAGCGTTCCCGATACGGCTGAGCCGCTGTGGTAACCTTTTGGGAGGCTAATCCCGTCTTCCACCGAAGTGTCCAACGTATTGCGTTCAAGGGTGTGTTTATAGGATAGTCCACACGTGAACCAGCGCCCATGATGGTAAACCATCTTCCAACGAGCAAGCTCGAAGGGATGACCTCACAGCTGCTACTCACTGTGGGTCTCATATCTGGATTGCTCCTGCATACTGGATCTCCGTCTATCTGAACGGTACTGCCAGGGCAGATCTGCTCCAACTTCATATCTCCATATATACATATCTCCGCCGCGCGTCTCCGTGCCTGAGACCGCATATGAATCTAAAGACTCATTTCAGCTATCGCTCTGAATATAGCATTACAGCCTTCATCATCGCTCGTCCAGTCCACTGCTGGACTATGAGCCTCCTCTCCTTGCAACCATATGTGTCGATATTACATCGCACAGTTGATTCAGTAATAAATCATACATGATGATATTAGCCAGAGCAGGCCACGTCCAGTTTCTCGTTCTCAATTAATAAACTCGTTCCAGTATGCCTCTTCACAGACTTATGTCTTGAAGGAAGCCACTATGTCCTCCGCTACCTCCATTATCGGGGTTAAGACTTGAAAGACCATCATCGACACTAATCAGTCTGAGGTCCACCGCGCACGGATGTGGACAAGTCCCCATCCGCGGCTATGTATTCAAGTCGCTGTATGCGTCTTCGGTCAATCAGCGGTTCAGAGCTAGACATACAGTGGTAGCGGCATTCATAGCAGCCCGATGGTTACTCCACATCTTCATAGATCAGATACGGAAATCTCTCCACAGACTTGCGTCTTGAAGGTAGCCACTAAGATATTGTTAACTCCACTATCGGGGGTAAACTTAGTGTACTTATCACGCCTAGGATGCGACCCATACTCCAGCGGTTCAGAGCTAGACATGCAGTGCCAACAATATCATAGCAGCGATAGTTATACCTCGTCTTCATGCGTCAGATAAGGGCTCTCTATGAGATGGTCAAATATAGTGCATTATGTGATCAGTTTGATCCAGCGGCCGTGTCCGCTTTCATTAGGTCATCTAGGTGCGTCAAGCCTATGATTCCCTTGATTTTAATTTTTGACCATCTCGGATGGGATATGTCATCCATAGAGGCATAATTAACCGTTCCCATATCAAACAGGCAGCACGCCAGTCTTCAGGGACCGAAATCCCGTCGAAAGGCAGTGAGAGGCTGTGCAGCGCCTGCGACTTTAGGTTCGGCAATTATTTCACTTGGTTTTCCAAGTATAGACTTATATTAGTCTATTTTTGCACTTTTATAATAATGTCAATTTTCTTGAACTTAACGTTCCGCCAGCCATCTATTCCTAGACGGCCGACTGCCTCCCACCATGTATATTGGCGACACGCATCGACGGTACGCGCTAGGTCAACAGGCCCTTTTCCTAAACTTGTTCGATATTTCTGAAACTCACAATGCGAACGTATCTCAGTCTATGCACCCCAAGTATGCATTTAGTTTTGCATTATCTCTTTTAGTTTCTGAGTTATTAATTTTAGAAATATCAAAAATGTCCAATACAAGAACGTATTAAAATTAAAAACATTCATTACAAGAACGTAATAAAATTAAAAACATTAATTACACGAACGTATTAAAATTATAAAAATTCATTACAAGAACGTATTAAAAAAACAAAAATTCTCTTAATTCGTCTCGAATCTTTTATTATAACTTTCTCTATGTCTTACAACAGACACACGTTGTTCTACATAGTTTTAATTTACGTTAGGGTCGGGGGGTTACAGTACTACATCAAAAAAAAAGTTAGGGCTGAGAAACTGTTTTTTGAAACTGTTTTTCTACGTCATTTTAACTACACATAAAAAAAACATGGTAGTACTAAAAACAAACAAGTATATGTAATAAGGTAGATCGGAAATACATTTTCTTTTTATATTAAAATAAGTATAATGTTTGTAAATTCACAGATTTTTCGAGTTCTGCACATCGAAAGAAACATGTTTTGTTTTTTATAAAAAATTGTGAACATAAATATGAGCCTCACCTCACTCACTCACTCATATAGTAGGTTATCGGTTATACTCGTAGAAGATATGATAACATAGTCAAAATAATGTTTTTTTTATTCTATAATAATTTGAAGAGGCTAAATAGAAAGTTTTAAGTTTGTCAAAAATGTCGTAAGTTGTATTAGTAAGCCTTAATGATGAAATTATCGCCTGGGTCTACTTGCTTTACCGTAGAGAGATTTCCTTATATAAAGTAAATAATAAAGTAAATAATATGGTGTGAGTGAATAACTACTGGGTGGGTACTGAGGTAAGTACGTTAAGTATATAAGTTTCCTTAGCGATACGCGAATAAAATATTTTCAACTCTTGATTTTGTAACCTACTGATGATGTAGAGAACACTTGAAAGATTGACTGACGAATTATAATAAAATAAAATAAATTTAGTTTTTTTTTGTAGGCACTGAAAACGTGACGTTCATAGTTGAGAATGTTCGACTGAAAAGTTGTATGTAGTTGGCGCGAACTAGGAAAGCATAATGATATTTTCGTAGAACGTTTTCCGTAGTATGCCCTAGAGTGTGCCATACTTATTTATTACATATGTAGTACCATTTAACGTAGTGTACCAAGGATGCATAATATGTGTACCAAGTATCATTAAATTAAAGAAGAAATTGCCGGAAGTTCGTTAAAAATAACTCTCATGAGAAATCCTCGTTCACTTTCAACATTGACGCATTACTGTAGTGTAAGTACATACGATGTATACCTAGTACCAGCAAAATTTTCCAATTACATATCGGCCCCTCCACAGGCTTTTTTTCTAAGGTCCGTCGGTCGTGAAAGGAAGCGATTGGCGCCGTCTGCGAATCGGCGGCACGCGGCGGATACGCGAATTAGATAACAGCTCCTCGGTGTATTTATTTTTTAAACGCCTGCGAATATACAAGAGTAGGATTTAGCGGCGTGCAGCCAGTCACCGCCCGGACTACACGCGGACGACATTCAAGCGCGCGCGTGCATGCGATTTCCCGCCACAAATTCAAAACGCGTTCTTCAATTCAAGTTCCTCTTTTGCCAATGATAGTCTCCAAGTTAATTTTAAATAATGCCTAAGAAGAAATAAATATTTTTGGACGTACGGTTAAATATTCGCTAATCAGTTGGAACATGTGCTAAATTTTGAAATCGTGCTAATGACATTGCGGGCTGCATGGTTAAAGTGCCGTTTTCGGAATTAAATATTCTGTGATAGTAAACTGCTGTGAAACTTTGTACAAAACCCTTGAGTGGACTATTTAATTTAAATTGATTCTGTTTCGTGAAATTTGATTTCGCGAAACATCTAAACAAAAATTCTTTATGATAGGACCATACATGAAGGTGAGTGTTTATTATAATTAACTTTATCTTTTGGTAACCTAGTTTGCTCTTGTCTCGGTTATCTGTGACAGTATCATTGCCCCTAAAATCTTGTATCTTAGTAATGCGGCTGGAAGTTAGTTCGCACGTGGACAACAGTTTCATCAAAATGTTTGTTATAAATGAGAAAAAAGCTACCCTTTGAGACCGATTCCACTTCTTTTTTCACATAATGACAACTGAAACCGCGACATAGTTTTGAAATTTCCAGTTTTAATGGGGTCAAGATTAATTACCTACAGTGTTACGCTAGGTAGATAGGGTTAATTACCTATAGTAAAGTAGTTAACAACATACGTATATAATATGATGCACGTCATGGTTCCATTTCTAAACCCGATAAGATTTAAGACCAAGCTACAATTATCAAGTTAATTCTTATTGAAACGGTTATTTATTTATACATTTTTTTCTATTTTCAAATGCTTATAAAAATATGATTTCTTTGAAATGCCATCAAATATTTTACTGCAAATAGGTAAAGAAGAATTTTATTAGCTTCGATAAATCGAACCCGGAAGTTGGAATGTTTCAGTTGACTTCAAACAGAACGTAACAGTTGACTGTCGTTGATTCTGTAAATATAGGTAGTTTAGGAAGTACCTAGCTAAGCTAGTACTATAGCTAATTATATTTAAACATTGCAGACACTTTATACAAATCCTCAAAAAATTTTCAAATACTACTTTTTTTTCGTCCAAAATCACAAATAAATGTAAGTTTTCGCCTTCTGTTTCTACGGTTTTCTTTTTCATATTTAAAAAAAGACTGGTGGAGTCGCTTTTTCCTCTTGGTTGTTTCTCGTGAAACCATTTTGGGAGTTCCTTAATTCATTACGATGATGTCATTTCAATCTCCAAAACCAGTCATTGTTAACTCGAAATAAACATAAATAAAAACCTATTTTTATATTCACTGCATTACGATGACACTTTGATCACACTAAACTCACACACGCAAACATAGCACCTACCAAAACCAGTTTAATTTTAAGCGTTATATTTGTGAGTCATATTAATGTCGTCATCGTCTACCTATTTAATTTGGTAACGGTTAAGTAACAGCCATTATTGTACGTAAGTACAGTAGTAGATACAGGCGCACTGTTCGAAATCACTTTTTTGTATAAAGAGGTTGTTTGTTACTTGTTGCTTTTTCAGTTGACAGTATTACAATTTTAAAGTTATTAAGAACAGAACTAACCTGTTAATTGTAAAATAACATTGGATATTGTCACTAAATTAGCCTCGCAACATTGTCATGTTCTTGTCATAGGCTTCCCTGTAATATGTTTCCACGATACAAAATGATGCAAATTCTTAAACAACTAATAAAAGTTGAATGGGAATGTAAGTTTTTTTTTTTTAAAATCTTTATTTAAGGAGTTTTGTCATAATTTGACATGCCACTCCATTGTGCAGCTTCCCGTTACAAAACAAATTAAAATTAAAACTTTCAATAATCTTTGATCTAGAACAGCAGTACGTGATGTGCCCGAGCTAGCAAATCTTGCTGAAGAATTTCATGATATTTGTATTGTAGACTGTTTGATAGACAAGTTTGTTTACAAATCCAAAGATACTAGCAAATCCAAGCGATCGGAGCTAAAACTGCGTGTCAGAAGAAGGTTTATACACGGGTATTGTTTTAGATTCACCGTCGCTGGCCGTGACCTCCAGGAATACTTAATTGATAAAAAAATATAGTAGCAGTCAGATCACAGTGGACACGAATGGTTATCATTTGTGACATAATCACGATTTTGCCATAACAGATTAATTTGGACATAAAGGGGAGGCGGAACAGCTGACCGTAATAACCCTACTCGGTGACCATTCGCCGCCTATTTAAACACCAGGGCCCTGTTTCACGAAGCAACACTTTGCAAGTAACAAGTTACAATTTGATGTTCATTGCGTGGCCAATTCGCCAAAACTGTAAGCTCTTAACGTTTTATCTCATTGTCTACTTAATGTACATCGAATTGTACTTGTAATTTGTAACTTGTAGCTTCGTGAAACGGCCCCCAGTTAGTTTTTTGCTGCTGTAATTCATGATCAATTTGTTTTTATTGGAAGGCGTCTTCTTAAAATCATCCGTGCATAAACACCATCAGCTGATTGCTTTTGTTTGGGAGATCAACTTGTAAAATTTTGGGATTGGAAAACTAAACGTATTATTAAGCAGTTCTTAATTTGAAACGAGTCCTTACTTATTGATAAAAACATTCCTGTATGTATCTTATTGAATTTTAAACATGTACAACCTCGAGGGGTATGCCAAGATAAATAACTTTGAGCGAGTAAAAGTTATTGCAAAATTTTCCTTTTACCACACTAATGTAGGATGGATAGAATAGATTTTTTTTTGTTTGAGCGAAAAGAAGATATTCCAAATCTGAAAAATTTATTAAAAAACACGTCTTGGGCAAACCAGTCGAACGAATCGAGTCCAATTGCATCTCATAATAACAGTATGACATCAAATTAGTGTCTAAATTGGACGAGTGAAATCAGTCAATAAAACAACAGCGCTATAATAGCTGTAAGAACTTTAGACAACATTATTGTCAATATTATTGCGAAACAATTTCTTCATTTGGATGTTAATGTGAACATACCATTCAACAATGTGAACATACCATTTGACCAACAAGGTGCCTCAGTCGTCAGACTTCCTTTTTGGTCGGTTTGCCTATTATCAACGTTCATATCGCACCAAAGACGTGTGTGATAAATAATTAAGGGCATAATGTGATTGTTTACGGTCACATGATGAAAGACTATTTCTTTCAATCAAAGCTATTTGCGAGCTACGAATATTGTGTTGTATGGTTTCATGAATGTCACAATTCACAAATTGTATCCAATTCCTTTCTTGTCTTTGATGTGCGAAGTTAAAGAACATTTTGAAACGTATTTACTAAAAACATACTTTGCGTAATAAGAACATAACGAGTGTGGGTGTGCTTGTTTAGATCCTTCAATCAAACAATAATTGCTATTTGTGCAGCTGGTCAATCACGTTTAGATACCTACATTTATGTAAACTGACACAAGTTCAAGATTGGATGGAGAGACGAGAGTAAAGTTTATCATAACACGTATGTAATTAATGTGCCAACCCAATCAGACGAGTAACGTGAACAGTTACGTGTTTATGATATTTTGGTTAATATTATAATGTTTTTATAGAATTAACAGAGTCACCCCTTATTTTCTGGCTGAAACCGACATATTCTTTCAATTACTTAAAGGAACTATTCTGCTAAATACCCTTTACAATAATTAAATAGAAAATGTTTATAAAATTTTAACAATATTAAACTGAACTCTGACATTTTAATGGAGCATGGCGCGGCGCCACGATATCTCGTTGATAATATTCGACAGATGGGCTTAAATAAAATATTTGTTGTTTCATATTATAAAAACAATTAAGAAAACCGATACCTATGAGGTTTCCTATTATATTTAAATATTAAAAAATGAAAGGAATTTGATTTATTATTAAGAATACTAGCAGTGCCCGCGACTTCGTTCGCGCAAGCATTTTGAGTTTACGAAGAAGTGTTTATATTTGTTTACCGCCTTCACCACGTGGAGGTACTCCCAGCCTATGTTATTTTTCTGATGTTATAAGTATCTTATATTATGATTATGAAAATATTTTTCACGCTTAGCAACTTTTCCTAAGGTTCTATATTTGTATCTCTTGCAGTTTAGCTGGACTGCTAGGGTTCCACATCAGGTGTACCAGACCTTTGATTTTTGTATGTCATTAGAAAATACTTATTACGCTTAATAACTTTTCCTAAAGTACTAAATTTGTATCTCTCATAGTTTAGCTGGACTGCTATGGTTCCACATCAGGTATTCCGATCTTCAAAATAAATTATAGCATATATGTTTCCGAGGACCAATAGCTATACAATAAAAAAAGTTTCATCAAAATCCGTTCAGTGTTTTTTGCGTGAATCGCGGACAAGACACAGACAGACAGACAGACAAAAATTTCAAAAATCATATTTTTGGTATCTGTTACGTTTAAGAAGACCCCCAGACGTATTTTTGTTTTTTTCTTTTCAATGTACAGAATTGGCCTTTTACAGATTTATTATATGTATAGATTACGTATAATTCTTCACGAATGCAAAGTTTCAGTCAAGTCAGATGACATTCGGCTTTATGAGCAAAAAGACAAAACATAATGACTTTGTAACCTGTAGGTGGTACAGTTTAACAATTAGACGAAGACAACAAAGAGAGTAGGTAGTAAGAAAGTAGAAACAAAGAAGTTTTGACAGCAGATGATAGATTTTCCTTTGTCTTGACTGGATAGTTTTCGTAATGTAAACAAAATGATTCCAGACATCCCGGTACATTATATGCTTGTCCGACATCGGCAGAGCAGCAAACGCTACAAGGTCGTCTGTTATCGTTGTTTCTCCCACTAGTTTTACAACGTTAATACTAATTAATTTTGCCGACGCGACACCCACTTCATTTGGAACCTCCTTTTTTATCCGAGTCATCTGGATATGGCAACTGATATTGGACCATGTCACAGTATTTTTGGAACATAAAATTAATTGATTTTCGACGAGCAGGCCTACGCAGACATCTACAAATTGTATGAAAGGCAAAAATAGACTAAAAATATATATATATATATATATATATATATATATATGTATATGTAAATATATAATTAATTAAAAATATTTAATATAATTTGGGCGTGATGTAAAAATAATGAGATTTCTTGTATCATTCATAGAAACAATTTTTTTTATTCATAGTATTTTATTTTTAGCCCCCAACTTTTCGGACATAAAGTTTTTATAAAATGAGCGAAAAATTTGATCTTTACCCACAACTCATTCACTTCACTCGCAAAAATCGTAACCGGTATTATATGCAACTTTTAGGTTAAAAAATTACTTGACCTACTTATTGCATCGTTTTCATATGAATGAGTTGTAAAGTGTTATTTTTGAATGAGACATAAAGTTGAGCTATAATAATCATGACATGAGGCAGACTACGGGGTGTCGTGACTGTCTCGTAACATTTATATTTTTAACTGGTTACTGAGTAAGAATTAAAATATCGTCGAGGAATTTCTGGCCTGCCGATAGAATATTTAGACAATCGGAATGAGATTAAATGACATTCTCGTTTTCTGTCATCAAATTGTGTCTTGAATTGGTTAATTAAATCAACTAGTTGTGTTGTTGTATGCATGCATACCAACCAGTCTACGCGGAACAAATCACTTGAGTTATATGAAAAGACAAGAAATACTTAGTAAGCACGTGACAACAGGTGACACCTTAACAACTAAAATAGCTGATTACAACAAAAGATATTTTCAGTCCAAAGTTCATAAATATGAAAAAAAAAAAAAAAAAAAAAAAAAAAAAAGAAAGCCTTTTTCGACGTAATCATTTTTACAAAAAGAACAAGTTTTCGCAATCGTAAATCAGACTTTGATCGCTCAGTAAATATTTGAGTTTGCATTTCAGATCCGGCCCATAAACTGTCAGAATACTTGCGGAGGCGTTAACGCGCAGATATAACCCAATTCCTGTTGTGAATGGATCCGCATTGTCATTGTTTTATCTCCAGTCTTGGGGCTGGTGAACGGCCGGCCAACGTTCTCTTTTTTTACGCGAAAATTTCACAAATATACGGAAATAACCTCAATTGTAGAGACGAGACTTGGCATATAATAAAATAATCTGCAGTTCGTTGCCTTCCGTGTTCACTATGATACAAATTTTGTCACGCATTTCAATCGTGTGTGTCAACCAACGGGAGACGTTGATCACCTAAAATTTTTCTAACATCTTATATTTACCATATGTTTATTGGTTTGCCTAAAGATCTCTTCAATTTTATGTGCTACAGTAAAATAGATTTATTGGCTATAAATTTCTAATAAATCAACACGATGCGACGTCGTGTATGTAGCACAAAAATCGTGCAGATCTGCCAAAACTTCAAAGTATTTTTAATGGATTTGTCCACACCATACGATATTGAATCGATTGGTGTCAAGTAGTGGCAATAAAAAGTGAGTCTCAGGCGTTTCAGCTAAAAATAGTGCGCTATCCTCTTTCAATCGACGATAGAATCACGTATTAGTTACCGTTAGGTATTTTCTTTCTTGAAACCGTCTGTACTTGAACAAAGGATCTCGAACTTACTAGATCGTAAATCGTAACGCGTGACAAATAACGAAATGTTTTATATTATAGGAAACAAAAGAACATTTCGGAATTCTAAAAGAACGTTCCAATTCGCAGAAATGAAAAAGTTATCGCGTTAGTTTCTCGTCAGAAGATCATGAAATATCTATACCTTCGCACATAAAAAATCAGTCAGAACCTACGATTGAGATACGCTAGAAGTTTATAATATACAAACTCATATTGTTAGGTGGCAACTTACAACTAATAGGGCAAGGATTTCCTATCAAATCGTGAAAACCGTATACCCATATTCTAGTGTATATATAGATAATGTATTTTATTTTCAATACAAAGGATTTGCGCAATAATACCTGCATTGTGATGATGTCAACGCAACGTATATACGCCACAGATCATCGCAGCCATTTGAACTTAGGACTCAGAATTTTCTGCGTAGCGGTATAGCCCATTATTTGCAGGCGCAGTCGTGTACGTATAGATTTTACTGTTATGAGATTATTGGTTCTTTGTATCTTTCTATGGCTATTATTTGAAATGTAGTCTTACACCAGTTTTACTTTGTTTATTCACAAGCTCAGCTCAGTCAGCCAAAAGACGTCCACTGCTGGACGAAGGCCTCCCCTAAAAATCTTATTCACAAGATTCGCAGTAATTAATTCAATGTATAGTTATTGATGTATTGATATACTACCTGGCTTCATTTATTATCTAGTCAAAGAATATAATATATATGATCTAGTGTTATTTTACAGTAGTCACTATAATTGCATCCTTATGATGCAATTATTATCCTTCAATAAACAATCTCACCCCAGTGCACACAATTTAATTAATAGCCTTGTTTGCTTGTCGTAATTGATTACATAGGTGTACAAACAGTCAATATGAAATTAGTTATGTAAATTAAATTACATAAAAATATTAGTCAAGGCAATTGTTCATAAAATTAGTAGATTATATGCCTACGTATCTTGAAAGGCTAGTCAAAGTTAAATAAATTAGTAAATAATAACTATAGTACATTGGAACTACATACGAGGAGGGATCAAAAAGTAGTGAGAACGACATACTCCTTGGTAAGAAAAAAAATATACTGGCAGGCATAGCTCAGATACATATTTGTAATATTAATAAAGAAAAAAAAATCTTCGATTCTCTTTTGTTTTTTTTCTGAATGTAGTCATTTGTTTGCTTCGTGTCAGAACGTGTTCTCGAAAATGGAGAAAAACGAAGTGCGAGCCGTTATTAAATACCTCTTCAGTTTTAAAAGTTGTCGAGATTGGATTTATTATCAAATAAAATTATAAATGATTTCATTGTATGTGCTATAATTTTGAAAGCCAAGATGAGAAGCAAATCAAGAAACCAAAGAGTATAAAAAGATTACTACTCTCTGGTCAGGTCCACGACAAAAGTTGTTATGGGCTGACCACCCGATAGATTCTGTGTTATTTTATTTACGCGAAATGTAATGTATAGCAGCATGAAAAATATTAATTACCAATACCATAAGTAAGACTTCAGCATTGCCTTGAAGAAATCTCTTGGTAAAATTGGACGAAATATCCACGACTGACCTACTTGTTGTGTTTAACTCTGTTTATATTAAATAACAGAGTTAAACTAAAATCCCCAATTTCAAATGTTTAGTTAAGATTTATTTATATTTCAGGATACATTCGGTTTTTTTAGTCGAGCAGTTCTATATGTATTAGGCGCATTTTCATGGAAAAATAACAATAAATTCTGTAAAGTTCAATAAAGTTGTCAGAATGTTTGGTTGTAAAAGTGTTAGTGTTATTTGAATCATGGCAAGTCACTGAGAGAGGAGTTTGTTTTTATTTTATTGTATTTATGCTTTGTGGTGAGTGCTCGCTCTACCATCTGTACCATTTTACATTTATGTATAATTTTATATACATATATACGTGAATTTTGCTAATAAATATTAATCAGACATTATTTAGACTCAGCATCCACAAACACAAATTACTGTCGAAACACTGTGGAGTTTAAATTACAGGCAAACAAACATTTTTCAATGCTCTTTTTCATTTTTTACGAGAAAAAAGTATTATGTTATGGTTATGGATTGCACGGAAATATAATAAAACTAAGGGTACTATATGGGGGCCATTTCACGAAGCTACAAGTTACAAATTACAACTACAATTCGACGTACATTGCGTAGACGATTAGATAAAACGATAAGGGCTTTAAGTTTAGGCGACTAAGTTTGGCTACGCAATGTATATCACATTATAACTTGTTACTAGTAACTTGTTGCTTCGTGAAACGGGGCCCTGGTGATTTTACTAGTTATAATTCGTTCGCAAGTTCCTTTATTGTGTTATCTTTATCTCACATCTACGAAACAATAAACAATTTGCTTCAAAAAATATATACAAGAAGCGTAATCGGACTTGCAGGAGAACGAAAGCCTAAAGTGGAAGGCTTTATCCCTAAACAAACTTTACCAAATGTATTAGATAGGAACTATTTTGGCAGTACGATGTTGGTCTCTATACAAATAAACAAGCTAATTCCACGGTTATTCTCCTCGCACAAATTAAACAATTGTTTAGCTATAAAACGCCAACACAGGATCGCATGTGTTTCAGCTATAATATAAGCCTATAAATAAGATTGCACGTGGAGTCAATCCTGCGCATTCAGGATCAGATAAAAATAATTACGAAGCTATGTCTATTGTTTTAAGGTTCCCATAAAAGATAAACTACAATCGCTTAGGTCATAATGCATAGCAGCTTTGATAGTCTCGATTATTAGCAGTTTAGCGAATCTACATAAAAAAAATATTACCTACATTGTTATTTTTTTATAAGGTTGAAAAAACATGCATTTTTAACTTGTAACCCGGATTTTTATAATATGTATGAAAATCACTGTTATTCATAGAATCCAATTAATAATAATAACATTAACAATCTTGATTTGAAAACGTATGGAATATTTTGAAAGGAATACCTACAAACAGAATAAAAGCATCTAAACAGTGCGAACAGGTAAACTAACATTAATTTAAAATTATTTTAGAGCCAGTATTTATATTACCTAACTCTAACAAAGGATACATTTGTCCTTATGAAGTAAATTTTCAAAATATTACTCTGATCTTTGAAAGCACACACTACGGACAGGTCGGTAGATTAGTTTAAACTGTGCCAAACACGAGATGTAAACGTGATCTTCCCCTGCGGTCAATAAGCATGACGACAGTTTATTATCTGTCTTTGCTAAAAATATACTTTTTTTATCTAATACCTACGCGACCAACTCCCGAAGAAGACACTTCGAACCACTGTGCTACAACCACAGATTTGTATGTGTGAACAGTGAAGTAATTTTCATGCACCATTTCAAAAGACCTCCGTGTGCTGTATCTTGCTATGAATCAGAAACAGCAGCGGTCTCTGGAGCATTGACCCACATACGGATGGCGGCTCGTTTGGCAGATGGTTGGCAGACTGCGCTCGCGCACTCAGGTCTAAAATACGACGCCCCACGCTCGGGCCGCCGCTGCCCGCTTGCTACCAGCAGCGAGCTGAACAACGGTGTTTGATGACTAAATTTGAACCAGCTTCCGGAATCCAAGACGTTTAATACGGTTTCTTGCTAAAAATGGGGCGACATTATTCATATATTTCATGTTACCATCTGAGCACTGTGTGACTGACAGCGACATCGCTATTATGCAAATAAGTAGATCGCTTCATGTGAATGAAGTATGACTTAGTTAAATGCCCCGTATCCATTTTGGTCATGGTACAATCCACAGTATAATCACTAAGGAAATAAAACTATACTTATTTAAATATTAAATAAATACATAATGTAAAACCAGTACCTACATAAAATATCGTATAAAATTAGTTTTTTGCTTGTTAGTATTATAAATAGATACCTATACGTAAAAAAATTAGGTACTTTTCTTTAGTTTTGTAAAATACATGGAGTCATTTATGTAGCGGTAGAAGACGAAAACAAAACATTCGTTCCAAGTATTAATACATATGCATCGCTCCATTAAGAAAAAATATATTATTCGAAAACGCAGCTGGGGTAAAAATATTTAGCATTGCATCATTTAAAAAAATACAGAATTTAATAAAACAATTATAATTTTTTTTTACATATTAGTAATAAATTGTAGTTCAGCATTCGTTTCTTGAGAATTTTCTAAACTTGCGTTAGCTGTCACTGAATATCTACGAAACAGCACATTACTTTCTCTTCTCGGTTCTCTACCACATTTTCTACATTTGCCAACTCGTCGTTAGGGACATGTTTCACTTTCGCAAAAATAGGTTTGACCATTACAACTAAGAGCAATTAAATTATAGTTAATGCTAGTAAAATCAGACCGCAGCAGTTCTGCCTCCAGGGCAGGTATAATGATGCTAAACATCAAGTTAGATAACCTCTTCCTTTTTGCAACTGGCTCTATAAAATGATCATTATGGGGCGTCGTTGGTCTACTTTCCTATTTTTTTACCGTTTTTATTTGAGGTTTATAATTTGGGGCCATAAAAATAATCCTAATGGTAGAGAGCCAGATTTACACAATGCATGTAGAGTTTCTAAAAAGCAAATAAGCGTGTTATATTCCTCTTGATTTCAGTATTATTGACGGTTAGGTTAGCTAACTCTGTGTGTATAGCAATTAAACTTAGCTCAACAATATACTTAATACGTTGGTAAATTGTTGGTATAATTTTAATGCACCTTTCTCTTTCAATGAAATTATGAAAAAGAGGCTACGTGAAAATCTCAGTAGTAAAAAATACTCTCAGTCGCTTTTTTAGTTACAGGAAAAGGAGTGAGGATTTTTGTTAATTTTATCAGAAATACCTATCTATATACGCTAAACATACTCCTACATATCATGGTAGAGAGCTAGGCATTTACACAATGCATGTTGAGTTTCCAAAATGATATTAAACTGACGAATTGTTGTCATCGAATCGACTTTGCATAACATTTTCAATAGCATACATTCGAAATCAACAGACCGTGAAATTTCACTCATTCAATTCGCGAACAATCATTAAGTAACGCAAAAAAAGCCTAGTAACAGCTACTGAAAGTAAAAGTAAGATCTCACGAAAGTATGAGTAAATAACTTTCCAAACGAACAGTTAATGGTTATCTACAAATTATAGTTTTGTAATTGCAACTTGCCTTTTTATCTTAACATGCTTTGCAAATAGATCTACCCGACAGTCACTTGTTATCTGTAGTCTTATTTAAACTGAAATTACAATGTTGTTTTCTTTTGTTTCAGTGTCAACATTTCTACCCCAAGCATTATGATTTACAAATGGATATTATGATAAGAGTGAAGTGCTGTCAAGAAACTAAAAACCCAAAGTGACGAAGTGCCTGTAGGTGTCTGTTAGTGCTACGTTCCGTTTCCTTTTGCTAAACATGTCTGATAAAACGTCGTCATCGGTGGGACCGAGGAGTTTCGAGACTATTTCGGAGGAAGACCTCGCGTCGCCTTGGGAGAAGTTGCTGGGAGATGGGAAGCACGCAGTTCCAACGATTGTGAAGACGAACGCTTCGGATACCACGATTGAGGAGGTGTCGCACCACCCTCAGCCGCTGGACCTGGAGTCGAACAAGTTGACGCGGTCGAAGAGCTTGAACCAGCGCAGAAACAGCAGCGGACTCCTGGCGTCGTTCTGCCGCTCCAGCGGGCTACGGCTCTCTCTACGCGGAGTCAGGAGCGAACCTTCCAGCGTGAAGGATGTCCCCACCACCAGAAATGACAGTTCGCTCAATCTTCTTCTTCGGTAAGTTGCATGTATTCACATAGATTTATGAAAAAGCCTTGCATTTTTTTTGTGATAGTATTTCAAGCTATGGTTGTAGGTCACAAAATTCACGCACTAATATAGGAAATCCTCGAAGATACCACGGTAGATTTAAAGAGTAGGTAAAACTGTAGAAATATTATTGAAAACTTGATAGAAAAATTTATTAATATACCTATACCTTACCTGCATGTTAACAATATGATTGCAATTGTTCTAACTTATCATCATAAAACATTAAAAATATTACAGTACAATCTGTATCTATCTTAAGATGATGTAACGCAAGTTTTAGGTCGTTAGACATTTTACAAAATGTGTTCTTCGTCCATGAGAGACTAGTGGTCCACATGGCTTCGTCTGCGTGCACACTAAGTGTCGCATATAGCTGTTATAGCACTTATAGCTTCTCCATTAGGCTGTATAAAGGCTATCAGCTCGTACATCACTCGTCGAAGCCTTGGAGTTTATTGTCGACCTTCTGGAAAGATGAGTAAGGTTTCAGCAATAAAGATAATAAGGTGCACTTTGTTTAAAAAAGTATGTCGGCATTTAAAATTACACAATCGAGGGCGGGAAATTTTATGGTAACTATCTATTGTTTGCTAAAGATGCAATAGTTTTGAGTTTACTTCATTAGGAAAATTAATTAATAGTAAGTAAGATGAGTAGATATTTGCCAAGAAACGGTTTTCAGCACTCACTGCCAAAAATATACTTCAATGCTAGATAAAATCTCTGGCTAGTTTGATTTGAACTGTCATTGTAAATTAAAACAGCTGTAAAATGCAAATGTTTCTACTTCTGCTAATAATAAAATCGATAGTTGTTGCATAATGAAACAATGCAATGTTGTTGTTGTTGTTGTTTTATTAAATATGTGACTTTTATTAAATACATAATGATTAAGATCACCTCATAAGCATTATCTTGTTTTTTTTAATAGCCCTTTTTAGCTGTCCCACTGCTGGACAAAGGCCTCCCCTTTTTCCTTCCACTGATCTCGATCTTGGGCCACTTTCATCCATCTAGTTCAAATGCATCTAGTTTGTCGCGCCACCGCTTCTTAGGCCTCCCTCTTCCCCGACGGCTGTCTAGGGGAACCCAGTCAGTAGTGGCTGTGGCCCATCCCACGGGATGCATTCTACACACATGACCCGCCCACTCCCATTTAAGCTTCGCGGCTTTCTCGCTTACGTCAGTTATGCGGGTTTTGGAACGTAGGGTAGAATTTCGAACTTTGTCCTTTCTCTTCACTCCAAGACTGTTGCGCTTCATTGCCCGCTGGCAAACTGCCAACCTGGACCTCTGTGATGATGTTAAGGACCAAACCTGAGCACCATAGGTTAGGATGGGCAAGATGCACATGTCGACGAGCTTTCTTCTTGTTAGTATATAGTTTAAAATAGTGTTTATTATTATAGATAGTGTCAAATATTTGTTTTGTGTTTTGTCGAGTCTAACAAAGCATTTTCACATTCATACATAATAAATACTAAGAAATAAGTTTTAATTTATTCGCATTGAGGTCCCTTCCGCCTGTAAATGACTTTTCAAACCAAATCGAACACTACAATGACTTTCTCGATGCGGCAAAATTTTGCACAGGGGAAACGGATATCCTTTTGTAAAAGAGTAGACACTCCGCTTGCAGGAAATGAGAGACAATGGGGCCTGACAATAGCTAACCTCAAAAAAAAATTGCAACAGAAACGCCTATTTCACCGCAAATTGCAAGTATTCTTACGACATTATTAGATTAGATATAATTTAGCTTGAAACTCAGAAATGCTTGTGACGAAATGTGTCACCCACCACCTACTATCTTTACTAGTATTATAAACGTGAAAGTTTGTATGTATGGATGTATGTTTGCTACTAAAGGGTAACGTTTAACGTTTATTTCGTTTACGCAAAAACTTCTCAACGGATTTTGAAGTGGAGATAGTTTGTAACCTGGATTAACACATAGGATAGGATAGTGGATTTTACGGGAAAAAGTCTTATGCCTACGGGAAAATCTTACATAACGCGAGCATAGCTGCGGGCGGACCGCTAGTTTGTAATATTTTAGAGAATTTGCATTATTCTTTAAATATTTTATCATTTTCAAAAATAGTTTGTGTTTTCGTGTCATGCAGTGAAAATGTCAAGCATCCATATTGTTGAAGAAACCTTCTACTCCTACTTTAATTAACCGTAAATACATAAACACAAATCTAGGTTAAAAGAAAAGCTACTCTCACGTTTATACCTGCAATAATGACACACTTTACCCTTGTAAAATAGTTAACTAATGGACTGAAATAACCATTAGAAATGTTCTCGTCGTTAACCAAAGTAGATGGTCATAGTCATAAGTAAACCGCTAAGTCTTGTCTAACGGGAATTCGCAAAATAAACCAACCTAAGGCTTTAATTAAAAAGGCCAGTGTATCAATCATGTTACTCGTGTCGTGCCGACGATAAGCGAGAGAATTATAACCTCGGAGAATTATTGCGATAAAAGACCAAGTTTATTTTTTCTATTTCATTACCGAAATAGCAAAAAATAATATTTTAATTTTCATACAATCTTATCAGCTAGCTAAGTCAATTTGTATGAAAAGTAACAATTTTTTTTGCGTTTTCGGGTAATTTCCAGAACAAAACTTGTTCAGTTTCATGGGCTGAGTTACCACCCGGGAGTTATGGCGTTATTTCACTAACACGATGTATATATCTCGTAGTAAATAATAATTGTCATTTGTTTTTTCCAAGCCTTCATCGTGGTACAGTTTTTTTTTGTTGCCATATTTATTTTACGGATTTATGGTCCCGCGCCGCTTTACCTACTTTGTGGTTTTATTTTAAGTGTTGGATACTGGACTGACAGATGTTTCCGTAAACGGCTTATTCGAGATCTTGTTCTATTGCAAATATTTCTGACGCGCGTCGCCTAGCGATCGTCTTTTGTTCCTCTGAGTTCTATTGCTTCAAGTTTCACCCGTCATTGTTTTATTTTTAATTAACATGTCATATTACACCGCATTTTACATGACATACAAGAGTAATAGAGGTGGATTTTGCACCATATAGAATTTTTTTTGTCCGAGTGATTTTTGCTGTTTTCCTTTACACAATGTTTTTTCAAGGCATCCTTCCTTCTTTCTTTAATCCACTAGCTGTTATCATGCAAATTTTTATCAAGTTCTGATCAAGCTATTAAAGCTTGTGAACGTAACAAACACACAATTTTACTTCCCTGTTTATAAGAGTGAAGCCGATACAATTATCATACTTCTGAAAAGATCTAAAAAAGAAAACTCTACATAATTATGAGTAAGTTTAGTGAATACGCTAGTATTTGTTGCGATAATCTTTATTTATAAAGCGAATACGAATTGTTATTCAAATACGTGTAATGGTATGGAATGGAACTAATCTATCATTCATGAGCTCGCTTTGTGTCATGAGCGAGATTTGCTGCAATTGTGTATACGTAGAACTGAAATTTCACTTAATGGCCTCGATTTAGGAAGTCATTTTAAAATCCAGCAATTTTTATGGCAAATGAAAGAGAGGTGATGAATTCAGATGAACGAATGATATTAATTTAAACGAATGATAACCTAAAATAAGGGTATAGCTGTCAGATTTTTAAGTCGCATTTTTTAAGTGCTCTCTAAAATTGTGCAATCGACATGGCCATAAGGTTTGATGTTTGATGGCCATCTCCTGTCTCTGTCGCTTTTCAATCTTTAAAAGGTGAAAAGGACGGACGAACTTAAATTTAAGGATTAGAGCGCGACAGTTAGAATTAGCCTCAATATAACGATAGATAAATATACTAAATAATGATTGTGGACTGTCTACAAAGTTGGAAGAACACTAACTAGAGCACAATTTTAAAGAATCTAAAAACGGTTTAAAGATTCTGTCATGCAATATATATTATAATATGATTGATTGATTGATATATGTTAAATTAAAATACGGTTATTAGTACATACGTTTAATATTTTGTTTTTTTTCTAGACATCATCATCATCATCATCTTAAATATCATTAATATTTTGTTTTTGTATTTTTTTCTTCTGTCGCAGTATAAGTTAAGAGAAAACTAAAGAGAATATATTTAAAAAAAATCACAATTTATTTCCACTACAATATACTTGCTATGTAAATAAATAAATAATAATTCTCATAAATCAGACGAACATTATTGCTATGTGGTAATCCCAACAGTGTAATAAAATAATGTTCGTCATCAATAATGGATGTCTGCTTACTTCCTTATAAATGTCATAGTTGCAATGTAAAAACTGAGGATAAATAAAGCTTTACCATATTCATTTATGAAAGATTAACCTTAAATAAAACTGGAAACGCATGCTCAAAGCAAAATAGAATTTTTATTATTAGTGACACTTCACAGCACATAAACATATCTTAAATAAGTGACATTAAAGTTATACATAGCCAATGACGAAGATCACATATTACATTTTATCAATAAAAAAATTCATTTTTTTCTAGCCGCATCCAATTCCGGGCAGTAGTTTTGCGTGATTCAAGTACAAACGACAATCAGGGCCCCGTTTCACGAAGCTACAAGTTACAAATTACAAGTACAATTCGACGTACATTGCGTAGACGATTAGATAAAACGATAAGGGCTTACAGTTTAGTTAGGCGAATTAGCTACGCAATGTATATCAAATTGTAACTTGTTGTTTCGTGAAACGGGGCCCAGACATCTAATCTATGAATACAGTTTTTATTGACACTAAAATCGATGACATGGTTCTTTAGCTCTTCTCCACAGATTCCGCCATTGTGTTAGTGAACTCACCCAAAAAAATGTAATGACGGATGTAAGTGGAATTTTTTACTTTTTTTTTACTTTTGATCTTCAGAGTTACCCATACCCCATACTACATATGTCTAAATGGGCCACCCTGTACCTCTGTATATAGGTAATTAGTTCTCACTGCAGGTTGTTGTCAGGCTGCACTTGTATGATGCGTTTCTATACGTTTGCTCAGCTGTCATAATGTTGTGCGTCATGGTTTCATAATGAAGTAACGTCATGCTTATTGGAAGCATGTTTCATTCAGAAAGGGCCGCTACCTACACAATTTATGAACGGCCACACCAATGGCACAGAATTAATATATAGGTATTTAGCACTTTCACAATCGCAGATAAATTCAATGTTTTTTTGGCTAGGTAGTAAAATACCAAATGTCACCTAAAGAGTAAAGTTTACATTGCGTAGTCCTTAGATCACTATAAGTATACTCTGTCCAATCAATCGATCTCCTACGGGAATTATGGTTGTATGTTCAAAAGTAAAAAGTAGTTAAGTTTATAATATTAGTATTATTTAACGGATTACGTCGAAAAATTCTACAATATTTTTAATTTTCCGCTTCCTAAACCAAAAAATTATAAATTATTGAGTAGTAAGTATAAACTTTCTTTTATGTTTTTTTTGTTAATATTTGTATTTCAATGATAAATCTTTTAGCTACGTAAACATAATGTTTTATTAAAAGTCACGAATTAAATGACCAGTATTATTAGACCTACATGCGCAGTACTTATTTTTTGCCCCATCATTAGGGCAAAATGGCATCGAAAGAGCAGACAGCTAGGGAATAGCGCAGATATTGTAAGAGCGTCGGTGGTCTAGTGGCTAGGTCCGCTGCCTCCTGTCCGGGAGATGCAGGTTCGGTTCGAATTCATATATACGTTTATTCGACGCTCTTACGGTGAAGGAAAACATCGTGATGAAACCTGCACACTCCTTCGAAGAAATTCAAAGGTTGAAAAATGTGTGAAGTCGACCAACCCGCACTGGGCCAGCGTGATCGACTCCTTAGTCACCCTAACTCAGGGTAGGCTCGAGCCCCTCGGTGCAGACGTATATGAGCTGTTGATATGTAGTTCTATTAAATAGTCACTTAGGGCAACATTTAGAATCGAAAACTAAGCCAAGATTCTTCTTAGAAATGTCCAAATTTGTATTCAGAGACAAATATTCGTAAGTACGAGTATATTGTTCTTAGCCAAGTCCAAGTCACCAAAGTTGGTGGCTTTAGTATCATGCAGTTTGTTCTTGGAGCAATATCGTTAAAACTATATTTAATCGAGTGAAAATATAAGATTCCTTGATCTTAGCATGCATGGAGGCGAACCGACTCTGAAAAAGAAAATTCAAAAACTTAACTACGTCGTCCTTAGACTTCCTTGCTTGAGTGGCAGGCCTTTTCGATATTTAATTAGCATTAATTTTGTAATATTTTATTTTTTTATTTAAAAAAGGAAACGCAAAAGATGCGACGACTGTGGAGTTTCTTCGGTGAGCTCTTCTCCACAGATTCCGCCATTGTGTTAGTGAACTCACCCAAAAAAATGTAATGACGGATCTAAGTGATGTAAAACATCCTATGGAAATAAATAATTTTGACTTTGACTTTCCAGCAATTTATTAAAGAGAAAATACGAGTAAGTTTTTTATGTTCAATTAAAACTAGGTAAATAATGTTTTTTAGTGTTCATTGAGTTTATATAATGGAAATTTAATGTCATAATTAAGATGGTTGATGCACTGACAAGTGATTTGTAGGTAGACAATACGAGTACATAAAGGAGCATAAACTTGCTAAGTAATAAAATAACAAGGTTGTTATCAACCTTATGAGGGTATTAGTTCAACACCATTTTAAAAATTAACATTAAAAGTTTAACGCTGAAGTTCAATAACGGGAAATAACATTAAAAATAATTATAAACCTATAGTGCTTGGGGAAACATGAACTCATCCACCATATCGACAGTACAGTAACAGTATGGGTATTCTATAAGGGGGATTTAAATGTGTATTATTGAGGCCACACCACAGGAACGTAAGCGATAAGGCACGCAGGAAGCCGCGCGCGCGCATTTACTGTAAACTTATTGCGTAAATACAAGTACACTAAACTACCTACTTATGATTCTTTATTATTTTTTTAAATATTAACAGAACTAGTCCAATCTGTCCAATACACGTACATGCTATTATTTAAATTACATTTGTCTCTTAGTATCTAAGAATACATTTGTATTGGGAAAATAAAAAAATAAAATTAAATCTGAAGGTACTGCCTAATAAATGTCTATTTTACAATTAGATTATGACAATTTAGTCCCTGTTAGAAAAACTTTTTCCTAAGTAGTATACGCATAAGTAGTTTAAGTAGTATACGCGCTCCATCTGTGTGATAATGGCCTCGATTCGGGATGTCATGCTCTAATTCTAATTTTAAAATCCAACTATCCTTTTCATTTTTATGACCAATGAAGGAGAGGTGATGAACGAATGATATTAATTTGAACGAATGATAACCTAAAATAAAGGCATAGCTGTCAGTTTAAGAGATTTTTAATGTATAGAAAATCTATACGTGGAAAGTTTTGTAGGCCTATGGCATTTCGGTTCGAACTATTCACAGATATGTATCTGTGTGTATATAGGTATAGACACAGATAATATGTGGTATAGCCATAAATAATTAAAATAATGTGAAGACAGTCATGTTTTTTTATGGAATAATTACCTCATGCCTAGCTTTTATGATTCCTGCTATGACCAATAATTATAGCACGTACCTATAGACTCGGTACTATAGAGGTCACAAGAGTGCTGTTAGGTAGGTTCTAAGTTCTAATGTATTATACAAATGAATGCAAATATCGACGTTCTTCGGGCGCATGCGCGAGTTAATATTTATTGGTATAAAATCCACTACCAATAAAAAAAAAGTATTTATTCTCTCTCACAACAACACAAATTACAGAATAGCTGCTGCTGAAACCAATAGCTGCATACGCAAAGTACCTATGTAAAACTTTTTTTATTAAAATATACTTGTTTATGGTTGAGTTTTGCGTCCCAGAAAGGCCTCCACAGTCCACAGATGCGCGAAATCCTGCAAAATGGCCGCCACAGTTGAAGGAATATGAAGTATTACAAACTGTTTAGTTAGATTTTTTAATTGTTGTGCATCGGCATCAAGGATTACATTGCATAAATAGAAAAAAATTTATGTTTCGGTTTGCTGGAAGAGATCTGTACTAAGAGATAAGCTCTTCTTGAAATAGGTTAATGAAAAAATCAGTATTTTTAAGTTGTGTACTTACCTATCTATAGGTACAGTAAGTAACGTAAACTATGTCATAGTTATACAAAGTATCAATAATTTATAATGAATAGTCCAAAGTTCAAAACACGAATCGGTACCGCGTGGTGTATGGTGCGGCTCCTTACAAAACTCACGTAGTCGTAGGTAGTGCGCGAATTATACGAAGGAAGTGAGCGGCCTCGTGTCGTTCTTGGTAGCACCGTGTCCAGAATCTAGACAATCACTTAACTATTGGCAATTGTTTATAGATAGAACTTTCTAGCCCTAGGGCTTCGTTGCTAATCAAACAATTTAAAAAATCCAATCCATACGAAAGTATTTCTTGTTTTTTCTTTCATTATAAGGCTGCCTGTTTTTACAATATTTTTGTTGTTTACAATGTTTTGTGTAGGTACTTAATTTTTCGAATGTACAATAAAATGTTCAGTTTTTATTCGAAAAATTAAAAGAGAATAATAAAAAAAGCTTTTTTTAGTTTAGTAACTTGGAACAATACCTGTGTCAGGAGATTGAAGCTAATGCACAATTTTTTTTGAAAGTTTTGAAAGCTTTTTGCAAATCAGGAAGTTATTCTAGTCGCCGTCATGTTTGAAATACCATTAAAAACAAATATATGTGAGTCATTGTTTGTATGTAAAACGATAATGACTTTTGCTCTTCAGAATTGTGTTTCATAATCTGAATCTGATGATTGATGCTGCGTTCAAATGACTCACTGTATCTGACGAGGTAGGTAGTCTCATCCCGTGGCCTCGTCTGTGGACTGTGGCACCTACCTACAGTATTGCCTACAGTAGAAAATCACCCCTTCATCTATCTTTTATACTTTTAATCTATATCCTTGTGTGCAATAAAGTAAATTCGGATCTACGAGTAATCTATTCTACGGATTTCAATTTAAGGATTTGGTTTGGTTTTGGCGTCCGATAATTTTTCCTGGTATACAAAACAAGTAAAAAAAAAATAACAAAGAATATAACAAAAATATGTAAATTCCATCTCTTTTGTGTCATCTTCTTCGTAATAGCTGGCAATAGTTCATGACAAAACTGAAAACTGGCTAAAATGAATAACGACCTCAAAGCCTTGTTTCGAAGGTCGGTTATTCTGTGTCTTTACATTTGTTTTTATTTTGTTTGGTTTTCCTTGGAAATTATACAAACAGCCATGCAGTGGTCATTTAAATTATCTCGTCTTTATTCAAAGATCGTTAGGAACGATGCATTACTAATGTTTCTTAGGCAGGTTCTGAAGATCATAAATAAATCCACAGGTAATTTAGGTACCTACTTAGTGAAAGCGATTCGAATCTCACGTATAGATATTACTCAACTCAACGGCAAATAATTAAAAGTATGATAGGTAATAACATAGTTTAACCGTTCGACAGTTAGATAATTCATGTTCCTAATTTTATAAAAGTATATGCTTACCTACGGAGCACAAACATGGTCTTTGACGGAAACACAAAAGTCCAAACTCAAGGTTTGCCAACGCGCCATGGAGCGTAGTATACTGGGAGTGAAAAGAGTAGACCGTATTCGGAACACAGTACTATGCTCCAAAACAGGATACTGAACTCAAAAACCCTGGTGTTAGTATTATAGAGCCGCCAAAGGCCACTAGTTGGAAAGAAGTCCGTGAAACTGAAATGGGACTGGGCTGGGCATGTCTACCGCATGCACCCGGATAGGTGGGCTAGGATAGCCACGGAATGGGTGCCGGAGGATGGTCGCCGCCGTCGAGGTCGACCACGAAGACGATGGCGAGATGGCTTGGACGGATTTCTGAAGGGATGGCATCGAGAGACCCAAGATCGGAAGGAATGGCGAGAGCGAGGTGAGGCCTTTGCCCAGCAGTGGGACACACAAGAGGCTACCTAAAAAAAAATGCAATTGGCTGATTGATTGATTGATATATTGGGGACGTAAATGGGACGTATATATGAGCTGTTGATGCCCGAACTTCCCAAAATAAAACGATCTATAAAAAAAATGACAGTCAACGAAAAAATAGTGATGTCATGCATCACGATAAAATTTAATTTGGACCTCTGTCCTTAGCGTCGTCAATTACTGTCGAAGTAATGATTGCTACCGTATTAGATACTAGCATACTGTCTGACCACACAACACGATTTGCTTATGATATCTCATTGATAATAAAATTTTAATGGTTCTAATTAATTATGATTGTAATTCATCATCTCTGCAATATTATAGAATGTTCGTACGAGTATCAGAAATTGAACTGAAACACCTTTAACATATAAAATACAATCCATTGAGTAAATAATATGCATAAAATAATATATATATATAAAAGGTTTATAAGAACTATCTTCGAAAAGAAGTTGTTATTTTTTTAAGATATTGATATAGTCTTTTTTCAATTTAAGACCCCAAGGATAGATTATTATTATATGTTGTGGTTCGGTTGGGCGATGAGACGCCTCTTCTTTACCCTTCGTTTGCTTTTTGTGGGCCAACTTTTTTGTCCGCGATTATAATGAATATAATGGTACCTTTCGGATTCCAAGTATTTTGCGAGGATGACTCACCTGACCAGCCGACGACGACGAGCCGTTGACCTATTTGAACCTCAAAGTTAACGGCTAGCCGATTCGTACCTACTTGAGCTTTTTATCACCCTTTTATTTTTTTTATTAACAGGTTTTGTCCACGTAACAGTAGACGTAGATTAGTCACCGTAAGATTGCCAAGATTTTAGCTGTTATATTTCAGTAAAAAAACTTAATCTTCTCAGTTTTCCCGTCAATGCCATCTAGTATCGAGTAGCGAAACTATTTCTATCCGTGAACTGAAGTGATCTTCACGAGGTTGAAAGCCGATAGCAGTTACGCAGAGTTATTTCAGTTCAGAGTCCGTTCAGTTGGCAACACTACCGACCAGTTTTGCTGAGGACGAAGTTCAGCCCGAATTATCTCACGTCCCCAATGAATGATTTCTGAGAGAATATTGAAACAATTTATTACACAACTATTTCTCAATCATATTTTAAATCCGCAGTGATTCACTGGTTTACTTTTATCTAGCTTGAATCCTTACGAAAATCATCAGGCTTCTTGAATTACTTCTTTCTCGAAGTATTTGAATTAATTCAATACTGTCGCCATTCTGTTACTAAGCGCATAAAATATTAAATAAGTAATACTTATACGGAAAATAATAGTTATGGTGCCATTTTCCTACTTACATTTATAAAACAATACCTAATTTAACATTGCGTATATTACTGTAAGTACAAAAGTACAAAATAATTATGGATTTGATGTATTGATAGATATCTTCAAAGCTTTATTAGAATTCCTTGGCCTAATAAATCAATCAATCTATAAGGTGTCCTTCAATCAGTTTACAGAGTAATTAACTCATAAAATTATAAACTTTGTACTTATGCATATCTTTGTAACTAATTAAATTCAACTATCAAGCAAATCGGCGAAAAGTATTTACTTCCATGAGTATAGTTTTCTGGAATATTCCATTATTATTAGACAATATAAAGTTGTCTTGACAGTAATAACCTGGTAGCAGAACTGTAACTTCCTTGTACAATATTTTACTGATTTACGGCTACTTTAAGTCATTGAAGAGACAGCTTACGTCATGAAGCGATCTTGGCACGTCGTCGTCTCGGTCAGATGACGTCATTCTTCGTTTGCGTAAAGTGACAACCATATGGCAATAAATAATCTCAGTACACCGATTAACTGGAATTAATCACGGATTCATTGTGACGTGGTTAAAGTAAACTTGATATCTGCTTTATCGAAGGTTTTATCGATCAAAATGATTAAATTAGGTACGGATCAATCAATTCCTACATTCTCTTCCAGAATACGCCGTTATCATTACACTAGGTGTCTTTTGTTAACGAAAAATTGATGAAATATACGCAAATCCCGGTTTTTTCGACGGCCACAGGGGAAATTATTTGTTCGTCTATTATCTCATCGCAGTTAAATGCAAAACCAAGAAGAACATTGGTAATGTTTTATCGAAGAAAGAAAATACTCATATTTCCATGGGAAAATCCAAGATCCAGTGGACGGCTAGTAAAAAACTTTATAGTTTGTAACTTTGTACCTAGCTATACTACCTAATTATGTTTTTTGTCACTTAAATTAGTACGAGTTATTATTTGTTGAAGGCGAAAGCGAAAAGCGGGCAGAGGCCATCCTGAAGGTTGTTTCGTTTTTGCAGTCTTACTGCAGTCCGTGCGGAATAGCAATACACACTGACCATGAAATACCACTCTTTTTAATTCAATCAGACGGACGTTTACTTCTTTCTAATGGGGATAAAAATGAAATACACATTCTTTTCATATCCATGCGACGAAGGACACCCTTTATTAAAATTCCATTAGGCTCTTTTATCATACTACCACCACAATCCTTTTTGCATTCGGGATTATGTTTAAAACGTTACTAAGTAAAAGTTTTCCTTTTGGCGCAAGCAGTAAAAATACCGCGAAAGCAGCGGGCAGTCCAAAAGGACACCTGTTTCTTTTCAATGTTCGTGACGTAGGCAACCGTCTGGCATCTTCGCAAGAAATACCATAATAAGGCACACTACTTTGAATTAATATGGTACACCTACTATTTAGGAGAAAACGGAATAAGATAATGGAGAAAATGGTACAGGGTCATGCTATCGTTTACCGCGCTATGATAAAAAAGATCTAAGTTACCGCTTTCTTAGATTCCAGCAGTAGTTTTAGTTTGACTATTCATGTTCGAAATACTGTTTTGTTATTTTTTGCAGTAAATTATTATGATAAGAAGGCGAAGTTTTTCAATGCAATCGGTTGCACAATAAAGAAATGCATTCGCTCTGCGTCAGTGAAAGCACGTGAAAGTAAGGAGCTGACTTGTGCCCTGACTCATGTAGTTAAAATTATAAATAGCTTTACGCTTCTTGATGATTTCCATTATTACGAAATGATGATTATTTTTACATTACCATGATGGAAACGATGATGATTTCTCTTCACGCACTGGCCTGCAGTTACACTCCATATTGCATTATTCGTGTTAATTACATCGTTTGCTTCAATAAGCAGATGTTTCTCATCTATCCTACGTAATACCCCTCCATCAACATTTCCTGCATGAAAAATCTTGGAAAACCGAACGTAACTATCAACAAAGCGGTATAGCTTGCCAACACTGTCACGTTTCGCTACTGCTCGCGTTCGCATCAAGCATAAACACATCTTCGTGGCGTATATCAGTTTCCACATGGTGTGGCCGTATCAACCGCAGACGGCAACACGTTTTTCAGTCACGTGATTCTAATAATTACGGTTTTATATCAGCACAAGGTATCAACTGTCTTCTTGGACTAATTACTTCTATTAATTTGCAGAAATTACTTCGTCTGTGTTCTCATTAAACCAAAATTGCACTGCGTCCAAACATTATGTTGCTATTCCTATGTCATACACTCATCCCATAAACTCAAGCTAAATCCAGACGCCGCCGCCGCCGCTTACATATCTATTCGTTGGAACTTCCCAATGAAACTGCGTAATTACGGGAATGAATGATAGAAATAATATTTTGCTTCCAAACGTCGAGTGTGAAACGATCCGCTTGGAATAAATATTGTGGTCCAAATATTTATCAGAAACTCTTTAAGATCACTCGTAATTGTGAATCTTAATAAAACCGCCGAGAGTGAAAGAGATAGAAAGAAGGAGAGTAGATTTTTCTTCAAAAAATAGAGCGGGTGACGTCGCGACGTCAGGCGGCGCCACCGGCTTCGTTGGCACGGGACGCCGCCTGTAGTATTTGTTTGTGAACGTCTTCGCATCTGTTTCATTAAACATCCGCTCTTTCAGTACGGGCCCACTCCTCTTCACAATCGGTTCGAGTCAAAAGTGTCGCGTATATCAGTCTAAAAACGCAATTTTTCCGCAGCGCTATTTTCTACCCGGACAACGGGTTCGGTGACTTTTTGATGATGCTCATTGGGACGATGCTGCGTAAATTCGTGGTGCTACTATTCGACATCAAAGAAGTGTTCAGTGAATCGCTTATCAATGTTTTGCTGAAAGACAGAGTGGAGACAATCCTGTAACTGGTAGAGCTGTACCCGCTTACTGTTATTTGCTACAGAAGTATTTATCGTGTGATATCTTAGTTTAAGGTTTTAAGTATAATTTGTCCAAATAGGCGCTGGTTACGCCTGTATAGAGAAGACTGTTCCAAAGATTGTTCCGTAGATCTCATAGTATTTGTATGTGGGAGTGAAATAAAATGGATCACCTTATGGATAATATGTCTGGGTTGAAAAAATGCGTGAGCCAAATATCCATGTTTATGATGGGGAAGCCAGTGAACTCGTCCGAGTCTGCGTGGAGGGAAGAGCTTCACAAGTAAGTTGCAGCGTTTGAGCGACATCTATGACTATGACCTCACAGAGGCGAGTGGAAATGCCGCTCTGATGGTCAAATATTTGGCAACAGCAGAATTGTTAAAATGAATCTAGTTGATTTTCGCGCAACCGACTATTGTTGTTTAAAAAATCAGCAATTCGTACATTATTGTTTACATAGTTGAGAAGTTACACTGTACTGTGTATCTCTTTTTAGATGTCTTATTTGGTAAACAAACCACTTACCTCGACAAAATCTCAAGTTTACGGGCTGATCACACTATAGAACTAGCCCAAAATATTAATACACCTGAAACAAACACTTATCAAGCATTCACTCACAAATTCTGTTAGAATTAATCATCGAAAACTTAAGTTTTTCGCAAAATTATCAATAAATCGTTCTAACCTCAAACCATATTTCGATCGGGTATCTCTACATTATCTTTGGATTTTAGAGATGAGGTATATCATGCACTCATAGACAATTCAATTATTTAATCGGAATAGACTGGTTGAATCTTTAAAAATATAAGTAGACAGAGAAAAATAGATTCGACAAATAAGTGGTCAGACGTGACGTCTCTATCCATTGCAATTAAAAAATGTATGTTAAATGTTATAATGAATGAATCACGGGCGCGTTCCGATACACGCTTAAGTGACTTTCGAATCAAACTGTCAGCGCCGTCAGCGATCAGATTGTATGGGTTTCGCCTGCTGACAGTAATTCGGTACGCGCTTTGAGTGCGCTAAAATCGATTTCAGCGCGTCTCGGAACGCAGGGCACATCGATTCCTTTATTTGCGCGAACCCTTATATCAGGGCTGCCAGAAGAAATTTTAGTGTGCAAACTATGTTGTTGTAATTACAAGACAAGTATGTGGGCAACATAACAACAATCATAATTTGGTATCTTTTTTAAAGCTGATCTGATGATGGAATTGCGTTGCGAATATGCGCAGTGTGATTGGCTCATTATTTCGTCGAGTCGACTCGGCGTAGATATTTTGTCTTGATTCGATCGAAATCGAATAACGTGCGCGCGCACTTCTAGCAACCCTGCGTTCCGAGACGCACTGAAATCGATTTAAGCACCCGTAATCGCGTTCCGAATTAATGTCAGCTGTCATAACTCATACTTTTTTGCTTTTCTGATCGCTGACAGTGCTGAAAGTCTGATTCGGAATGCGCCCCAAGTCGCACTCACGCGCCGCGCCGCCGCCGCCGCCCGCCTCGAGTTGCGACTTGAGTTGGCTACCATTTCAACTCGACCTACTCTAGACAAAGCGAGTTAACCCATCACTAAAATAAATACGTCAATGATGACAAATTAGAGTAAGAGCGACGTAGGATATTCCGAAATGCTTGTAATTACCAATTACAATTAATCACCAATTCAATTACATTCAATTAAATCAATGAAATCTATTATTTGGAAGCACTATTTTGTGTCTATGGTCACCTTATCGCCATGTTTGTTTACCAAATAAGACATCTAAAAAGAGATACAGTTTATGCTATAAAGTTAGTGGTGAGATCTTTGGTTTAGTATTTTCGTCAGTTATCTCATTAATCTTGTCCCTCATATTATGTACTTACTCTATGAAAACATAGATACATTTTGTCCTCACATCATCATCAAGAGCTTATATACGTCCACATCAAGGGGCTCAAGCCTACCCTGAATTAGGGTGACCAGGCCTTAGTCGATCATGCTGGCCCAGTGCGGGTTGGTATAGAACCGATTAAAAATATTGAAAATTTAATAAAATACTAGTTAAATGCTAGATTATTGGTAAACCGCAGGTATCATTCAGGCAAGTTTCGAATAACTGCAGAAAAGTTGTGAAATATGGTTACTAGGAAAATCAGTAACTCAGAATTTACTTTAATAGTTCAAGATACGCCATTAAGATGTTCTGTGGTTTTCCTCAAGTCATTTAAAATATTTAGATTATGGAGATTAGAAATGGTGTGCCAGTGATTATTACCCATAAAATTTAGACTACCCTAATCGATTAGCTTTATAGCAACTTGGATTATAGTGCGCAATGAAACTCGAAGCTTGAAGTTGTGATTCTGTTAAAAAAATATAGGGCTTTTAACTGTCATTAAATTAAAGGAAAATATTTCTTAATGAATCGAATCGCGCAAAGATATTGCTTTTCAAAAATAATGCTGGTAATTTTGATAAAGATGCTGATGATGATGACGAGGGTAATTTTGTACAAGGTTGTAACAAAATAAATGTTTACGTGTGGTGGATGACGACGAAATAGCACATGCTGTAACTTAACACATCCACGTTGGCAGGCAGCATACTACGTATCAAATCATCAACGGCCCGTTACAGTCCACTGCTGGACTATGAGCCTCCTCCACTTAAGTGGAGAGTTTTGCCATAATCTCCACGCTTGGCAGGCGGGTTGGATATCGCAGATTAAAAGGTTACTGTACGAGTATCAGAGAGCGCTTCCCTGTTCAATGTGTAGTCCCTAAGTCGCCTCTTACGACACCCACGAGAAGAGTAGGGGTTGGTGACAAATGTATTCTACTCTGCCGTCGTCACCACACGGCACGGTACTACGTATAATGTCACTGAATCTTATAAGGAAATATTCTTTTAATTTATGTTCCAAAATCTACAATAAAGTTCCCGTCATAAATTACGACTATCAAATTTACTCAACCATGACTACGCTCTATATAATATTATATAACACTTACTTACATCCATGTATTTTTGGTGAAAAATATTGTTGTTGAGTTTTACATCATTTGCAAAATGTGACCTAGTCAGCATTTAAATGTGCAGTTTAAATAAAATATGATATCGTGTCTACTCAAACTTTTCCTTGTCTACTTCAATTTTATGTAACGGTAAAGAAAAGTATCAATGATTACTAACTCACGTGGCAAGTAAACAATCCATACAATCAGAGTCTTTATCCATACAAGCAGAGCCTCTGTAAAGTAATCTAATCACAGTGGCAATTGAACGGAACCGATTTGTGAACAATAAATATATTGTAAGCGTCAATCGTTTTAAACTCACTGGTTCATTCACGTCTTTGGCTTACTAACCTAGTAGGTACCCAGCCTAGTGCTGGTAGAGAAACTAAAACATTCTTAATCTAAAAATTCTAAAATATACTGAATCCTTTTCAAACTTTTCCTAAGTAAGATTTCCACTATACTCATACTCGAAAAATATTTAAAAATAATTATTAATAAATAATTTATTATATGAAAAAAAAAAAAATTGTGAATGAAATAGATGATCTAGAGCTACGTTATAGGCAAACACTTCAGACTGAGTGTATTTGTAAAGCACTAAAGCAGAGAAAGATAAAAGCTTTTTTAATATAAAAGCTCTCCCGCTGATAGGTCGCGCTACTCATTGACTGATAGAGCTAATCGAAAAGGTTAGTGATTTTTATTTCACAACGTGTACGTCATTGTGTAATTTTTATTAGATATCTACTTTCTTATGTGTGACTAGCGGTCCGCCCGCGGCTACGCTCGCGTTGTGTATTATTATTACCTGTGGGAATAAGACTTCTTCCCGTAAAAAAGTATCCAATAGTGCAATAGTGTTAATCCAGATTACAAACTATCTCTATTCCAAATTTTATACAAATCCGTTCATACTTTAGCATGAAGGTGGAACAAACATCTAAACATCCAAATATATTTTCACATGTATAATATTAGTGTGATAGATAACTGACCAAATGTTCGATATGATGATTTTATCATTCAATGCTCATAATTTAATCAGAAAAACAAAGGCAATTAACGAGTTCATCAACTCAGTCGCACTTGAAATTGATGAATCTATTTACTCAAATGTTAGGAACAACGACCGGACATCGAATTCATTTGCCCGAATGGATGAATGGAATGGAATGGAATGTTGACGAACAAAACCAATAAATGCGTATGTGTATATGCAAATCAATGAACCTTGAGAATCGAGCAAACGTTCATTAGAGCTCCGAGAATATTGGGACAATTTGATTTTATTAATATCCATTAACTTATCAATCACCACTTCAGTCAAAGTAATTATCTATCGTGAATCAATTAGGTATCTACCTAACTCGTCATCAACGTCCCTGCCCCCGTTGGAAATTCTCAAGAAAATCTATTTTTTGTGTTCGATATCTACGATCATTTTCTGATCTCCTGTTTCTTTGTTCACCAGATACCGCTCAGCGCGATACGCAGCTCGTCGGATGCGTAAGCGCGTCATCTTCAAGCACGGAGACTGCAACATTATACAATGGAACGTGGCAAAACGCAGGCGCCGGTACATGCAGGATATCTTCACTACCCTCGTGGACGCCCAATGGCGCTGGACGCTAATGGTGTTCGCTCTATCCTTCATTCTTTCCTGGCTCTTATTTGCTCTCATCTGGTGGCTCATCATCTTCACCCATGGCGACATTACGGCTGACCTAGAAAATACAGATAACAGCACCATCAAACCCTGTATAGCAAATGTCCAGACTTTCACCGGTTGCTTCCTGTTCTCCGTGGAAACCCAACACACCATCGGCTACGGCTCCAGAACAACCAACGAGGAGTGTCCCGAAGCAATATTTGTCATGTGTCTCCAAAGTATCGTTGGTGTCTTCATCCAAGCTTTTATGGTAAGATTTCAATATAAACTATCCTAATTTTTTTAATTTATGATAATGTAGTGTTAGTAGTGTTACATTGAATGTTACGAGAGTAGTTGAATGATTGAGAGATCATTCAAATCGTGTAAACGATGATTATGTTATAAATTTTGCAACAATTTATCGTTTTACTTGTTGTTTATTGTTGCTTTCACTACAAAGAGAGCAATGTGTATTTTATTTAACTTTATTTCTTGAATGTATAAAATTACTAAAGTTATTTAAAAACTTCCTGCTTCGATACGAATATGATAATCATATTTATTAAAATAAACTTTGGCTGAATGCCAAACGTATCAACGTAACGCACTCTCGATCCAGATGCTCTCTTAAAAATAATTACTAAAATTAAAGTCGTAAATTTGAGCATATTGATTTTATTAGAGGCAGATGTAAATTTAACCTGAACTTTCCTGATTGATAGGTTTCTATGTATGTTTTGTAGAAGAAATATATAGTTTGAGAATACCAAAAATGTTCCCAAAATTGTCGCGTCAGACAGTCAAGGTTATTCTAATTTTAGGTGGGAATCGTGTTCGCAAAGCTCTCTAGACCCAAAAAGCGAGCCCAAACTCTACTATATTCGAGAAACGCCGTCATTTGCCTCCGAGACGGCCAACTGTGCCTGATGTTCCGAGTCGGAGACATGAGAAAATCACATATTGTCGAAGCCCATATAAGAGCACAGATTATCCGCCGCAAGGTATATTATTTCGACAAATCGGAAACTGGTTAGTGATTGGGGATTTCAGTCAGCACGCCTAGATACTTCTAACTACAGTCAGCACTGACTCCACTCTCTAACTTTTTGGATTACGAACTCTGATCTTATACTTCTTCCCCTTCCGCATTTCAAATTACAAGAAGTTTCAGAATTTGAAATCCTTGGTTTTGAAATTTTATTTCAAAACTTCTTTTTTCTTGTCCTAAGGTGGGTCTAATATTCGCGAAGCTGGCTCGGGCCAAAAAGCGTTGTACCACGCTCCTGTTCTCTCGAAACGCGGTGATTTGTTTGAGGGACGGCGAGTTTTGCCTTCTGTTCCGAGTGGGGGATATTCGCAAGTCGCACATTCTCGAAGCGCACGTGCGAGCCCAGATTATTCTGAAAAAGGTACATTTCTAGCTTCGTAAGTTTTTCAGATGCCTTTTCACGCCTCCGCTGTGAATGTGCATATGCGTTCGATATTTAATCTTAAGCATAATGTTAATACTCACGCTCCGCGTTTTTTAGACCCATCTATGGACTCTAAGTGGCTGATATAAATATTGCTTGCTTTCTTTAGTAGTAACCCGCTTTTGCATTTTGTGTTATTAAACAAACTGTGTGGACCATGTAAACTGCCTTGCCTAATTTCGTTATATAATGGTAAGTACGTTGAGCATAAATAATAGCCTGGCAATCAACATCATTACTATTTGAAATCGTTAAATGGATTTTTTAATACTTGTACAAACTGTTACGTTGTTTTCAATGTTATGTGATAATTCGCTAAGAACCGGCAAATAGTCGGTTTAATTCGAGCAGGTTGACATAAGTAAGTAAGTAAGTAAAAACACTACTCTAATACTACTCTTTAGATAATTTTACTTATTTAAATCTTGAGCAAAATTGTAGCACAACAGATGTTCAGCAGTCATTGTCTAATGCAGATTTATTATTATATTTACTTTATGATGAAAATAAATCCTTTGATGTTAAATCCCATGCATACCTTACTACGAGCGAGTTTGTAATTGAAATTCTTTTGAATTAACTATCTACGTATCATCGTAATATTATACGATACATAAATTCCTTACTGTCTCGAATTTAATAAGAACAGGTTGTACATACACATTAAACACTTATTAGGTACTTTATCATTAACCTGAAAGAAAACTGATTATAAAATACTTAATGATTAAGTATTACGAATATTCGTATTACCTATTACATGTTCCATTCCTGTAGTTAATGTTCACCAGGGTACCTATATACTAGTTTCCAGATTTCATTTTAATATGTTGGAAATTACAGTTAATTATAAAAAAAGTATTCATTTTGCGAGCGCATTTTACTGATCCACCTGGCATGTTAGTATATATTTTCTTAATTTTTCGTATTAATCACCATCGAGTAAAATTTTAGCCAATGTGTAAAACAGTGGCAAAAACTTCACTCGGTGAAACATTGTTTGGCTCTAAATTCATGATTAATAATTGTAATTTTGAACTCTACCAACCCCAGATTACCAGAGAGGGCGAGGTCCTGCCATTCTACCAGCAGGAGTTGAAGGTGGGGGCTGATGGGGAGGAGGACCGACTCATGTTCATCTGGCCAATGACGATCGTGCACAAGATCAACGAGAAGTCACCGCTGTACAATCTGTCTGCCTCTGACATGCTACGGGAGAGATTCGAGATCGTTGTTATGCTGGGTGAGTATTATTTATACTAATAATATATATACCTATATATCACTATTACCATGAACGCAGGCTATATCCAAGCACATAATTAAAAGCCAAAATTAATAGAGTTTAAGTAAGGATGCTTATACTGAAATCGTTCTTGAGATACATCACATCGCATATTTTATGGACTATCCTAAGTTAATTCTAAAAGATAATTCGGAGGCATACACGAAGTTCCAGCATGCCATACATTTCGACACACAGCACCGACACTTCCCTACCAAAAATGATACAATGATAAATCACTAATAGATAAATATTGTAGAAATCGAGATAATTAAGACTTCTTCTTTGAATCTTATTCTTAGTACAACGAATATTTTATGATGAATAAACAAAATAATTATGAATCATTGAACTTCTCTCGAAATGTTTACGTTATTTATTAGAAAGACTGGTTTAAGAAGACCTGTGACTTTTCGTGTCGTTTCGTTGCATTACATTTTATAGAGTACGATCAACTTATTCTTAGAAGGGTCATTAGCTATTTTGTTTTTTGTTGTGTTATCCGGCTCATAACATCTTTTAGATGACCAGCGCGTCTGCTGACTAGCGCTTAAAACGAAAACAGAACTGTAAACAGTTCATTATACCACCCATATTTATATTATCTTTGCCTATAAATAGTACAGCTAGTTTTCTACAATCAGCTATCAACAAACATGTGCTTGGCACTTCCCTGACAGTGCTTTGGGAGCTTGCCCCGAACTACGAGCGCATTTCAGAGATTCTGCACATATCTACCCACCCATCCACGCTTTATATTTGCTATATTTTCTATTTACGATATTGTAAAACACAGTTTTGTCATATTGCGTGTATAAATCTAGAGATTAAAATATTCAGTTTGATGTAAATCATCTCCACAATCTGTCGAATAAATAATCCTTATTTATCTCTTTTGCACATGTCATCCGTACTTTGCGTTTTCCATAAGATACCCAAGAGAGCACACATACATACAACGGTCAGGCAATAAATAAAATATACATGTACATTTTATTTATTGTCTGACCGTTGTAAGTATGTGAGCTCTCTTATTTATTTTAGTTGAAAAAGAGAAGTTTTGTTATGGTATAGTAGTGTGCTGTACGTATCTACTTTACTTCCATGAAAGATATCCATCACAAATGCAAACAAAGCAACTACGAAAAAATACTTTCCCATTAATACATATTTTAAACAAGATATTTGCTACGGAGGCGTAGTAAACGTAGCAAATAGCTACGACACACGTAAAACACCTGAAACTTTAGAGTTTGAAAGTACCTATACATGCTTGCTTATACCTGCTTCTGTAATAACAACAACCATTATCCATTATTCATTATTGTTATTACTGTAATAATAATAATATTATTGTCACGCCTTGTTAAAATATTATCATTTGTTCCATGTTTTTTCAGAGGGTGTGATCGAGTCAACGGGCATGACGACTCAAGCGCGCAGCAGTTTCTTGCCATCGGAGATTCTCTGGGGGCATCGCTTCGAGACCATGGTGACCTTCAGGAAAGACACTGGTGAATACGAGGTGAGTAGAAAACTAGAAATAGATTGTTAATCGAAAAGAGAAACAAAATAGGATATGGCACGAAAATATTCAGAGACATTGAAAGTCATCTGTGGAATGACTAGGAACCCAAGCTAGAAGCTCAGTCACACTGCTAACTTGGGTTTAATTTTACCCGCATAATTTTTCCTTCCTAATTTACTTTGTCATAATGAATGTAGCATATTTTATATTTTCATAATGATACTTTTGCATAATCGTTCTTTGGCATAATGAGTGTTAAGCATAAAAGCACTAAATTCATTTTGACTATTAATGAGACTTTAGTCTTTAGTCATTCATTATTTTATTTCTTTCCTTATATTAATTTACGATAACCACGCATGGCATAAGTTATATAAAAATTAAGCTCATATATACCCACATTGTGAGTTGTGACTGTAGGTTAGGTAAGTGCGGCGGGATGGCCCTTGGGCCACCCAGAAGCCGCGAACATGTTTATTTTATATACGTCACCTACCTACTAGAATTATTCCGTTTTTCTCCTAATATTAATTTACCATAACCACACATGGCTGACATGGCATAAGTTATCTGAAAATTAAGCTCATATATATGTAAAACTTGTATAGTTGAATACCGCATTGTGAGTTGTGACTGTAGGTTAGGTAAGGTGCGGCGGCGGGGTGGCCCTTGGCCCTTGGGCCACCGAGAAGCCGCGGACATATTTATTTAATATGGGTCACCTAGGTACTAAAATTATTCAGTTTTGCTAACCTTTAATGGTTAAATTTACTTTTGCTAGTTACGTAGGAGTAATTTTTATGTCGTTTGATGTGTATGCCGATGATCATTATGCTATGGTATCGTTATGCTTTTCTCAATCTATGCCTTAGAACATTATGCTAAGTTATCTTTATGCCTCTTATGTTTATGCTTGTTGAAATTATACGAAAACAGTTATGCGTTTAGTTGTACCTCCTGGTCAGGGAGAGTGGCCAGCATTTAAATTAGAGGGGTAGGCGCAAACCAAAACTACTATAAATAAGGATGGCATTTTCCAGGTGAACGTTGAAAATTAGGTTGAAGAAATAAAACTTACTTTGTCCCATTTTTTAAACACTATAATTATTGTTTCCACGTGTATTCAGATTATGAGACTGTTTTCTTTTATTTCATGTCGTAATGAAAAACATTACTATTAGCATACTATTGAATTAAACAGCGATATAACTGTTGGTCGTTCACTTGTACAATCTTGTTTGTTTGTCCTTTTTTATCTCCTCTGATCCGCGTCAGTGGAAAATTTATTCAAATCGCAAATAACCCTTTAGATAGGTGTAATGTATATTTATGTTCACACCTACTTCTTACGTACTTGAGCCGACGCGGCGGTGTTGACCTCAGTAATGCAAATTATAGTAATTATTGAAATTGAACTAAAAAAAGCAAATATTGCACGGGTATCCAAAACAAAAGAACACGGCAAACCATATGAAAGACAAAAAAGAAATCAGAAGATTTTTTCTTTCTTTTTCCCTAACTGTGCTACGCAGTGGTAAGTACTAATAGTAAGTACTAGTATTAGTGGTGAGCTAATGTATAGAAAGAAGAAATATTCATTGATGGGTTAGGATTTCATGATATACCTGAAATATAGTTTGGTAGGTATATGTGTAGGTATGTTTCTATAGCTTTCCCATTCAAAAAAGCTGACGTGATTTTTAAAATTTCGGCCCATAAAAAATATACTATGTAGGTACATATTTGTTGCAACATAGATTATAAAAGATTAATTGCTGCCATAAACCAAATTGTTCTATTGATATGCAAAGTACTTACAGGAACCAAAGAATCGTGCAAACTTGATAGTTATCTTCAGTATTCATCCATTATTTATTGGGTTCTCCGTAAATTAAAGTATTGAAGTGTGTAAGCAATTATTTTATTTTTCCTTGTTGGTTTATTAAATTATCCGCGTAGTTTGTGAGGGTTTGTAATGTCAGTTGTAGATCTTACAATTACAACCCACACGACAAAGAATAAAAACGGGTATAATGAATTAGGTACTTAACAAAAACAATTTTATTCATTTTCAGGTGGACTATACATGCTTCAACAACACCTACGAAGTAGACACACCCCTCTGCTCTGCGAAGCAACTTGACGAACTGAGGGCTACCGTGTCCACCTCACAGAAATTAGGTATGATCGTTGATACTGTAATCTACCGTGTCCACCTCACAGAAATTAGGTATGATCGTTGATACTGTAATCTACCGTGTCCACCTCACAGAAATTAGGTATGATCGTTGATACTGTAATCTACCGTGTCCACCTCACAGAAATTAGGTATGATCGTTGATACTGTAATCTACCGTGTCCACCTCACAGAAATTAGGTATGATCGTTGATACTGTAATCTACCGTGTCCACCTCACAGAAATTAGGTATGATCGTTGATACTATAATCTACCGTGTCCACCTCACAGAAATTAGGTATGATCGTTGATACTGTAATCTACCGTGTCCACCTCACAGAAATTAGGTATGATCGTTGATACTGTAATCTACCGTGTCCACCTCACAGAAATTAGGTATGATCGTTGATACTGTAATCTACCGTGTCCACCTCACAGAAATTAGGTATGATCGTTGATTTGATACTGTAATCAAACTAGAAAGAGAGAGAAAGGAGAAAACAGTTTGATTTTCTAAAGAAACTTCTGTTTTTGCTAAACGAGTACACCTATTTTCCTGCACCTATGTTATTGTGGTTGAATTCCATCGTAAACTAGTACACATGTACCATTATTTTCTAACAGAATAAATAAATTAAAATGTTTTTTTTCAGACCGCATGCTCGGCACGATTCCAAAGACATTCTCCAACGACACCCTTGACATGAGCTCCGTAGATTCCATGTCCTTAGACGAGCACATAGAGATCAAGATCCCTGATGCGCGTGCGAGGGAGAACCGCCTTCTGGCGCAGAACAACTTCGTGCAACATATCAACGAGAAATCCAGGTAAATACCTATAGTCCGTGCTTCGAAAGGCACGTTAAGCGGTTTTCTTCTCTTAAATGAATGACTGAATACAAATATTCATCACATCGTTTGGGTTTGCTTTTACCCTGCAGGATAAACCCTGGTGTTAGAATTATTGCGCTACCAAACGCCTCTGACATGACCAAGCACTTTGTCAAAAAGGTAATTAATCACTGATTTCAGCTGTAGTTTGTCCATATTTTAATTTCAACCTTTTACGATTATTACGAGATTGGTACTAAATGTAAAGAGTAAATTACTTGGCAAGTTACCAAGGCGGTGAAGGGAATCTCACGTGTCGTCGCATTGGCTTGTATGTATGTAATCCGTTGACGTGCACCGCCCGACCACGCCGCAACCTCCGCAACGGCGCGCGGTTCGCGGCACCGTGTGAGAATCGCCTTAATTCTGAACGAGTTGCCTAAATATAACCTTTGTCAACAGGAACTCCAGTCACACGCATCTTGCTGTTGAGAATCTGGAGAAGGCCCACGAGCCGGAGAGGGAGAAAGAGAAGGAGTCAGAAGAACACCGCATGAAGAGGAGCCACAGCCACGCCAGCATGCGGCGCGCGCACGCGCACGGCCTCGCGCCCAACGGCGTCGCACACGCCGCCAACGGACACGCGCACGACAAGGACGACCACGCGCTCCACAAGATGAAGTGAGTAGCTGCCAGTGTTGCGTGCGCGCAGGGAAAAAGAGGCCTATAGCTAGCACAGGCAGATAAAGGATAAGTAAATAGATAGAAGATTTTATTAGTGTGAGAATTGGCTGCAGGATGGACAAATTTGTGTTTGCAGGATCTGATACATGGATAGACGTCTTAGCAGAAATTTAGTCATAGCACATTAAAAAAAATACACAGATTGTGCATAGTTTTTTTTTCTAGTGTCGAATACAATTCATATGTGAAATTAATTCCAAAAATTGGTTTACTTGTTTACTTGATATTTTATCAAAAAACTAAAATCAATCATTCAAAAACAAATCTTTAATTCTTTTGAGCAAAAAGTATTTGCCCCTGTTTTTTTTCTAGCGAAATTCTACCAAAGTGTGGTAATATAGCGGGTGCGGCCTCGATGACACAAACTCGTATTTATTTTTCTTTGAATTTGAATGATAGTGGAAAGTCAACGCGCAAGAAAGTTAATGTACTGGCATAACTCTGTTCGAAGGTGAAAACAACACGTTATTTTTTAACATTTACCTTGACATGCAACGCAGTTTCTGTTCGCTCTGATAAGATTGTTTATTCCGTATTTTTCCGAGAAGTTATAAATTATTTTCCGTAGTTAGTGTAATTTTGCAACGGCGCGGCGTAGAATGCGTAGCAATATTTATAAGATATTATTTTAGGGGTTAACCACGAAAAAAATTTAAAATACCACCACTATCAAAACCACCACCTCAACTACTTATGATAGTAAACACGAAAGTTTAAAATCAGGACAGCGATACGAGTACGTTTTCTGAATGAACCGAGATAGTTCAATATTTTTCACTTCTCATGCTCTGAAAGTGCTTATTTGTGCAGGATGTAGGCTGCATAAAATTGAATTTTGTGCACAAGTGCATTAACGTATCTACTCATTAATATATCTATATTAAGGCAAAGAAAATGAGCCATACAGCCAAACACAATAAGAAGTTCATAGATAGAATTTGTTATTTTATAATATTTACTATAATTTATTTGCCTTATGTGTTTTTCAAGACATAAAAGATATTAAAATTTAAATTCAAGTACGGTACATAGTTTATTTAATTAATTTAAGAACATTATTATTACAAAATTAATTTAATAGTAGGCTGTATAGGTCTGCAGCCCAAGCCTAATATCAATGTCGTAAGATTTAAAAAAATAAAGCGGCGGGAAACAGCTCTTGTTTTTTCGTGCGTTTATTAATATCTATCTTCAATTTGCTAAAATTGTTAAAAATGTCCAGTGAAGAAGAGGATTTAACACTCTCTCCTAACACGTTTATGGAAATTAATGCACAGAGAGTTGTGCAACAGATATTACCGCCAAAGTCTCGGGAAAAATATCTCAAAGTTTACGAAAATTTTGTTAATTGGTTAATTAAAGAAATGTTATGTTGTACTACTGTTTTATTTCCTCGCAATCGAAGTGAAAAGCAGAGTTTATAACTCGTCCACAAAACCATTTTATCCTCGACATTACTACGAGTATCAGCCCTCACCTTCTGCTCGGGCTGCTAAAATTCTCGGATAAAAATGGTTCGTTTTGTGCACTTGTTGTAAAATCTACTATTCTCCTGCCATTTATAAATTATATTGAACCAGAAAACTATTCATTTGAGCGATAGTGAAAACGCCACTCGTACAAATACACACCACAGACACGATCTTGCTACGAAATTAGCTGTGGTCTTTTACTAATGGTGCCAGCTTTAACACCGTCCTGCATATTCCCCAGGTCCCCCAGCGAGGCGCACATAGACGAGCACAAGTCCCCTCGGCCGCCGCCGATCCTCGTGACGTCAGCGGAGGCCGAGCCCGCCTGACGGCCGCTGCGCGACTGCAACCGCCCGCTGCCGCCGCCGCCCGACTGCGCGCGCCTGCTGCTGGCGCCGCCGCCCGTCTGGTCGCGCGTGCGGTCCTTGCAGACGAGCAGCCGGGAGAATGCGTGCACAGGTCAATTAGTAGAGGAAAGACAATGTAGATATTGGTAGAGATGTAGTCGAACTGACTGGTTTAGTTAGTATCTACTAGCAGTACTATTCGAAAAGAGGATAGACTAGGACCGCCGGATTTGGGATGAATGTGCTTGGAAGATAAATGTAAACGCTTCCTGTTAGATTTCTTTTGTTTAATAAATATATTTTCGAGTACATGTATCAAGTGGCTGGCAGGTCAATATGGGTTGTCCGAAATTTATTTCGCATGTTCACTATAAAATCTGTATCCTATTAGCAATGTATTGCAAATAGGATACAGATTTTATAGTGTATGTATGTGTATTTATTTGATCCTAAATCTAGCATTGTAATGCTAGATTTAGGATCAAATATATTGTAATAGAAATATTCTTCTACTATGATCTGTTAATTAAATATGCAGTGTGCGATGTTAGACCAAGTATTTATTTACTTAGTTTAATAAAATGATTGATTGCGGTCGCTGCAGGCGGCTTGTAGACAAACAAGAGCTTTAAAATTTAAATCGTCGCAGTGTAATGTTCCGCTGTTGGGTGGTATATTTTAATATTTTCTATCGACAGTCAAACTAACGGTAGAATTAGTTAATTATTATAATAATTAAGCGAAGATAGTCATGTCTTCTTGTAGCAAATTAAAATGGCCCCTGTCCAAAAACACCAGTGAGACCAAACAATCTTTAACATCTAAGTTTTATTGGCTATCCGATGCGCTTATGTTGGATGAAATCCATTAATTAATTATTAGCGAATGGTGCAATTATGTAATTACTATAAGTAGGTACGCGTCTTAAAAGCGCCTACGATAATAAAAGTCTGCAAAAAGCTATGTAAGTCTATGTATATGTAAATGTACAAATATAGCTTGTGCTATTTAATTTTAATAGAGTAATTGACAAAATATTTTAATAACCTAATACTGGCTTCATACAAAATAGAAAATTTTTGTAAAATATATAATAATGCAAATCAATTTAGGAAACAAAATAGACTGATATCATGAAATTGTAATATTAAATAATGTAAAATAGAAAATAGGCTTTTTGAATTCTGTCGACAGAAATATTGTTTCGGAGAATGAAAATTTTCAAAATTACATCATCCGAGCAAAAACTACTACTTTAGATGTAATTTAAATTTGACCTGATACAAACTGTTACACTTGTATCAAACAAAATGTGTGATAAAATCGTACGACTGTTTACGTAAGCCAACAAAATAATATGCTTCCATTAAAATAGTAACGAATTTATAGCTATTATCATGTGTATAATTAAATTATATACTTGGTGTTGTAAGAAAAGTCCTGCAGAAGTTTTGATTTGCTGGTGCCAACTGCTACCTATATCCAAGTAATTTGATATCTCAATCCTACTATTGCCTACTTTGATTCGAAGTATAGTGTACTGAATGAAGCGAAATAACGAACAATATAAATCTAGCAAAATAAAATGGTTTACGAAGATATTTTGTCGCCTTTTGTAGTAAAATATACAAACGAGTTTTACTTTTCTCATCTGGCAAGACACATGAAATGCAAAACTTGCAATGTGGTACCTGTTGCTGCTGTCGTGTTGACACGAGAACTATCCAGCGCGCAACGAGCGTCGCTCCTGGAAGGAAGGTCCTCGCTATGTTCACTTCGCCCAAGAGGAATCATTAAAGAAAAAATATGATTGAGATAATCAATTTTTCTCGGGACTATTTTTGGAGCACTCCACAAAACAAATGAACAATCATTAGGTTAGTGTAACTACCTACAAGCTAATAGTAATCTTTCGTACTTACACTATTTTAATGTAGTTTACCATTTTTATGAATTTCCTATAGTTAAGTTAGATTTTAGATAACTGAATAATACTGTTATTTTAAAATTTGTTTTTATATTTTTACGCCTCTTTCTTTTAATTTGACAATAAGAAACCTTTCTAACTTATTGGCAATCCTTGTTTTTATTTTATGTTTTTTTTAGTAATAGACAGACATTGGTATGAGATCTTAGATCAATTAAACAAATTATCTTCCTGGCCGATAACATGAATAGTTACAGCTTTAAGAGGAGCCCCATTATATTCAAATTCATAAAACATACCGTTAAATAATAAACATAAATGCATTGCTAGGAAGATGATTATAATAATTTATAAGAATCTATAATTATATCTTATCGCTTTGTTCTACCTAATGATCTAGGATCCTCTATCAAAAATAATTTACTTATGTACATTTTTAAACTAGTGATGTTATTCGGTTTTCTAAGAGGACGCTTCCAGGGCCTGTGGGCTGCAGCGGTGCGGGCGCCGCTGCTCGTTAGAGTTCAAACCTTTGTATTTTCCTCGTGGAAATTATCAGAAGAACAGGTATTAAAGTGTATTTATCAATTTTTCACAAGACTTTTATTTGCGGACCTTATTTATTTCATTATATAATACCTATCAATAAAATTCTAATTCAAAATACACAACAAATGAATTAAATAAAATCAATTAATTTTAATCAAGATTATTTGGTTACAAAAGTTTGTTAGTAAATCGGCTATTTAGTACTGCTACTCAATAGTAGATGGCACTTTTATGTTAAAGTGGAATTCGCTAAAATATATTGGTCAGATTATTCAGCATTTTCGTCTACATGTAACTTAATAATTTAATAATATAAAAAAAATACTGATAACTCAAAATTTATAATAAAAATATAAATACCTAGGCGTTTCTCTTTTGTCTTTTAAAATGCCATAGTTGCATGACACTCTTTGACCCAAATATTACTATAACATTTTATTACAATATTTTAATTTTTGTACCTTAAATATATCTTATATCAAAAAGATTAATACATGATATAAGATTAAATAATGAGGTGCATTTGTATTGATTTGTATGACAATGTGAATTACGGCTTGTCATCGACATTCTTCGACTTGCGTTTGATTTTCATCTTTGCGCTTTCGTCCTCACTAGAGGAGGACGAATGGTGAGTGTTGAAGAAGTCCGGTGGATATTTGACAATAGACGGTCGGTGAGTGAGGCTGGCTCGACGAATCGCATCGACTACCAGGCGGTCGGAAAGACGTATGAGCGGTGAGGGAAGAGTGCTCTCCGTGTTTTGTGACCCTTGCGAGTTGCGCAGGATCACTTCATCTGGTATTGGTGAACCAATCGCCATGTAGCCTGAAAAGTGAGGATTGTGACCTTAGTAACACTACATTGCTTGCCTCGAGGTCCAATGTATCTTAGGTACATCTATTCATAACTTTATTGTTTTCGAACCAGAGCGGCAATGGTGGGCATTTGTGTCTATATACGAGCAGAATTAAACTTGTGAGAAATAAATCAGATAAAAGTATGAGAGTGATAGGTGACTGCGGTGATCTCTTGACATCGGCTATTTTATTAAAAAATTTGGAGGTTGGGCCAGTAGTAAGTACATGTATCATGTACAGATAGTTACGTATAATCTACATACATACTTTGAACACGTAAGTATTATACGTACGTCTACTGATACCTACCTGTACAATACATACGTATATAAATTATATTTTGTAGTGAAAAAAACTAGTAATTTATGATTCAGAATCGTGAGCTGAATGTACCCTATGTTTTTGTGAAGACCTAGAACTTACAATGTATTTGTTTGTAGTGTACTCGTATTATGCTCATAAATAATTGCCTTTTTGTTTTTTTTTTTGAGATCCCACTGCTGGGAAAAGGCCTCCTACGGATTTTTCATCATTTGTATGTTTCAACCAATCTATTAAAAAAGCTGTAGGTACGTGCCTAAAAGTTTCGATAGAGTTTTGATTGAGTTTTGAGTTATAATAATACTTACATTATATAATCACACAACGGACAAAACAAAAGCACCCGAACGATCCGATCACCCAAACAATATTTCAATAATGAAGCTTGCACCAACACCAAAATGTCCTCGTAAATCCTAAAAACTCTGTGTAAGAGTAATTTCCTACTAATTTGTACAGTACCCGCAACGTTACATGAACGCGAGGCGAAGTAATAAAAAAGCTAATGAATAGCTCACATAGTAGTCGGTAATCATGTTTTTTTAAATGCTTCAATTTAAACAAAAGTAAGACTATACAGAGTGTAAGTGACAGGTTACCATGATACATAGCAGCACGTCATGCCCATGCTAAGCTAATCGAGACTTGAAAAAAGTTCAGGAGGATTAGCTAACTAAGAAAATTGGGTTTTTATTATCTGCTCCTACGCAATGAAAAGTAGACCAATAAATTGGTTTACCACCCTAAGGTTGAATGTCAGTTGCAAATTATAGAACAACAAAGATTATTTTCGTTTGCAGATCTATCTGTCAGATACCGAGTATAATAAACCTTATTGAAATTTTCGATAACTAGGAAACTGAATGAAAAATGGTAAACCACTTTCTTGGTCGACCTTACAACGCACGCTCGCTGCTAGTGGCCCTCCGCTACGAAGTCAATGATGCGCGCCCGTACCTACATCATATTTGTAGTACGTCACTGCTGTTTTAAATTCTAGTAATTTTATTTGCAAAAAAGTCTTGCTGTTTAATAAATATAAGTCGTACCTTAATGTATTTTTTTTATAATTATACTGAAAAACAGATCACAGTGGAATGTGATTCAGGATCATAGGCTGAATGTACCATTTAATTTTGGGAGACCTGTCAATTATCTTCTCCGACGCGCTTCTCGCCCTGGAAACGTTCTGGGCCGCGGTCCGAGCCCGTCTGAGGGCGCCCCCAGATACGTTGTCATAAAATTCCTAAGGGGTACGAGCCTTCTGCTCCCCCGCAAGTCCGCACCTACCACTCTGGTATAAATAGTGATTAGTCCGTCAAAAAAAAAAAAACCTGTCAATTATACCCTGTATATTTTGTGTATGTATATGTTTTATTGCATTATACTGTATTTTGATTATGTTGGGTTGTTAGGTGTAGTGTGGGTACAGCCAAGGACAGAAATATTTATAAAAAACAACCAGGTCATTAATGATTTTTGTTAAAAAAAATCTTGATAACCGTAGGATCAAGTAGATGCCAATTGTTATTCTGTCCTCAAATATACCTACTTTGAGTGGTAAATCAAACACTTATGAACATCACAACATGAATTATTCAATATTTACATACATTACTAGGTTTTACTTAGGACTAAAATTTCAATTTTGTGATAATAATATAACTAACTTAAAGACAATACAAGTTTTGAAAAATAAACCTTGTCTTGTAACCTTTATATTTCAAAAAAAATTGTGACGATAATTTACAATGATCTTTATATAATTTTTAATCCCTTAAAAATCTTTTGTACTTATGTACATGACTTCGAAATTAAGTTAATATATATATTATATGCACATGCACTTACATTACTTTTAACATCAGAAATGTCGGTAACAACGTTACTAAAGAATATTTATTAATGACTAAATTATCCAAAATATTATATTATTATTCTTGTATAAATGGAATGTGCTTGAAGTATCCGAGTTAAGCTAACAATTCTACCCTATAAAGTATTCGAGATTCAAATCCTTACATTATCTTTTCTTTAATATCATTGACTAGCAACTGAACAGATTAACACACTGAGATTCATAAACATCCACTATTTGATCAAGTTTGCATCAATTATATTGTTCAATTTCTCTTCTTTCTTTAAATGCGTAAATTTTCCTTTTTTTGCGACATTACATTTCGGCGATATCTTTATTTAATCTAAATAACCATTTAAATACTATAAGAAATTAAAACACGGTCCGAAAATCTTATATTTAAGTCGCTCTTACACACAAAATCGTATCGAGTAACGTTCTATCTTTATATCACAACCTCTTCTTGAAAAAAAAAAAACCGTATACAAAGACGTTTTAGTAATCTTTTGCATAGCAATCTTATATTATGGTCAATGTGGGATGCGCAATATTGTGCTAGTAGCTAAAAAAAATTGGAGAAATGTATCTGAAACAGAACAGATCGCATATGCTTTGATTGTTTTTCGGAGACAAAATCTATGGAAATATCATGGTAACCAACGCGTATACCACTATTTCCAAGCTCTGTTTTAAAAAAGGTGAAATAAAAGTTCAACGTCTGGGTTGAGTTGGTAATGTTCAAGGTTACAAAGTGACAGTGTAGTCGCCATCCATGTGCTCTGTCTTGAGTTCGGACGTGGGCGCCCTTTCCGGAATCTTCATGGGAGGGTGTTCCGCACTTTCTGGGACATCACAAACATACACACGATTACACTACATAACCAACATATATCTTAAAACATACTTAACAATAATATACCTAAATAATCTTAATTAATGGTGATATGCAACGTTCAGAAATACTCAAGAAATTTTATTAGAACTATCAACAAAGTCAAAGTCAAAGTCAAAATAATTTATTTCCATAGGATGTTATTACATCACTTAGATCCGTCATTACATTTTTTTTGGGTGAGTTCACTAACACAATGGCGGAACACAACAAGTTTAAGGTCCAAATTTTTATTGTTTTTTCAATACATTCATTTTAGTCTTCCTGGCGTTGCATACTCACCGTTACGGTAACCTTATTAATACTAGAAATTTTGAGCGTAGGTGTTATGGAAAGGAGTCAACATATGCTCTGCTCACCCCTCTAAGGATAGGAGTGTGATCTGGTATCGCATTAATACTACAAAATGTTAAAAATTCATTGCATCACTAGTGCGAGGAAATAAGATTTGCCTACGTCGTAGCACTCAAACTGCTGACCACTGCTACGGCGTAGCTAATGTAGCGATATACGATACCACTCGTATTCCGTTGATTTTAATTACGTAACGTACCTATTACAAGCGCAGAGTACGTAACGTAGCTGAAAAATGGGTCGTTGCTACGCCGTAGCAGTACTTATGTATATGTAGCAGTACCATACTTCCTGCTTAAAGGGCGTTACAGCAGACATCGAAAATACTAATTCTATTTGGAGGAGATTGATTTGAGTTTTCTTGTCGCCTAAAAATTTTATGCAAATGGCTGTTAACCAATATAAAACGATACATAGCTGCGTCGCATAGAGGCCCGCTGTTTTACTTAATTATATCGTATCTTCGTCTACGATTTGAAAAGATATAATATCTATTGTGAGAAGTTTTTTGTAAGAAGCGTTTTATTTGTAGACAATAACTACACCTATACAACTTATACTCAGTAATCACTAGTACTCGAATTGATGGTTTTAGGCATTTCCTTTCAGATTGACTTCATGAGTAATAGGAAGACGTCATTTATTACAATTTCACGACGTAGGATTTTCGTGTCAAGATCGGATTAATCATTAATTCCACTGGATTAAGCTGGCATTAGAATTGCTCATGCAGTCATCCTTTATTAGCTGGTTAGATTAGGCGTAGAAATTTTGCCACCATAAATTAAAATTCTATCAACTATGACATTAAAATTGCTTGAATTGTTTGATAAGATAACTCAATAGATATATTTCAATTACAACTTTTGCGGTTTTTGTAACAGACTATTTAAATAACCCCCAATTATTTATTAAATACGTTATTCACATTGTTAATTACTTTAAATGGTCCTTTGAAAGTTAAAATCAGATTATTAAATTAATAGAAATGTTGATGACGATATAAAATAAAGCTTTTAATTAATAATGGAGGTTTATTTAGAGAACTGCCTGATCCGTTAAAATGACGAAAAACCTCTCATAATCGCGTGAAAAACTCAATAAACTATTTTAATTCTTATTCAGTTTTGCGTCATTTTAACAACATGTATTGTTTTTTAGATACGGAACAACATAAATATACTTCTCATAAAAAAATCGAAACATTTTGCAAGTTTGTGTTTTGTAAGGCTCGTATATTGTATTGCTGAAAAGTGTGTATATTGTGTATGTATTCCTAAATATTCATTTTTCTGTTATTCCTTACAAAACATAAACTTGCAAGATATTAAATAAAAGTACTTATCTAGTCTGTTAATAAAATTCAACCTTGTGACGGTCTCGTAGGGCCGCTTCAGTCAAAACATGCAAAGCACACATCGATCATTCTCCACTCCATCATGTGTTCGTCTTGAGGATGCAGAAGGTTAGTTATCTTTATCTGCTGTTAAGTAACTTACTGCGATAGTGCGTTAGTATATTGGTTAAAGATACTTGCGAACTAAGTATTACATGGTATTACTACATTATAAGAATCATTTGACCAGCATGAAAAATACTTTTGGTATTGCTTGTTATAGTGAAAGGGCTTCTCTGTGTATGAGATGACGTCATACCATTGGCACATGCAGTATAGTATTTAAATAACTATCTGTGAATAACTATCTCAAACTTCCAAAAATATTTTTGCCACAGTTTTACAATATAATTGTATTTTTATCAGCTAGAGAAGTAAATGGATCGACGATCGTGTCAAATAATAAAAAGCAATAATAAAAAGGAAATATAATATGGTGAATTTGCTTTTGAAATTTCAAGAAAAGACTTAAGAAACTTATTTTAATAAACTGATACGAACTTCAATCCAAAATTGTGTTATTATAAGTACTCGCCTACATAGGCACAGATAAATATTTAACTAGGATAAAATTAATTGATATAAATCCGACCTAAAAGTAGAAAATAGCCAAGCGACCGTCAAACTTTTACAAATTTTAGTACGTATTTCAATACCGAAAGTGAGGTCTACAAATTTTAGCTCATACAAATTTTTGTATTGCAATATCAGAAGTATTAAATATCGATAAATATCAACTTTATTTTAAACCAAATAAAATTCTAGTTTACTTGTTAATAAGAGTGCAACGTGCTAGAGTTAACATAACAATTACAAATAAAGTCATTCCTTTTTCCAATTTTAACGTTTATTTTAATTATTATCCACAACATAATGTTAGGTCGTTAAAACAAATGCCTTGTTCTTCGAGTAATATCGGTTCATTCTTGAAATAACCTGAACACATTAGCTAGGTGCTAAACGGAATTGACTATTATTTGACGTCAACGTTTTGTCTTATAGAAAACAATGGATATCCTGAGGGGTAGCCTTTGAGCAAATTGACAAAACGGCATATCCTTTTCATACTGATGACTACTGGTTTGAATCGGATGAACATATAGACCCTTAAATGGTGTTTCATCAGCGCCCATTGCTAACGAGTTCATGAGGATCATGTAAGTTCAATAACGTGATGACTACCGTGATAGCTACAATATGATTATTATTATGATTTTCTTGAATGTATTCAAATATGGTAGGAAGACTTTTAAGCGGCAAGAAAAAAAACATTAACCTGGAAGTTCCTGGACAAACTTTCATGATTATGCACACTTCACACTGTGATTGTATTTAAATTTCATAAATACAATAAATGACGTGAGCATTCATAGGGAAAGTGTGAAGGGTTAAACTTAACAGTGAGTTTGCTTAAATACGTAACCTAGTTTTATAGTTGTTGACCGAGAGAGCGCGAAGCATCTCCGTTTCAGCGTGGCCAAAACATTAGCTCAATGGGCCAAAATTGCTTTTGTATGTCTATCTGTCCATCTGTCTGTTTGTTCCACTCTACAGGTCGCGTTTCTCAACCGATTCTCGTGAAACTTTGTGAGCAGGTTCGATAAATTAATAGATTTTTTGTCGAGACAGTTTTGAGAAATTAAAAAAAATGACGGAGTTATGAAGGTTGAAAACGTAAAAAAAAATAATAAATCAGCAATGTCAAAAAAAAAAATACTCGCGATCTACAGCTCACAGAGCCACTAGTTTTTAGAAAGGGTACAATTATGTAGGTACCTAATGTTATAAACACTTGTACTACTGCTACCAATACAATACTGAAATATTATAAACACATTATCATTTCCACTTCATACTGCACATCGATGATGCGATACTTCACATAAAGAACTAGGTAATTTTCTAGTTTTCAAGAGGAGATTTAGTTGTATTTGCAAGTAGGTCAACAAGGATAACTTGTAAATAAGTTAACGACTGTGAAAACTTTAATATTGTCAGGTTGATCAGTATTGTCGATAGTTGAACTACGCATACATTACGCCTACTTATCTCTTTTTAAATAGTAGCAAACTGGCTTTCAATATGTATAATATTTCTATTTAGCTTAGGTACGCAAAATGGCTAATAATGTTGTTTTAAAACCTCAATTGCTATTATTAGCACTAAGTACCTTAACAATTTGTAAATGAGGATAGTAAACATTGACGCCCTAGGTTTTGTTTTTACCAAATAGCTTATTTGACAGTAATTTAAATGTTCACTTCATAGAGGCTGTTTAAGAATATATGCATATTTCCGATTAGAGATGGGCGGTGGGTTAAAACCCAAACCACCTGACCAGGTAAAAACCCGGTGATTTGGGTTTTAACCCGGTTTTTACCCATAACAACCCATTTTTGTGGGTGTTTATTATAATAATTGATGATAAAATAAAAATAAAAACTTTATTGTATATCTTGATGAAAATACCCTGTTTATATGCAATATGCGCAACTTCAATAATGTGGAAAGCCCAAGGTAGCAGCCAATTGTTTTGTTTATGAGACAATTTCTATGAAACTATGTTTAGAATTTGTTTGTATTTGTATATTCTAGCGTAAAGCATTTTACTAAGTTTAAGAAAACCTACATGCGTAAAAGATATTGATGTATATCAGCGCTCCAGCCGCTTGACTCACATCGACTCAAATAAGTTCAACCGAATAAACATTTTTAAAATAAAACAGTAGAAATCTGTAAAATGTCGCCATCTTTTAATGCTCAAGGTGCATGAAAGGAGCCTCCCCGAGCGACGTACCGCTACCGCTACTCGGTAGTACGTCTGGCGCACCCTGGGCAACAGTCTAGCGAATTCTATTTCTAGCTGACTGGCGAATCCTTTTCCCACGATGGCAAATCAAAATCAACCATACAGTCCAGTGTTAAAGCCGGCACTGTATGTAGTCTCGATTAACATCGAGGGTTTCTCGAAAGACAAATCAGAACTCTTATCTGAACTCTGTCGCAAGACACACTGCGATGTACTGTGTGTACAAGAAACCCATCGAGATGAAACACAATGCCGACCACACGTAGCTGGACTCACTCTTATCTCTGAGACTTAACACCCGAAACACGGTAACGCAGTGTTTGTTACTCCCGGAGTAAGAGTAAAATCCTCTGAATGTTCGACCCAGAATGGCATCGAGGTGATTACCTTGGACCTCGACCACTGCTCTGTTACCTCTGTTTATAAGCCCCCCGGGACGCCTTTCCGGTTCTCCCCTCCCTCAAACTTTGACGATCAGCAACGGGTGAAAATTGTAATCGGTGATTTTAACAGTCATAATCCACTCTGGGGCTACAATGACCTTGACGACTGTGGTCAAGCGGTCGAGACATGGGCTGAATCTAACAATTTGACTCTTGTTCATGACCCAAAACAACCGGCTTCCTTTAATAGTGGCCGATGGAAGAGGAGATACAACCCAGATCTAATCTTCACCAGTTCAGACATAAGTTCTCAGTGCGTTAAGACCGTATGCCCACCTATTCCTCGCACTCAACATAGGCCCATTATGTGCGAGATTAGCCCAGTCGTCCGTCCTCTACAGGTCTCCCTTAAACGCCGATTTAATTACTCCAAGGCAAATTGGGAGCAGTACGCAAAGTCAGTCGACGACGCCCTCTTGAATGTACCACCATCCCCTCGAGAAAATGATCGGTTTGCTGACATAGTCTCTGAGGTGTCTCGTCACTGTATCCCTAGAGGATGCCGTACCTCCTACATCCCAGGATTATCGAAGGAGTCGGGGGAACTGTTGATGCGATACGAGATTTTGTATTGCGGTGATCCCTTTTCCAAGGAGACTACACGAGTCGGGGAAGAGTTACTGTCGCGGATTGATAAAAGTCAGCGGGACAGGTGGATTGATACTGTAACCAACATCAACATGACGCATAATAGTAAAAGGGCATGGAAAACAAGGGCATGGTGACATCGTCACCGCCATTAAATCCCTTAAGTGCGGGAAAGCCTCCGGAGTTGACAACATCTCTGTGGAGCAAATTAAACACCTTGGCCCCGTCGCAGTATCATGGCTGCTACAAATGTTCAACAAGTGTCTGGAATCTGCCCTAATACCAAGACTCTGGAGAAAATCGAAGGTCACAGCTATACCAAAGCCAGGAAAACCAGCAGATGACCCCAAAAATTTTCGGCCCATTTCACTCCTGTGCCATACTTATAAATTATTTGAGCGGTTGCTGCTGGTACGCCTCACTAGCTTTGTTGACCCGAAATTGATATACCAACGACCAGCCGTCCAGTCCAAATACCTCCCGCTTTGTGTATGCTGATGATCTTGCTCTCACTTCTCAAGCGACCAGTTTCGAAGAGGTTGAGGCCAATCTGACGGTAGCTCTCAAGAACCTAAGTTGCTACTACGCAGAGAATTCCCTTAAGCCCAATCCGTCTAAAACTGAGTCATGCGTATTTCACCTTCGCAATGCACAGGCGGGTCGAAAGCTCAAAATCACGTGGCGTAGGGTGCCTATTTCCCACAGTAACTCCCCCAAATACCTCGGCGTGCTGTTGGATAGGTCTCTTACCTTCCGAAAGAACTGTGAGAGTGTGAAAAGGAAAGTGCATGCTCGAAACAATCTAGTGCGGCGCCTTACCACCACTAAATGGGGAGCCACACCACAAGTTCTGCGGACTACTGGTTTGGCGCTTGCCTTTTCAGCTGGCGAATTTGCATGCCCAGTATGGGACCGCTCTGCTCATGCCAAGCTAGTGGACACAGCCTTAAACAAAACTTGCCGGATCATTACTGGTTGCCTGAAACCGACGCCGGTTAAGATGCTGTTTCCATTAGCTGGCATAGCGCCTCCAGATGTCCGCAGAGCAGTTGCAAGCTCCCTTGATAGGCGTAAAATGGACGACGACACTCGGCACCCACTGAGTGGCTATAAACCAGTGCCACAACGGCTGAAAAGCCGAAAAAGTTTTATAAAGTGCGTCGAACCACTGACCAACGACCCGCCACAAGCAAAATGCAACCTCTGGCGCCGCGGAGTCTCCCTTCCTAGCCCCTTTGTCACGCCATCTGAGAATCTCCCACCCGGACATCAGTTGTCGTGGCCGATCTGGAAGTCTTTAAATAGACTTCGGACTCAGATCGGCCGGAGTAAAGATAACATGTCTAGGTGGGGATTTTCCGATAATACTGACATAAACTGTGTGTGCAGACGATGGCCCACCTGACATCATGTCCTGCGTGCCCTGCCACCTGCACGCAGCAAGATTTGATGGACGCCACACAATCCGCCGTTCAAGTGGCCACATTCTGGGCTACAACATTATAAAATTCGACTTGCCATCGACTCGCTAAGAAGAAGAATGCTCAAGTTCTAACGGGATGATCAAAAAAAGTTGTAATTACAGTTAGCTAGCACTACACTCACTCATACCTACACTGCATGCGAACGTGGCAAGTACAATGGTAGGAGCTAGCGCGCACGGGCGACAAAAGTCACGGTGACAGTATACTAAATTATGGAAGCTGCCTGATATTACGATTGGCCTAGGACATGTTATAACACTGTGTATAGTTTAATCGAAGTTGACCCAATAAACGAAAAATTTGCTGCCATCTCGGACATTGATATTTTAAACATAATTGGTACTGTTGTTTCTCTCGTTTCTAAACATAGTACCCTAAACCATGGTTCATGACTTACGAACAATAATTTTATCGCCATCTTTTTTTTTATGTTTCTTGTTCAAATACCGAGATTTGCCCTTAAAAACAATATTTTCTGCAGATTTTGTGCTTTACGCCGTTTTATCCATTGCTTTGTTGGTATCTTGCTACAATAGATGTTCTAAGCCCCTGCATTTACTGGCAAATAAGTGAAAAAATGTCACATATAATGTGCATACGCAAAATCTAATGATATATGGATACCTATATAAATTTTGTTATAAAAATAATAAACACCCGAATTTTCACCCAGTGGGTGGGAATAAATGGGTGTTTATCGGGTAAAAACCCAGCGGTAGGTTTAAACCCGGTGGTTTGCCCATCTCTATTTCCGATATTATTAAATCGCTCTATAAATAGTTATAGAAACACACCTACGGACCTACTTATTAGTACCTAATAGAAATTATATATTTATTATGTACCTTAGTAGTATCATATTTCTATACTCATGTAAGTGTGACCGATAGATATTTACCGCGTGTGTTGTTCACACGTACCTACACATTATTATCTAGTAAATAATAAACTTAATAAACAACATTTTGAATACAGGCTCATATAAAAAGATAGAATTTAGAAATATCTGTAAATTCAGGAGAGAATGATCATATTACATACATGGTATGTTGAGCCCCTATATGTAGTGCTCTTGCTAATTACTCATACATTATACTAAGTGTTTTCATGACTAGTGTAAATGAAATAATAACAGCCACCGTCCTTTGCCCCGGGTGACCGCGGTCAGCAAGTGTGAACTGTTACCGATGGTGAGATGACGATTTGCGCGCGCCAGATCTAATTAGCTACCAATAATATCATCCAGATTCTGGTACTAAATTAAAACTTGACACGCTTTAAGGACTTTATTATTTTTACACATTGGTTTTGTTCAACTATCCTACAAGTTTGCGCTTCAAATAAGGAACAGTTATCATTTTTGCAATTACTATAAATAAATCACTATTAATATTCCATTATTTACGATATAACTCAATAAAATTACAACAAGTTAAGCAAATAGCTGTGAACTGTTCTAATAGGTTCAAAGACAGCGTAATCATGTGAGATTATTAGTTTCATTAAAACATTTATTGCAATGAATCTCTTCCTTTGCAATAAATTAGCTACTATCGCAAACGCAGTAACAAATGCTCGGCTGACCCCTGACCAGACAAACACATGTTTAACTAAAGGGTCATTGTTATAATAACCTCTTGTTTCTATTTTAGTACTAAATTCCTTATTTATAAATATTCTCAGGTTTTCTAGATTTCCTTCCTACCACATCTTTATTTTACTCACATGATAAATAAAAAATATACTTGGTTTCTTTCGCATATTATCTCTACAAACAAACATCTGACGTAAAAAATATTAACCTGGGGACAGTGACCAAGAAATTGTTGTTATCTCTAAACAAAGATTAGACAAATTGTGTCAAGATAGCGTTGGAGACGAAACACACACACTCAAAGCGTTGTTAAACCTTAACAAAGACCCAACACCACGGGATTTGATTCCCAAAAACTCACCAATAGATCTACGGTCCGGGTTGTTGCCATAAAACTCGTCAAGCTCCTTAGCGGAGCACAGAGGGGTGTCAACTTGGTTTGTTTCATCGAACTTGGAATAATCTACCTCGTAGCCTTGTCTTTCGCGGTTGTAGGTCACTAATGGTATGAAACGGTGCCCCCACATAATTTCACTGGTCGTATAACTTGATCGGGCTTGCGTCGTCTGACCTGTAGACTCTATCGTACCCTCCAGGATGACAACAATTTCAAATCTTTCTTGAAGCACGTCAGCTGCTGATACACCGTAGAATGGGCTTTCGGCGTTTATTCTATGCACCATAGTTATTGGCCAGATAAAGAACAGATTACTATCACATCCGTCGGCGTGTAATTCTAGTTCAGTTTGATAGTGCGACAATAGCTCTCCTTCTTTGGTTGTCCTAGATCGAATCAACTGGGCTCTTACACTTGCTCCTATGATGTGTGACTTCCGCAAATCACCGACACGGAACATTAAGCATAATTCACCGTCTCTCTGGCATACCACGCAAAATTTGGAGAAAAGGAGAGTTTGGGTTCTGTGCTTGGGTCGAGTCATTTTCGCAAAGACGATACCCACCATAAAAGCTTGGATCATAACACCCACTATACTTTGTAGACACATTATAAATATAGCTTCCGGACACTCTTCAGTAGTCGTACGCGCACCATAACCGATCGTATGTTGAGTTTCAATACTGAACAGGAAACATGATGTAAAATCAAAAATGTTGAAAACGCACGGTTTCCAGTCACTGGCTTCCTGATTTGTGGGTAGATGATCGTCTTCTAAGTCACCATGAGTAAATGCTATTAGCCACCAGATGAGGGCGAATCCCAACCAGGAGAGTATGAAAGAGAGTGTAAACACTAGCAGGGTCCATCGCCACTGCGCATCTACTAGCGTCGTGAACATGTCCTGGAGGAATCGCAAGCGTCGCTGCGATATCTTTGATTTGAGAATATTGCACTCTCCATTTTTGAGAATAGCTCGCCTCTTAGTTCTTCGCGTAACGCCATGTCTATGTGAGCGACTCCTGCAAATAAACGAACAAAATATCAAATTATGCTATGCATCTTTATGTGACATTAAGTTCAGCGATACACGATATGTGTGAACATTTAGTTCACGCTTGCATCGTCTAAGAAGAACGGCCTTCACTAATGTTAATGTCGGTAATATAGAGTACTTAAGAGAAACAGTTTTCCAATGCAAATAGTTTCCTAGAGGTAACTGATAAAAACAAAAAACATGTAAAGACAGTATAGACGGACAAAAGCGACACAGTACGGGCTGTCTGTGGTGGACGGCACAATGCAGCGCTGGGGATGCTGCGCGACGAACCTCTTGCTGGTGACAGTGGGGTAGTAGATGCCGGGAGATAAGTTGCCGTTGGCGGGGACGGCTTTGACTTTGAGCCAGTCGTCTGCTCCGGGGAGGAGTTGAGTCTCCTCGCGACAGGTGGGCGACTCGGGATCGGCGTGCATGGCGTCGGAGTCGGCGGCGGGCGGCGTGTGCGCACGGCTCAGTCGGCGGAGCGTCTGGCCAGCATCCCCCTCGGGCCGCGAGCCTGCTGAAGCATCGCTCGCGATAATGCCACGGTCACGACTGACTCTCTCGTGCCCGCCAATACAAAGACGCGCTAAACATTGTATAATTGTAACGCGAGATTTTATATCGGAAATTATCAACTCGCAATCGCAATATCAACGGAAAACAAATTTCAGTTAGTGCTCGTCTCAACGTTTTAGTGATACAGAATGTTCTAATAGGTGAATATTTTTCCAATAATAAATAACCTAGCTTATCCTAATATTCTCAAGACCTTTATTGATGTTTGACATGTTATTAATATTATTTACATACTAACGTCTAGTCATAAAATTCTGGGAACAGTTACCTACAAGCTTTGTTTCAATATTAGCTGTTCGTCATTTAAGATTTTACATGTAGCGACATGATAATAAATAACTTGAACGTTTTATTATTCAACGACCACCACTTTCGGTCATATATTTTATAAAACATCGGCATTTACAAAAGAAAAAAAATACAATAAGAATGGTTTTTTTATGCTCCAGTTTTTATCGACTCGTAAGTACATTCTTGATTGACTACCTATTTGACTTTTTAACAGCCACTTACTAAATAGTTGGCCAGTGGCCAGTCAGTAGATAGTAAAAACCACAACCACATCTATATGTGGACAGGTTATAGTAAATTTAAGAAATAGCTCAGTGTAGGTAGGTAGACAGATAGAAGACAACCCTTAAAATATGCCATCTGAATGTGTGCCGGAATTAAAGAACATCAAAATCAAATTAGGGAACACGCTGTATTGTGTAGAAATGGTTGCCTACCCCAGTAAACAGGTTACTAATTTGATAAAGCTCGAATTGGGTTGCTAATATGAATTTCTGCTCCTAATTTGACGATCGCGATCATTTTACTGAAGGTCGACCACACCTACCGATCCACGTTTGTTAAATTAGGCAATTTTGATAATATTTCTTCTTAATGATAAAGTCATATATCTACCAGAGTGTGGGTTAGTAAGTTTGAACAGTATTACATATTGTGGTAAATAACGCTTGTCCGTAATCATGACTTCATAGGAAAGTCGGTCAAGAAAGTGGTTTATCACTTTTCATTTAATTTCCTAGTAAACAAAAATTTTAATGAGGTTTATGCCCGGTAGCTGACAGATTGATCTGCAATCACATGACATTTACCTTTAGGGTAGATCAAATTTTTTGGCCAACTGTACAGTACAATAAGATATTATTATACTAATCGATCTTCACGGCAAACTTCAATCCTTTGATTCGCCCAACATGAGAGGAAACCGTAATTTAAATCCACATAGGTACTTTAACAAAATAATAAATACGGTCAACAACTTTGTCAGTAATTCTTCCTTTTTTACGCGGTCTAAGCCTTCTACGGGAGACCGCAAGTCCGCGTCTGCTATACGAAATACCACTTTACTATACTAAAGTTAAAAGTTACATTTGGGGTATCTCTGAAATTGAAAAAATGTTGGATGCCTTTACATACTTGTTCTAAGTAGTACATACGTACGTATACAGAAAGTATTTCAGTCTGAGGAATTTTTCACAGAGAGTTATAAACGATTTTCATGTTAAGGTAAAAATACCTAACTTCTCGTAACAAAATTTGTTACCTACCTTCATCACATGCCAAGTTTCAAAGGCGGGGGAATTCCCCCGAGAAATTTCTCGGGTTACAAAAGCCCCGTTCATCGGACTATACATAGAAAATGCTCAGGTCAGTTAGAGAAAAAAAACTTACTTGATTCCGTATTATTGGTTTAGTATTCATTATTGGCAAATCCGAAATAAAAATAAAATATCTGTTTTTTTTTAATATGGCTCGATTGGCCTAATTGGTTAGCGCGCTAAAAAGTTACTGTACACCCCACGCGCCTTTAAGTAAATAAAACACAAAATATATGCAAATCTGACTTCTATCAGTGATAACATTATAATCCAGGTTATATGCAATTATGAAGGTAGCTAGAAAATCATGGGGAAATCATTAAAAATTAAAAAGCTCTGCACCTTTAAACATGCGTTGGGGTGTAAATCACCCCACGCGCCTACTTAAGGGGGCTACTTGTTTTACCTAAAATATGATGAATGATGTCGTCGCGGCGAACGAGATTTTATTTTTTCTCGCACATCAAATTCGTAGTTGTTATGCAAGCTGCTGTTACCAGTGAAGACCTGTAATTGGCTCTCTGTTTTTAAGACCAATGTTTATTTAATTATTTGTAGCTGTTGGTTTTCCAATAAAAATAAAAATAAAATAAAAATAAAATATATCGTGATGAGCTCGCTAAACCAGTTTTAAAAGACATTGGGCTCCATGTCCATCTCTTTATCCTTAAAGGGATACCTTTTTATCCTTGAAAAGGTGAAAAGGACGGATGAACTTACATTAAGAATTAGAGCGTGATTTTTCAAATAAGTCCATTATACGTATGACTTAATAATGAACCAATTATAAAGCGAAAAATGAAAAATTTTGTCGATCTTGGACAGAGTTTGGTGGCATAGGACGTAGTTACACGAAAAGGATCCAATCCACACAAAGTTACTTTTGAGATATTGAAGTTTGAAGTTCAAAATTATATTTCTACATAGGTCTTTGTTTCAAGACAATTTTACGTGTTATGTTTTGTGAGAAACATTAAAACATTTTTATTGTTAATAGTATATTTATGGGACGATTGGTATTATTTGCGGTCAGTTTGGTGTACTTAAGTTATTTTTGACAATGTTGTGGATTGGATCCTTTTCGTGTAACTAAGTCCTTGGTAATGCGCCTGTTTCTGGGCCGAATAGCCAAGGAGATGCAGGTTCGAGTCCTGTCCAAGATCGACAAAAATAAATTAATTTTTCGCTTTGAAATTATTAGATATTTCGTTAACAGACGTAATCTGTAATGAACATACTGAAACCCTGTCAAGTGTGAAGTAAACAACAATATGAAGGTTTTCAGGGTCTAATTTGAGTGCCACGCCTCCACAACTACTTCATCCACGATTTGCTATTTATTTGCAGTAATTAGTAAACATAGTGACATGTTATGATCGTGATTCGATGATCAACACCTTGGCGACGATCGATATTTGCCTCTTTAAGTTGTTTAACTAAAGTAATAACTGAAGGATCACACTGCTTAATTGTGCTTCGCCAAATGCGCAGTAGGCTGCTACAAATTTATGATACATTTTTGTACATCTCTTTTCTATTAAAATTTATATTATATAGATTACGTTATTGTTACTTTGAGACATTACACCTTAAAATTCTGGTGACCTCTCGTCGCTTGAACTTTATATAGATAGCTTTATGTAAATCAAGTTAGCACCATAGTACGAGTAGCAGCTAGTTACAGTTGTAGTGTTTAATAAACAAAACTTGCTACGAAACCATGGCGATAAGGGTAACATTTCAAATGTATGTTACGCGTAGCATGATCGACTGATGTTTTGTTCTAAATAAAAATATTCCGGAACGGTCTCATCATAGCCTCCCTTTTTGCGCTTCTCACCATAGACCGTATCTACCCAGCGAGTGACCATGTACTACGGGAAAACTAACTTTATAGGTAATTAGATCAGAATTAGATCTATTGAAATAAATATAACATTTAATTAGGTCAGCCTTTAGTTTCTTAAAAATCAACGTCATCAATAACAGTCAGCCAGCGATGTCCAGTATCTATACCTAGCGATACGGGAAAACTAACTTATTTATTTATTTATTTATTAGGCTTACCAACAGTTATTACACTAAATATCACAATAACAATACTGTACTTAAAATATATATAAACTGAGTGCATAACTAATTAAAGGTAAACACCTCATGCGTTGAATTTAACTACATACTAATTTTACTCTAATGAAAATAAAAAAAAAACAGATATTTTTTAACAATAAATAATCTATGATTGAACATCACTTCCCATTGCTACTCTATTATAAAACAAAAAATGAAAAATGAAAAAATTTTGCCGATCTTGCACCTGCACCTCCGGCTATCCAGGCCAGAACTTTATAAGTAATTAGATCAGTGTTAGATCTATCGAAATAAATATGAAATTTAATTTAGTCCGTCTTTATTTTCTTAAAAAACAATTAAATCCATGACATCCAGCCAGCGATGTCCTCTTAAATTACGTAACATAGGGCTAAAATATAATGTCCCATAATTGGATCTGTATGAGATGTATTTATGCGTTTATATTTTAATCTTAATCGTTAGATATTTAGTGAAGCTTCTAGAAATAGAACTACATGACATATCGCCCATAAAAATCCCGCCTAGTGACGAGTTTTCATGAACTTTCTTCCAGTGCGTGCTCTGACAATATTTTTATTTATTTATTTTATTTTTGTTTTTATATTTGTTTTCATTTTTTTATTCACTTTTTTTTTGTTTAGGTTAACTAGGTGACCTGAATTTTAAGATATTATAATAGGTAGTATCTTCGGTTTTTGCGACGCCCTTAAGAGTTGTGGATTACATGCTAAAGTATGATTATCTTAGACCTTGCTTTACTTGCGAGGGCAAAGATGAAGACGCCTACCCATAAAGATGCCTATTCACTCTTGCCTTGGAGACACTGAGATTGTTTAATTCCGGGAATGTGCATATTCAAGAACGTTATGTGTTGTGTAATAATTATTGGAAGGTAATTATTGGAAGGATTGATTAATTGTTTTTTTTTATACTTACTCAAAATTACTCCAAAAAAAAAAATAACAGGCATCTAATCGGTAGCCATGTTGTTAGATTTGTTTCTTACTTGGCATAAAATATAGCCTACAAAGTTTCTAGCCCGTCGGAAATAGACAGAAAATCATTCTAAATTCGCAAAGCGTGATGTAGTTTTGCATTTTTGGTATGTTGTACGGGTGTGTTAGGGTAGTTTAAATAAAAAAATGCAACTCCGAAAACCTTGTGGAAAATGAGAAAATCGAGAAAATTTTCGAAATTTGCGGTGTTTTTATGGTATTCGCCCTGCATGGCCAAAACTATGCATTTTTTGCGTACGATGTTGTCTACAAGTATAAACTGTATTCAATAACCTACAATTTGAATCCTATTTTGGCTCTATTAACCCTATAAAAGCTGAGCTAGAGCACTTGAAAGATGACCAATTTTTATCGAAAATTGCTTTTTCTCGATTTTTATGACATATTTCGTAAGATATTCGCAAAACTGCTTGTTTTACAAAAAACAATAACCAAAAATATTTTTAAGTACTTATTAAGCATTTATAAGAGCCCAAAATGAAGTCTGTAAGACTAACAGGTCACTCACAATCTCAAAACAATGAAATAGGTAAAATGGGTTTTAGAGGCAAAAATTTGAATTAATGTTTCTGTCGTTTGTTAACACCTATACTCTGATGTGTAGATCACCAATTCACCATTTAAGCTAACATTTGTGCTTAACATCGTAATTAATAATTAGTTGTCTCAATTATACCATTCAGAATATCAATAACATAAGCTGGGAGTACCTCCACGTGGTGAAGGCGGTAACAGTATAATGCTGGCTAAAACTCCCATTTTCAATCCAAAAATGCCTTCGGGCTTATGTTTATTGTAAGTTAATTACGCACAAAAGCGGAAGTAGCCTACCCGGTAACGCAGGGGAGCATCCAACAAGCATTCATAAAATATACAAAATGTCAATTCCTGCTGGAGCGTGTTTTGTTTGTAGGCTGGTGATAGAGGAAGGTACCAGCAGAACGGTCAAGAAACGCGGAGTCATGTCATTACTCACAGCGAGCGTCAAACGTGGTGATAAAGACAATGAAAACTTTTTAAAAGGGTTGGACGAAGTTCTAGTTCACGAAAGTTGCCGGAAGCGGTACACAGCGAGCCATAATGTTGTCGCATGTGCTCGTCGTGAAGGTGACAATACTACTACACCTCAACCATCCAGTTCAACAAGATTGTCAATGAATCTTGGAAACATTTGTTTGCTTTGTTCGGAAGAAATTACTGAAGAATTTCTACAGCATCAATCGCGGCTTCCCAAATCACGCAGAAACGAGGTTCGCAAAGTTGAAAAGTGTCTGGTAGCTCTATACGGAGGCATTGCGAGTACTCAGACACTGCATGACCTGAGATTCACGTTGTTTGTGAAAACAGCGGCAACTGCAAAAATGAATCTCGCACGTTTGCCACCTACTACCGAAGCTTCCGCTTTTCATGCCTTTCGCACCTACCACCAAGTGCAAAAGTGGCTGGGGGTAGAAAAGGATCCCACCGAGTGGGGCTGGGAAATCAGCACCCGTGGCCTAATCCCGATCACAACAAACAAAGAGCCAGCTTCAGCCCAGCTTCTAAAAATGATAGCCTGCAAATGCAAAAGGGGATGTAGAGGGGCCTGCAGTTGCTTAAAAGCTGGGCTGAAATGCTCAGCTATTTGTTTGAATTGTGGAGGGAAGTCGTGCAATAACATAGCATCCATTGGGGATGACTCAGAGGAAGACGAAAAAGAACTTCTTCCTCAGAATAATGAAGAGGAACACGAACAAGAGGAAGACCATGAAAGCGTTCTTTTTGATCTTCCCCATCATCACGAGGAACGGGAATCCCAACCCCGGAAAAAACGAAGATTGACTATGAACAATTTATAGTCAATGGCCTTTTTTACGGTTCCGTACCCAAAACTGGATGTTCCACTGTTTGTCTGTATGTTACCAGGCTGTATTTCATAAACCATCAATCATAATATACTTCTGTTACCACTGTAAAAAAAATACTAAACGCTTCCATTCAACAAACGTATCTTTTTGCCATTTTTTTAAGAAAATGATATGGAACCCTTCGTGCGTGAGTCTGACTCCTACTTGGCTGGTCAGCAGTAACCGAATTTTGGATATGAATGTAAAAGACCTTCCAAGCTATTTATAAAATTTCTGTCGAATTTGCAATAAACCTGTATACTTAGATTATTTTGACTCTGTAAATTATTTTTGATAATTGTTTTTTGTAGAACAAGCAATTTTGCGAATATTTTACGAAATATGACAATAAAATAAAAAAAGGCTATTTTCGAGAAAAATTGGTCATCTTTGAAATGCTCTAGCTCAGCTCCTATAAGGTCAATAGAGCTAAAATAGGATCCAAATTGCAGGTAATTGAATACAGTTTATACTTGTAGACAACATCGTTCGCAAAAAATGCATAGTTTTGGCCATGCAGGGCGAATACTATAAAAAGACCGAAATTTTCGAAAATTTTCTCGATTTTCTCAATTTCCACAAGGTTTTCGAAGTTGCATTTTTTAATTTAAACTACCCTAACACACCCATACAACATACCAAAAATGCAAAACTACATCACGCTTTGCGAGTTTATTGTCTATTTCCGACGGGCTATTCATTGTATTTTGTATTTTTACAGCCTGTACAAAAAACTATTCCTCGATCGTTAATCTATTTAAAGTGGAGTTGTAAAGTTGTCAAAATACTAACGTTATCTTTACTAAACATTTAATTAGGCATACGATTATTGCACTAGTACAATGACAGAAGTATAAAATGTTTACAACGTATTCTGACATCATTACATGGATTTCTTTTTGTTATAAGCACAGTTATAAGTATGCTGAAGAATGCACATTTTAGTAGTATACCAACACACGTGGAAAATTGTCAAAAAATGTTTCCATGTCTTAGATTAATGACCAGAACGTAGTTTCACAAAATATTTTGAATTAAAAAAAAAAACTAGGTATTTAAAATTATATATTTTTATACGACTGCCCAAAAAAGGAGTGTAATATGTTCAAAGTTCATGTATTATAATATGTTTGTGAGTTTCTTTATTCTACCATAAAAATTACATTTTCTTCCAAAAGTCTGAATAGATTTGGATGTGTAGGGTTTCGTTAAAACCCTTTGGCCGTGTTCGAAACCGGTGGTGATACGGACTATAATTTTTGGCATGGCAATCGTGTTTTTAATTTTTAGATGATTTATTTTTTAAATAAATTAAGTTTATGTGGCTATTTTTGGAAATGATGGTCGTCTAGTGAAGTCATAGCCCGTGATCTGTTAAGCGGCTTGAAAAACATATAACTATTCTGTTCTCAAATAAAATAAAATAAATAAAATTTCTGTTTAATATCTATATATCAAAGATGGTAGCTTATTCTCATTTGAAAACTTACGAATCTCAACTTATTAAATTTATAACGTATTAAATATTTAAATAAATATTTAGTGGCCTTAAAAACCTAATAATTTTTTCACTTGTTTCGCTTACGATATTGATGATTTAACGGACTAAAATTATCAAGGGTCAGTATCTGACAATGGCGGACGTGTCTTCATTTTAATTTTTTAATTTTAGTTTATTGAAGTGTTTAGTGTATAATTTCGATAGTGTATTATCCAGTGAATGTTTCAGGACTATAAACTTTAATAGAACAATTGAATCGCTTACACTTTGCTGACATTTTTAGATGATGCCAAGAGGCCTTGTGGTGGCTTCAGTAATTGTACTATCACATTACTGAGCCCAATTCAGCGAACAATCATCCAAGGATATATATCTTAAACCTACAAATATCACTCGACACTGGCGAAATACGTCTACATAAGATGTGTCGCCATTAGTTAGGAAGAAGAAAAAAAAATGATCAAGAAAGTGGCTCCGTAGCAGTGGAAAGGTCTCGGAGACGCGATTAATCAAGATAGCCCCGACGTTTAGCGCTGTTTGCAGATTTTTGTCGGATTCGACCAGATTATGAGGATTACACGAGGTTTGAGAACGAACGCGTTTTGGAGACCTTGATAAAAAACTAGCATTCAGGTGAAGGAGATTGACAGTGTTGGCTTACTTCGGTCAATCTCTTTTATTTTATTGGTATCTATTTTAATAGATATGATAATTATCATTGTTTATTCGGCTGTTGTTAGAAGATAATTTCCGATGATTTATTTACAAGTTGGAACAAATAATTTGGCTATTATATAAAAAATTGCTTTTACTAAAAGGATTGATTTTGTACAATACATAATAAAATTTCGTACAAATCAAATAGTCTTTATAAAATATAATAGCATGGCAAGGGCATGTGAAGAAAATCAATTAATATTGTTATAGAAGAAATACTTGCAAAACCCTCTCATAGTCCAGCAGTGGACTGTAACGAGCCGTTGTTTTTTTTTATTTTTTGACTTGTAAGCTATGATTTGATTTGCACATGTGGTTATAAATATTATGGACAGATAATTGGCAGATAAAAATTTCCACAAATTCACGGCCTGTGTCTAAACATACCTTGTCACACCTGAGATCGGTTTTTTTAAACAAAACTGGAACAAACTTAGCCAACACAGATAATGTCTTATCATATCACAATACTATTTACGCCTACGACGCATTTTTATATACTTTTCATCGCATTCTTTGTAAAAACTTCATTTTTATCACTTCAACACAAACACATTAAAATAACTGAAGTTTTTTAAACTAATTGTAGGTATGTCACGACTTCAATGTTTTACAAAAGTGTATGGAATATACGAGTAAGTGAGTGGTACATGACTATGTGCTGTGCGTTGAAATGACAATGCGAATAATACAAATTTTACAAAACTATTTTGATAAGTAAAGTATTTATCTTTACAGATTAGATATCGGTTTGTCAAGGATTCTGATTCACAAGTGAGTGCCTGAATATGTCACTTATGTTTACCGAGGGATCAAGTTGTTTCCTAGAACAAATAATTAAAGGATAGGTGCTTAATGAAAACTTGAAGAAGATAACTTATCGCCAATTCATTTCAGTGCATTTGTTAGTACTGATAGCTATTGTATTTAACAAATTTACATTGTTTACTTTAATATTGAATATTCAAATTTGTAATTTTTAAATACCTTTATATCTCTACTTACTTACTTCTCAGCTTTTGTGACACATTATTTTAAAAACCTTGTTTGTCACAAACAAATCACTGTATCACAGAGTAAAATTTTGCTGCTATTTATGTATCCGGAATAACAAAAAATAACAAACATCTATAATCCGATTGAGTGACTTATTAAAAGTGAAAGAGTGTTATAAACCTTTATATAAATGTTGTGTAACAAAAAAAATATTTGGTCTAAAGGTCTTAGTAACCGGACCATAAAACTTCAAAAAAAAAAAACATCTATAACCAAATATACTTTTATTGCTTTTCAAAATATTCCCCGTGATGATCGATGCATTTTTTCATACGTTGAAACCAACTTTCGTAGCATTTTTTCCATTCTGTATCGGGTATCTCCAAAACGTGCATTTTGAAAGCATCAACGGCTCCTTCCCGGGTCGAAAATTGGTGTCCACGTAATTTGTTCTTCACGCTTGGGAATAAATAAAAGTCGTTGGATGCCAAGTCGGGACTGTACGGCGGATGACCCGTCAATTCGATCATTTGACTATTTAAATACTCCGTTGTTGCGGCCGAGGTGTGACAGCTGGCGTTATCGTGGTGAAGGATTATTCTTCGTTGTCGATTGTTCTTGCGTATTTCTCCAAAGACTTCTGGCAAGCGAATGGTGGTGTACCATTCAGAATTAACCGTTTTACGATTCTCTAGTGGTACTGTAGCCACATGTCCACTAATACCAAAAAAGCAGGCAACCATTTGCTTCAAAGTGCTTTTTGCACGAACAACTTTAGTTGGGTTTGGCTCATTTTGGAACACCCAAACCGTTGACTGCTGTTTAGTTTCGGGATCATACGCATATATCCAAGATTCGTCTCCTGTGTAGATATTATGAACAGCTTTTGATGTACCACATTTGTATTTTTCTATCATTTTTTTGCACCAATCAACACGGGCCTGTTTTTGTTCAACTGTTAAGTTGTGCGGGATCCAACGAGAACAATTTTTTTTTACAGCCAAATATTCGTGTAATATTTTATAGAAACGCCTCTATCTCGCGATATGTAACATGACGGTCTTGCATTATTAGTTCGCGCACAGCATCAATATTTTGTGGTACAACAGCCGATTTAGGGCGACCTTCTTTAAAATCGTCCGCAAGCATACGACGACCACGATTAAACTCACTGAACCAGTGATACACAGTGGTTTTCGATGGGGCTTCCTCCCCAAAAGTCGACAAAAGTTGATCCATGCACTGTTTTTGAGTAAATCCACGCCAAAAGTCGTAATAAATCATAGCACGAAAATTTTCACGAGTCAAATCCATGGTGATGATAGACAATGAATTTTTAAAATGGCGCCACAATGTAAAAACAATTGACAGATGAATGAAACAAACTTTATTTTACAGCCAAAGAGTTCTATTTTTAAATGTTATAATTTCTTTTTAAATATTGTTTATGTAAGTGGCCAGTTCCGGATACATAAATAGCAGCCCTTGTAAGTAACATAAAAGTAAAATGCTAAAAGATAAAGGATGATGACGAACATAAAAGGATCATTCCAAAATCTCAAGTAAGTTTGCTAAGGCGCGCGGCGTAGCATTTGTAGCAAATATTGAGAGTTTGAGATTGCAATATTGGTGTAAGTGCTACCTAAATTCAACTCACCTACAAGAATCCAGTCGGTATACAGTGCTCTGACCAATGGAACTGCTGTATGTGGGTATTCTGTGCAGACTACTCGAAGGATGAATTTGCGGTGGTCTTAAAAAACTACTGCTGTGTATTAGTCCTCCCAACATTGGCGCTTCAGCCATGGAGCTGTCGTAAGCACTGGTCTCATCGGTCTCCTCCTCAATAACCCCAGGCTTATAGAAGATTTTTCCAGCAGAAAGACCGGGCTTACTCTTCTCTTTGTCTTTTTGATTCTCATCTTCCCGCACTTCCATTTCTATAGCCTGCTCCGTCATTTTGATTACTCTGTACTGCCGTATATCACAATATTGGTAAATTGGCGATCATCCTGATTAGTTTAAGACAAGATATAATACTCTTATTCATAATATTCATGGTGGTGCTGATGTTTCAAGTTACACCTGAAAAAAAAAATGCCTATTAATAAAATAAACTAACTTAAATTTTCATTTATTGTAAATATGATTTTCATTCAACCAAAGAGTAAATTGATGTTTAAAAATGAAAAATTTGTTTTTTTTTTCGCTTGATTGCGTATTGTTTGAAACTCTACATAACTGGCCAGCTAACGCCATCTGTTATCGAGTAGCAAAACCGCAGAATATAGTAGCGACAAATTATTATCTTTTTAAATTAAAATATTTCTAAAAGCAGCCACGACGGACAAATAACTTAAGAAAATTATCTAGTTAGGTACCGCAACGTATATTATAAGTGGCATTAAAATAACAGGGCGAATTGGTAAATTACAAAGGCTTTATAGATTTTCTTGAAAACTCATTCTTCTAGAGATCCAGTCATTATCGTCATTGCTACCTTCGCACTAGATAAGCTTATTTATGTTTAAATGTAAATAAATAATTTTGATATTTTGAGCTAAATATAAATAAGGCTCTGAATTATCATACATGTCCCTGAGATATGAAGACGTAAAAAACTAAAATGTATCAATACGGTAATAATGTGTTCTTAGTTTAATTTAAATCTGTGATGTTTATACTCAGTCGATCGATATCCTGTCTACGTTATTTTAGATAGCGTTTCAAACAGAAACTGTTAAAGTGGTTGAGATTACGGGGATTTTTGCTCTTATGCGATAAATGTAATCAGTAACAAAGAGTCCTTGCATTAGAATAGCGTGCTAGCGGTCATACTTCACGCGGTAAACGCTGTTAACACGGACGTGTTTACTTCCTCCCACGGGATCGTCATTATCGCTTATATTGCGGAAAACCTCCTCGTGGACATTGCTGAATGACCACACTCGGGAAACAGGAAACAATTTTACATTCTTGGGAATTTACCAAACAAAAATTTACCCATAATTAACTTAAATCTTTCAACTTGCGTTACACGAGCCATGACAATGGCCTTTGGGTCCTCTTTAATTACAACAGAGTTGGTGAGGTCGACAACCCATCTAATGAAGAAGAGATATGCAAGCAAGACCCACTGGTTTCAGCTCTTGCTCATGGAGCAGTCTCCAGAAATTATTATTAAGACTGTTACGATGTCCTCCTATTCTTGTACCTGTCTGTAAATATGCCTCAATAGGGGATGTAAAATCCAGGCAAAAAGAATTACGCCCCACTAGTATCGAAGGAATCATCAACCTTTATTATAATTTAAAATAGTTATACTCGTTTTATTAGTCATATTTATCTATTTACCTTTCAAGTATATAGGCATATATATAAGTATATAAGATAATCTTCAACAGTCTGAAGTGAATATGTACGTAGGTTAATTAAACTAAGTAGATACAATTCACAATTAAGATTACCATGCACCATTCGGATTGCGTGAGTGCGTTGAGTTCACACAATGACATCTAGAATTAGGTCTACCAATGAAATGTGTGACGTCCAGTAGTGTGGTGAATTAGCACACACTATGTCCACCTGTGAGGAAGGACAGCAATTACCACGACTGCTCTGTAATTAATTGCTCTGTGGTCATTGTCGTCGAGCGATAGATGATCAACATGTGATCGGTCACTTACTTGTGTCTACTGGCACTGCTGGTTAGTACCACAGAGGGGGGAAGTATACACTGGTTACGCTGTGTTGGACTGCCATGCACAATAGCCTTGGGGCATTTTCAGATGTAAAAGATACCATGTTTTATTTCTTATTCTGTGTCACTTTTCATGTAGTGCCACGATTCTGCGTTATATACATATTTAATAAGATTATATTCGTTCCCATCGTATAAATTAGTTAAGTTTCTAGTTAGGTAGGTTATTTAAATTATAAAAAAATGTATGTACTTAGTTAAATAATAAATTTAATATGATTGCCCCTCGGTGGGGACGTATATGAGCTGTTGATGATTGTTCTTTTAGTATAGTCTCTGTGTGTCAAATAGTTTTCTTTTTGATGAAGAAAATGGCTTCGAATTTAAAATGTTGTAAAAATGTTGTTGCTCCACTTCGATTTTTAGGGGTCCGTAGTCAAAAAGGAAACCTTATAGTTTCGCCATGTCCGTCTGTCTGTCTGTCCGTCCGCAGCTTAGCTCAGAGACTCTTAGTACTAGAAGGCTGTAATTTGGCATGGATATACATACGAGTATTGATCATGCCAACAAAGCTGAAGAATAAAATCTTTAAAAAAGTATTTTTTATGAAGTGGTTATTTTTTTTTATTCACGATTACCTTATAGTGTGAGATATCGTTGGATAGGTTCTTTTTTAAATAATTGGGGTTTCTAAAACCATAGTGTACGTTTTAGAACAAAATGGTTTTAAAGTGCTTATTTTTGTTAGTCAAGGTCCCCCTCCCCCCTAACAGCGAAACCGTTGTATCTGGAAATGTGAAAAATTCACGGTAGTAGTTTAAGATGAATTTAAAAAGAAAAGTATCAACATCAAGTAGGCTTTACGGGCTATCGAATAATAGACCAACTTATTGTACAAGTAAGAAATTTGGTACTACAAATATTATAGAAAAATATTTTGATGAATGTTAACTGTCTTCAGCATTCTAAGTAGTAGTGGACAACTACAGAACCCTACACTTTGCGAGGCCCGACACAAGCTTGGCCAGTTATTTTTTTCTTCCCCAACTCAGTGTTTCCAGGCAACATTTAGATGTTGCCTGGAAACACTGAGTTGAACTTCGCAGCACAGACCTTCGTAACATTTTCCTTACCACAATACAATGTATTTGGGTAAAATAATACGGTACAATACACTTTTCTAATATTAGTAGAGATGGGCAAACCACCGGGTTTAAACCTACCGCTGGGTTTTTACCCGATAAACACCCATTTATTCCCACCCACTGGGTGAAAATTCGGGTGTTTATTATTTTTATAACAAAATTTATATAGGTATGCATATATCATTAGATTTTGCGTATGCACATTATATGTGACATTTTTTCACTTATTTGCCAGTAAATGCAGGGGCTTAGAACATCTATTTTAGCAAGATACCAACAAAGCAATGGATAAAACGGCGTAAAGCACAAAATCTGCAGAAAATATTGTTTTTAAGGGCAAATCTCGGTATTTGAACAAGAAACATAAAAAAAAGATGGCGATAAAATTATTGTTCGTAAGTCATGAACCATGGTTTAGGGTACTATGTTTAGAAACGAGAGAAACAACAGTACCAATTATGTTTAAAATATCAATATTCGAGATGGCAGCAAACTTTTTCGTTTATTGGGTCAACTTCGATTAAACTATAAAGTCAAAGTCAAAATAATTTATTTCCATAGGATGTTATTACATCACTTAGATCCGTCATTAAATTTTTTGGGTGAGTTCACTAACACAATGGCGGAATCTGTGGAGAAGAGCTCTACACAGTGTTATAACATGTCCTAGGCCAATCGTAATATCAGGCAGCTTCCATCATTTAGTATACTGTCACCGTGACTTTTGTCGCCCGTGCGCGCTAGCTCCTACCTTTGTACTTGCCACGTTCGCATGCAGTGTAGGTATGAGTGAGTGTAGTGCTAGCTAACTGTAATTACAACTTCTTTTGATCATCCCGTTAGAACTTGAGCATTCTTCTTCTTAGCGAGTCGATGGCAAGTCGAATTTTATAATGTTGTAGCCCAGAATGTGGCCACTTGGACGGCGGATTGTGTGGCGTCCATCAAATCTTGCTGCGTGCAGGTGGCAGGGCACGCAGGACATGATGTCAGGTGGGTCTGTACTTCTCCGCACACACAGTTTATGTCAGTATTATCGGAAAATCCCCACCTAGACATGTTATCTTTACTCCGGCCGACCTGAGTCCGAAGTCTATTTAAAGACTTCCAGATCGGCCACGACAACTGATGTCCGGGTGGGAGATTCTCAGATGGCGTGACAAAGGGGCTAGGAAGGGAGACTCCGCGGCGCCAGAGGTTGCATTTTGCTTGTGGCGGGTCGTTGGTCAGTGGTTCGACGCACTTTATAAAACTTTTTCGGCTTTTCAGCCGTTGTGGCACTGGTTTATAGCCACTCAGTGGGTGCCGAGTGTCGTCATCCATTTTACGCCTATCAAGGGAGCTTGCAACTGCTCTGCGGACATCTGGAGGCGCTATGCCAGCTAATGGAAACAGCAACTTAACCGGCGTCGGTTTCAGGCAACCAGTAATGATCCGGCAAGTTTCGTTTAAGGCTGTGTCCACTAGCTTGGCATGAGCAGAACGGTCCCATACTGGGCATGCAAATTCGCCAGCTGAAAAGGCAAGCGCTCACGGTCTTCTGAATCGCCAGCTGTGGGCGATGGGAGCCAGCATCAGCCTTTCGGCTCTGGCTGGGGCTGTCCTCGCGGTCCTCTACTGAGGACCGGGCACGGGGTTGGGCTTAAAAGCCGTTGCCATCTTTGGATGGTGGAACTGTGGCCATCTTTGCGTTGTGGTGCTCAGATCTGGGATGCGGTGCTCTCCTCCTCGGCGCTTCTCGCCAGTAGAAGCTCCCTGGGGAGAGCCTTCGACCTTGTGTCCGATGGGCGTCCATGTAGCGAGGACTGGTCCGCTCGTTCAAACATTGTGGTTGCCAGGCGAGCGATGAAGGCGTCCAGGTTCTCGTGCTCCAGGTCCCGCAGGATGGTGGAATTGCGCACGAAGTATGGGGCGCTGGTGATCATACGCAGGCTCTTATTTTCTTGGGCTCTGAGGCGTCTCCTGGTCGGCTCCGGGACCAGGGCGTACCATGCTGGCGCGGCGTATGTGAGCCGCGTGCGTAGGTACGTCTTGTAGATCCCCAGCTTCGTGCGCAGGGGAAGGCGGGAATCGAGGACTGGACGCAGCTTCGCTCTGGCAGACTTCACTTCTTGGGCCTCAACAAGAAAGGCAAGCGCCAAACCAGTAGTCCGCAGAACTTGTGGTGTGGCTTCCCATTTAGTGGTGGTAAGGCGCCGCACTAGATTGTTTCGAGCATGCACCTTCCTTTTCACACTCGCACAGTTCTTTCGGAAGGTAAGAGACCTATCCAACAGCACGCCGAGGTATTTGGGGGAGTTACTGTGGGAAATAGGCACCTCACGCCACGTGATTTTGAGCTTTCGACCCGCCTGTGCATTGCGAAGGTGAAATACGCATGACTCAGTTTTAGACGGATTGGGCTTAAGGGAATTGTCTGCGTAGTAGCAACTCAGGTTCTTGAGAGCTACCGTCAGATTGGCCTCAACCTCTTCGAAACTGGTCGCTTGAGAAGTGAGAGCATGATCATCAGCATACACAAAGCGGGAGGTATTTGGACTGGACGGCTGGTCGTTGGTATATCAATTTCGGGTCAACAAAGCTAGTGAGGCGTACCAGCAGCAACCGCTCAAATAATTTATAAGTATGGCACAGGAGTGAAATGGGCCGAAAATTTTTGGGGTCATCTGCTGGTTTTCCTGGCTTTGGTATAGCTGTGACCTTCGATTTTCTCCAGAGTCTTGGTATTAGGGCAGATTCCAGACACTTGTTGAACATTTGTAGCAGCCATGATACTGCGACGGGGCCAAGGTGTTTAATTTGCTCCACAGAGATGTTGTCAACTCCGGAGGCTTTCCCGCACTTAAGGGATTTAATGGCGGTGATGATGTCACCATGCCTTTGTTTTCCATGCCCTTTTACTATTATGCGTCATGTTGATGTTGGTTACAGTATCAATCCACCTGTCCCGCTGACTTTCATCAATCCGCGACAGTAACTCTTCCCCGACTCGTGTAGTCTCCTCGGAAAAGGGATCACCGCAATACAAAGTCTCGTATCGCATCAACAGTTCCCCCGACTCCTTCGATAATCCTGGGATGTAGGAGGTACGGCATCCTCTGGGGATACAATGACGAGACACCTCAGAGACTATGTCAGCAAACCGATCATATTCTCGAGGGGATGGTGGTACATTCAAGAGGGCGTCGTCGACTGACTTTGCGTACTGCTCCCAATTTGCCTTGGAGTAATTAAATCGGCGTTTAAGGGGGACCTGTAGAGGACGGACGACTGGGCTAATCTCGCACATAATGGGCCTATGTTGAGTGCGAGGAATAGGTGGGCATACGGTCTTAACGCACTGAGAACTTATGTCTGAACTGGTGAAGATTAGATCTGGGTTGTATCTCCTCTTCCATCGGCCAATATTAAAGGAAGCCGGTTGTTTTGGGTCATGAACAAGAGTCAAATGGTTAGATTCAGCCCATGTCTCGACCGCTTGACCACAGTCGTCAAGGTCATTGTAGCCCCAGAGTGGATTATGACTGTTAAAATCACCGATTACAATTTTCACCCGTTGCTGATCGTCAAAGTTTGAGGGAGGGGAGAACCGGAAAGGCGTCCCGGGGGGCTTATAAACAGAGGTAACAGAGCAGTGGTCGAGGTCCAAGGTAATCACCTCGATGCCATTCTGGGTCGAACATTCAGAGGATTTTACTCTTACTCCGGGAGTAACAAACACTGCGTTACCGTGTTTCGGGTGTTAAGTCTCAGAGATAAGAGTGAGTCCAGCTACGTGTGGTCGGCATTGTGTTTCATCTCGATGGGTTTCTTGTACACACAGTACATCGCAGTGTGTCTTGCGACAGAGTTCAGATAAGAGTTCTGATTTGTCTTTCGAGAAACCCTCGATGTTAATCGAGGCTACATACAGTGCCGGCTTTAACACTGGACTGTATGGTTGATTTTGATTTGCCATCGTGGGGAAAGGATTCGCCAGTCAGCTAGAAATAGAATTCGCTAGACTGTTGCCCAGGGTGCGCCAGACGTACTACCGAGTAGCGGTAGCGGTACGTCGCTCGGGGAGGCTCCTTTCATGCACCTTGAGCATTAAAAAATGGCGATATTTTACAGATTTCTACTGTTTTATTTTAAAAATGTTTATTCGGTTGAACTTATTTGAGTCGATGTGAGTCAAGCGGCTGGAGCGCTGATATACATCAATATCTTTTACGCATATAGGTTTTCTTAAACTTAGTAAAATGCTTTACGCTAGAATATACAAATACAAACAAATTCTAAACAAAGTTTCATAGAAATTGTCTCATAAACAAAACAATTGGCTGCTACCTTGGGCTTTCCACATTATTGAAGTTGCGCATATTGCATATAAACAGGGTATTTTCATCAAGATATACAATAAAGTTTTTATTTTTATTTTATCATCAATTATTATAATAAACACCCACAAAAATGGGTTGTTATGGGTAAAAACCGGGTTAAAACCCAAATCACCGGGTTTTTACCTGGTCAGGTGGTTTGGGTTTTAACCCACCGCCCATCTCTAAATATTAGTAATCAATAGTTTTTATTTTGTTTCACAGTACTTGTAACCAAACTCCGCCGAAACGGCTTGACTGGTTTTTATGAATTTTTTTGTGCATATTCGGAACGTCGTAAACTATTTTTTATAAGAGTGGCCCACCCCTAAATATTTTTTTTTGGATATGGCAAAACAACGTTTGCTGGGTCAGCTAGTTTATTTATAAAATATTATATTTTATATCTTGGCTAAAACTATTTAGATATGACAAGTAGATTGTTGTTATATTAGCAATTTAATACGATGCGTAATAACAAAATAAATAATAAGGGCTTTTCCCCAATAGCGGGCACGGACTTGGTATAAGAGTAATTCACATATTACACTATTATAAATGTGAAAATATATTTGGATGTTCGTTCCGCTTTCACACCTAAACTACTTAACAGATTTGGATAAAATTTGGAATGGAGGTGGTTTGTACCCAGTATTAACACATAGGATACTTTTTACGGGAAAAAGTCTTATTCCCACAGGAAAAGTCTTACACAACGCGGCGAGCGTAGTCGCGGGCGTGAAGCTAGTAGTTTAGAAATGTTATTATATTTCTTATTTATGCCTAACGTAGCTATGATTGTAATTACTTGTATATAAATTAGGTACATATACTTAATCCATACGTAATCATGGGTCGGATTTATTACACATAGACTAAGTACAGATAATTACATGATAGCTGGTCGAATCATTCTTTACGAGGATAATCATGAGCCTAGGTGTACCCGACTACCTAATACTACCTATTGTATTTAAGATAATTATCTAATCCAAATCAATGTAAATCAAATAACTATTTATCTCTAGAGATCTTATGACATTACTAATGGCATGGCATAGCATTATTAATGGCATTATTATTTTTTACTTTAATACATGTTGTATGCATGTTTATTTAAACCCATTTACATAAATTAAGGTTGCCTGGAAAAAATTGCTACCTTAGCAATAAGGCCGCCTATCTGTACACCCTTTTATCTATCTTCTGTACTTTCAAGCTATATCCTTGTGTGCAATAAAAGTATATTCTATTCTAAAATTCTAAAAACAAAATACATCCCAATATTTGAACTTAAATTTATGATTTAACCGTATCACTACAATTATTGACTTTGTCATTTCATTACATTATTCTACCTGCAGGAAGTAATGATCACAAAATGGTGACAAAAATGAAAGTGAAATTGATAATCTGTGTATTTTTGTTTTCATACTATTGTATCAACATTCTATTGTAATTAATTGCATAAACTTGTTTGTTGATTGTCCCATCTGATCTATTTAATGGAGTAGTTTATTAATTAAAAAATGCGCGAATAGTTTTTTTTTTGTTGAGCTGATAAGTACTAACACTAAGGCCGGGTTATTGCAAAAATTAGCAACTCAACGCGGTTTAGTTGAAAGTTCAACCAACGTATTACTGAAATAAAGTTCATATTAGCGTGCGATGCTTCACGGTGGTTACGTCCGACACCGCGCGGGAATCGTGCGAAAAACTCGTTTTTCTTGAACTCTTTTGCTTATTAACAGAAAATGGCAGAGTTTATAAAAAATGTAATTGATTTAAAATCTAAGTCAATAATTGGCAAGTTATATTAACGAAAAAAAAATTATTAAAAAGGTTATTGCTTTAAGTTACGAGATCAAGGACGTCAAAAATTTTTTTTGCTGCTGTTTTTTGAAAACTTGTGCTTCTTATATCTAAATTATTATAATGTATTTAAAAATTCTACTCGATTTAAAATTTAATTAAGAATATATTCTGTTAGCATATATTTTTTTTACATTTATAGAATCAGTACAAGTGCTAGTATTCGATCGTCAAAGTAGCAACTATGGGCGCTATTTCCACATAACCCCGCCTTTTTGTGACGCTTGCGGTGCTGTATTGTTTATTATAGTGCGCGGCTCTGAATACTTCTAATATTTTATTAAAGATTGGTGTGCAGTCTCAACCTCTTAGTATTTCAATTATTAACTAAATAGTTAAATAAATAATAGGGCCAAGATTAAAAACTTGTCAGAGTCCAAAATTGCTGTAGCAGTAACATAGCTAATAACAGGAACAAACTATTTCGGGTCACCCTTCGACTCTATAAATTCTATATGCAATTTGTGGGTACGAAACACAAAACGTATGAGTCCGGTTGTCTCTCTAAGTGGGATATACATTATTATAAAAGGTGATAGTTATACTAAAATTGTCACAATTTTCGGGTTTGTTACCACGGTTGTATTTAATATTGTTACCTCGATATTTCGGAACGGTTGCACGCTCCATGGTCACGAGTAGACTGGGTCAATTTTGTGACAATTTTAGTGTAGTGAACAACCACGAAAACGGTGATAGTTATTTCTAATTATAATTTTAATCAGATTACTACACTATCTATGTGTTTGGTCAACAAATGATTTTTCTTTATTTCTTTCTTTCTGATAAAAAATATACCATGACATTACCAAACCATATCTAATTGAAAGTTCTAATGAGAAAATTTACAAAGACTTCGTAATCTTTATAGGCAAATGAAATACATTCTGATTTTCCAGGGCTTTCAGGCCAAACACGAGGGTCAGATGAAGATTTTAAATATCTTCACAACACTGTGAAGTTATTCAAAACTAGAGATCTTGTCTCAAGATGTTCATCATCAACAGCTCATATACGTCCCCACCGAGGGGCCGTTATGTTAACAGTAACATAAAAAAAAACAAAGTACCATAATTTCTTGTTCAATTGGAAAAGTCTCTACATTTCCCGTACTATAATTTCAAACATTTAACAATATCTGAAAGGGTTTAGGTTACACAAAAACCTCTTAGTTCCCAATGCAAGCCAGCCCTAAAGTGTAACAGTAGCCGTTTCGCTCTGATTTGATTAGAGCTATAAATGCCTTACGACACAGATCACGCTAGGCTTCATATCAACTGACACAATAAGCAATTTCATTCTGATGCCAAATGGGTTATCATTCTGCATGTGATCATACGATACGGGATGAACAGAGCCTAAGTTCACTCTACTTCTGTAACAGTAGAAAATAACGTACTTAGTACATAATAATAGCTACAAGTTGCCAACTTCGCATAAAGGTTTGTGCGGCTTGTGCGGAATATATTTTTTCAATATACCTTGCTCGAAATTGAACTTACGAAGGGAGTAAACTGTGCGGTAAATGCATTTTACCGCACTAGTGCGATTCTCATTTTCATTTCAATTTTTTTATTTTTTATTTCTTGTGTCACCATAATTATTATTCAGCCAGGATCATTTTAATAATAAAAAATAAAATTATTTCGATTTTAACGAATCGATTCGTAGAGGCTGAATGTTTGCGAGAGCCTTTTCTCTAAAATTATGCTAAAAGAAACCTATTATTTGTTTTTAGATGGGCGCTAATTTGTAAAATTATCATTTAATTGTGTTTGTTGTTTTAAGACTGATCAAGTGTTGATATTTATTACTATTATTATAACACTTTATTGCACAATTAAACATACATAGGGAAAAAAAATGTTAATAGTTACAGAAACTAAAACTGCGCGCGATATAATGAAGGTTAATGTTAGTTTTTACAACTTTTTACCCGACTACGGCGAAGCAAAAAGGAGGGTTATACATGAACAATTTTACCTGTAGTACCGTAGATTTTGTAGGTTACGTCGTACAATACATGGATCTTAGGTTTTATAAAAAACTCGTCGTGACATTATAAAACCCTCGCTACGGCTCGGGCTTACAAAAATCAGCTTGTTTGTAATTTACTACCTACGATCCTTGTATCGTAATGTACGAAAAGATTAAAAACTTTTGGTGCATTATTTGATTTCAGATTCATTTAAGAGCAACTAACGATGATATTTTTAACTATTAAACAAAAGCGAATGTGTCAAAATTCTGCAGTCAATCATGAATATTGATGAATGATGATCTGGTAAGATTTTTAGCCCGAAAGATTTCGCAAGTTGAACTACCCACGGGCAGTTTTAAAATGGTGTGACTGTGAGTCACTTGAACGATATAGAGGCTGCGCTTGAGTACAAAATTAGTATGACATCTTGCAAAAGACTGACATATCACCTCTTGCCACTCATTGCACAAAATGCACGTGGCTTGAGTGATATAATAATTATTAAACTTGGTACAGATAAAAATTTTACTTTCAATTCAAACCTAATCAATATCTGAACTAATTAAATTTTTGAAAACAGTTGAAAGTAGTCAAAATTATGTATTTTATTTCATGATTACATAGCATATAAAATACCTCATAGCCCACAAATGTACTTATTAAATCGGCAAGACTTGTCAGTTTGAAAATCTATACACTTCAAATGCGATTAATTTGTATTTGTCACAGTGTAAATTAAACACGCAGGTGTCTTTATAATACCTCGGCAAATATATTTTGAGGTCATTCGTAAACCAGTCAACAAAATGAAATAGGTATAAGGTGGTACTTACATTACAAGTATTTTGTACCTGTGCCATTTGTACGTGAACGTGTTAGGTAATAATTCAGGCGTGCCTATGACAATATTATAATATCAACTGTTTAGCATTATACTGTAATTATTTACAATTCAAATGAAGGCAGTGGACCTCTGTTGACTGTAGCGCTAGCATGTGTTTCATTGTTTACATGCAATAACACTACAAATATCGTTTAAAGATGTTGAACATAATTTCTACGCGACGTTATTGTTCCGATATCGTGTTAAGCGGCTATAGAGTCTAGCCATACAACTTGATACCTAGATAGTGAGTGTTTCTTTTTCGTTTATTTGATAAACACGTAAGTGACGACTCTTAATTATATAGTTCAATCGATAGTTGATACATAATTTTCATTAAAAATCATCTTGTACATGGGCAAATAATGGAGTTACATAGAGTTTGTAATTGTTAAAATTTTCAACTTAATTAATAAATAAGTACTTAAGTATAATACTTGCCATTTTAATACACCCATACAGGTGTAAATTTAACTGAGGTGTTTTGATACTATCACATCACTTTTTACATGTCGAGCTTTTAAGCATGCAATCGACTTTATTATAAATTATTTTCGCGTGTTTCTTTTTTAATCCAGGATGATCGAGGATTGGCAGTGTGTGCGGTCCGACCGCCAGGATAGCGTGGACTGACAGAACCACTCTTGCGCAGTACCTACTCCAATTGTAACCGCGATTATTTGTTAACTAGCCACGCGTTCGGAAACAATTGCCGGTCGCCTGCCTCGCTTGCAGATAGGATTTAGCATGTCCGCTAGATTTATACATATAGGTTTGAAGGGCCTCATACCAAGACACAACCTTTTGTTACTGGGTAACCTATATAGATTATTATTTTGTGTTTAAGATTATAAGCACGTATAAAATGTAAAATAGTATTTAAAACAATGTAAGTAAGTTATTCAAGTAGGTACCAATTATTTTAGCTATGCGGTACATAACTGCTTTTGAGGATTCCGTACCCAAAGTGTACCAACGGGACCCTATTTTCAAGCCTCTGCTACTCCACGGTGGACCAAAACGTGGACCTTGGGGTTGCAGTGAGGTATTCTTCCGTCCGTCCGTCCGTCTGTGTGTCAGTCTGTTTGTCTGTCCATCAGCGGGCTGTACCTATTTCATAAACCGTTATAGGTAGACAGTTGATCAGTGCCTATAAATATAGGTAGTATACAAAAATAAAAAAAATAATTAAAAGGTACCTCCACATAACGTGTTTTTTTGGCGTATCTGACCACGGATACAGGTGGTTTCTTGATCGACCTGTACGCTGTGCGTAACCCTTCGTGTGCGAGTCCAACTTACACTTGGCTGGTTTTTAAATAAAGTTATTTTATTGACATAAATTTATTAAGATAGCTCTAATTTGTATAAGCCATTTTTAGAAAACTTAATAAATAACTATGTAGGTATTGTATAAGAATGTAGAGCAGAATTACATTCTGAAAAAGAAAATAGGTCATGGAAGGAAAGTCATATTAATGAGTTTTATATTATATCTATTGATAGTACGAGTCTTTCTTATAGGTGCTAACTAACGCTATTACGAAGAAAAAAATCCCACACAAAGAAATAACTTTAAAAATATATTAGCAATTTCTTCTCTGCTACTGTTGCGCCATCGTCACCTTCCTCTCTGTCTGCGCCGCGCCTCATTTGTCGAAGTCAGCTGCTGGTCAGTCAATCATAAACGACCACCTTCCTAAGACCTACCTCACCCTTCTCTTATAACTACTAACAAAAGAAACTTCAAGACCTATCTAAGAATATCAGGCTCTACAATGGCTGGTCATTATTTTTTTAAAGAAAGAGTTGCGTAAGTAAATAATGACAGTAATTTGTCTCGATGCTTATTATGTGTTTTTATTTTTTTTATTTTGGTTTAGCCATTGATGGAATAAGGTGGACCTAGTGAAGGAATTAAGGAGATTGTCTGACAAAGCGGACAGGATATTGGCCACCAAGGCGACGTATTTGACCCTTTGTTGGATTATCAAGAATCGCACTATGTGTGGTCCCTGGAATCTATTTAAAGAAGAAAATAAGTTGTTTACTTATCTGTGGATGAAGTTTGACTATTGCTGCTATTAAAAGGATGTGTCCATATAAAAGGGTCCTTTAAGTTTTACTTTTTAGGTTAAACATTAAAGGGAAGAAGTTAATGACTAATCAATGCCATGCACATTTTGCGCTTGTTTGTGTCCGCATTTATTTTTTATTTGAGTATTTTGTTTTATTTAATGTAGACAATGTAGTATATTGTGTGCTGTAAATAAACTAATTCTTATTCGTATTACATATTATCAGAAACATTCCGGTCTAATACCATTACTAAAAACGAACTTTTAAATAAATAAAAAATAAGTCCAATGTATAAATATAGGTATCAAAGTAGAGTCACATATCACATAGCAGAAAATCATTGCCTAACAAAATATCTACTATATTATCATCAGGTTCTTTCAACTTTTACAATGTATTTTTTTGTCATATATTTTTTTTAAATACTAACAGTTTTTTGTTACCCGTGTTTTTTTTAAAGAATAGTTAAATTCAAGGTATCTGACTAGAACAACTCTACACTTCTTGTATGTACTTTATGCTGTTTTTGGGTCGCAGTTGGCTAGAATTTAGTTAGTACAAAAGCAACCTGGTAGTTAGCATCTGATTTGTAGAGTGTAATTGGCGAATTATTAGAGGAGATGAAAAATCTTCTACGACTGTCAAAATTTCACGTTCAATTAGTATTCATTTTGAAGCACCACTACAATTTGACTAATACAACAGAATTCTCCTTTCGTGAGTGAACTGCCCGTCTACAAAGTCTGCAGTAGGTACAGTGTCTTACCTAGAGGATGTCGGTAGCACCGGTAACACCTCGCAACACTGCCGCGTCCCGGTGGCATCCTCGACCGTTGACAGTCCATCTGTCACAGCATCACCGCTCACCTCACCGGGACCGTTCAAGAGCAGGCCCATTATCGAATTACGGTCCCCGCGTGATGCTCTTTCGACTGTCATGGCCGCTGCTCTTTCCGCCGAGTAGGCCTGCTCTACAGCGACCTGTAGAATTTCACTTCAGTGTTAAGAAAAATAATCAGTTTCACACACACACACACACATTCACGCACCTTACATACAAACCCCAACACACCCACACCCACACTCGCATTTCTAGACACATACATACATATATTTTATCGTATTACGAGTAAATTGTGATGCCTTCTGCTATTCTCAACTTTTTACATTTTGATTTGTATTTCATGTTTATATATATTTGTAATAGCTTTCTATTGAGGAGGAGCGGGGCCTTCTAAAACAAGTATTTTTAGCTTAAAAGAAGTGTCTCAAAGATATATGTAACAGTAGGTAAGAGAAAGCAAATAAACATTTTTGTATTTTTTTTTTAGTTTCTTGTGTTGTTATTGATAAATTCAGCAAAACGTAATTATAATAATATGGCATTTATGAACATAAGATAAACTATAAATACTAGTTCAGACTGGTTTTAGTTATCTCATCATCATCACTTATCTTATTTCCTTTATCAAATTAAACAGTTTAGTCTAGCCTATATGCTAGAAAGTTAGATCTAGAATTGTTTTGTAGTGACAAATAATATACACACACATGTTATAGCAAAGTAAGGTGGTGTCCACTTACTCGAGTATGCCCCAAGCAAACATATAATTTACACAATTTCAAGACCTTTATAAATGTAAACACTATAATTTACCACAAAAGCTTAGCTATAAAGAATTTCTACATGCTCGTAATGATAAACGTAACGACACGGTAAGTGGGCTTCTTATAATGGCTCAAGTTCGCAATACTTACTTATGTAGGTATATACTGGTATAGACTTAGTATTAATTCTGTAATGAAGTATCTAACTTTAAAGCATTCCTAGTTAAAATTGTAGGCTAAATAAAAAATAAAAATTTAGATAGATACGTTTAGATAAGTTCACAGCTATCGTTAACAAAAAAATTATATATTTGACTACTCAGAGTTCAGATGTGAGACGCGCTCCTACATCGGAGTCTTTCAGGAAGCCACTTATATATAATGTGTTTCTGTAACTTTTTGGTGTCAATAATGTATAATTGTATTGTATTGTATTGTAGTGTAGTACGTATAGCTAAAGGTATGACCTAATAATCTATGTTATTTAAGTATCTTTCTTCATAATACAGACAGTCTTAATCACGCATCCGCTGGTTTCATTCGTCTCTCTACGCTCCACCCTATATGGCGACCCTGCCATATTTGGATTAGCGCGTGCGGTGTCATACTATGAGAGCTAAATAAAAATTAATAATGACTAGACCAGTGAATATTTTAAGACAAAACTCCATGGGAATAGATGTCTTGAATGACAGGCTAATTCACAATAATGCATGAATTTAGTAAATGAATGTGTAGTGAACTCATTCAAAAAAATGTAATGATGACGGAGATGTAACATCCAAAAGTTAACATCAATAAGCTTTCTATTAATTTCATATTCATTTAATTTCAATTAAGTTATACTTTTAGTACACATTCTTGTCATTCCACTTTAATGACATGTCTAGACATCTCAAAACACATTTGTTGACTGGAAGAGATCTCTTTAAAGAAGCTCGCCTTTGCTGGCTATTAATAATATTATACCTATTTAGTATACTATTGCAATAAAGAAAATATTAATAAGGGCAAAATATGAAGAACTTTTTGATTGGAATTTTTTTACTCTATCGACCTTTTTCGTTAGGAAAAGTTGTTCGGTTATGCAATCTTTCTTTTACAATACAAATACTTAAAACGCATGAACATCGTTAATAACAAAAACATACACAACATGTCTATAAAAAAGTTAAAAGAAAACTAATCACACTACTAGAAAATACAACTATGTAAACAAGTATCAAACAACATTTTATTTTTACAAATTGTCATATTTCGTTTAATGCATATGGACTAGCCTTAAGCTGACGTAATAATACAAATAGAATATAATTTATTATCTGTTATCAATTTGATCAAATAAATCTGAAGTCAAGTTAATTAGCACCACGTCAAGTTTGATGTTTGTACCTAATACTACCTATAGTTCTAGTCAGTAATTAGCATTACAGTGGATGGCAGCAAACTTGCAAGCAATGAGCTTCTTCGACAAGGAAAATCATCTATACGTGGTTGGAAAATTGTCTAATGTTTCTTGCAATAGACATGACTGTCGGTCTCACAAGTAAGGTTTTACCTACTTAAATAATGTTACTATCGCATTACTTTATTTATAGTCTAGGTACATTGGCTAGCACCTCAAATTACCGACCTTTGACATTGACAACGCTGCTGTGGCTTAACTCGTAGCTATATGGGCGGCAGCTTATTGTGCTGGCTACTGTTAAAACAGAAAGTTTTGAAAAAACTTAAAAACAAACTTGAATAACTTATAATACTATAACGCATATATTAATAACTTAAAAGTGGTACCTATTTATATTTCTGCTACAAACAGGTACTTATAGGTGTGTTATGAATTGTCCGATAGATCCATGCCTTTTAACACGTTTATTAATTTCAGTTCCAGATTTAACAACAACCGTTATTCGAGTAGAAGAGGAACCGAGCGAATAGTCTTTAAAACCGGCCACTTCAATTTAGAAAAGTCCACGTCAAAATACAGAGTGTTTCCGGACATTGTCACCTTATTCATCGAGGCGAGATGGCGTTGGACTCTCGTCTACTGCTTCGTAACTTACATTACCACTTGGCTTGCCTTTGCTGGAATATGGTGGACAATTTTATTTCTACATGGAGATTTAGAACGCAATCATTTACCGGATGCCTCCAACAGTACGGTAGTATGGACACCGTGTGTACGTGAAATATACAGTTTCACTTCAATTTTTCTGTTTAGCGTCGAAGTGCACACGACTATCGGTTATGGAAAGCGCTCTTTGACTATGGAATGTCCTGAAGCAATGGTAACAATGTGCATTGAAAGTATTCTTGGCACATTTGTTCAATCCTTTATAATTGGCATCGTATTTGCCAAATTGACCAGACCAAAAAATCGAGCGTTAACTCTTTTATTTTCTAAGAACGCTATCATCAATCAGAGAAATCGCGATTTGTGCTTAATGTTCCGAGTGGGAAACACAAGAAAATCTCGAATCATAGCGGTGAGTGTCCAGGCTTACCTGATCAGGTTTATCACCAAAAGCGGTCAAGATGTTTTGAAGAATACGGAACAAATAAATATGGACTTGAAAGTTGGCAATAGTGATGAAAATATCTTCTTCATGTTTCCAATAACTGCAGTGCACAAAATTGACGAGAAAAGTCCATTTTATACTATGTCAGCTTCTGATATGTTAAAGTCGAAGTTGGAAATTCTTGTGGTTTTTGAAGGCACTATAGAGTCCACGGGTCAGACAGTGCAAACGAAATCCAGCTACACCACACATGAGATTTTGTGGGGACATCGATTTCTTCCTCTTGTTTCCTTTAAAGAAGTTGAATGTGGCTTTGTTGTAGATTATTCCAAAGTTGACAAAACTATACGTGTGAATACGCCACTTTGTTCTGCGAAAGCCCTCAAACGTTTTTATGAATGCAGTTGGAGTTCTGAGACAAACAGTTTGTGATTTCTGGTTCCTTTAGATGTGGATTGAGAGTCACTATAATCCTTCTTAGCTGCATGAGATCTTGGTACATCATTTTCATTGCTGTCAGCTGAATTTGCAATGCAGATACTTTTATCTTAATAGAATTTAGCAATAAGTTACACTTCACTATTTTTGAGTTGTAATTTAGTAATTTTGTATTGTTTTCATCTAATTTTTGTCTTAAAAACTTTAAAAGATTTTGATAAAATTGTTCGTTCATCCTAAAAACACTGTAATAAAGTGTATGTATTATAATACGAGTAGTCTCTTGATGTGTTTATTTATTGCACTTGCACCATAAAAACATTAAAACTGTGGCTTGAAGTTATTAGATTCGGCGAAATACTGTTATCACGGGATATGATCATCATTATAATCTTATTCACTCACTAAAAATTTTACACACTGAACTGACTATGCACATTATTATTTTAAAATGAGCGAATTAGATACCTAACGCATGATGTGCAAGATAAAAACAATTGATAAATGTGATTGCCTTTAATCCGCCGATTTATCGTCAAGGTACCAAGGTACCTACGAGCGGTAGATTTTGAGATAGGATCATATCTAATCTGTAAACACGTAGAAAGTATTACATCAAACATTTTTTACTCGTACACCGCCGTCGTTTCAAGCCGTACATGCAATATCTTAACATGTAGAGAGATAGCAAAAATCTTTTCAAACAGTTAAATTTTTAATAATGTCCCTGCAAAAAACTTTCATAATATTTGAAAAATCGCGCCATGTTATCGCGGCAATACATAGACAATGTTTTTTTTTTATGAACGTTATTTCCCTCGACCATAGATAGATTTTCGAATAAAAAATATTTTCCGGCCAAGGTGCAACTCTAATGATCGAATGACGATCGTTTTCAGTCGTTCACTCAGTGCTGCCAACATATGTGCAAATAGCATTATGCCAAAACGAAAAAAAAAATAAAATAAATAAAATAAAAAAATAACAAAAATTGACAAAAGTGTGCTGTCATTTTTCTGTTCGTCGGATTAAACACGATTTATTCTAAAAACAATTCATCTCAGTTATAAAAAAAGATGTTTCGAGCCAATAATTTCGATAAACTACTTGGTACGTACACTAAATTGTGATTTTGGTATATTTCTGAGTACGGTTTTGGATAACAAAATAGATGAATCGGTGGCGATATTGTTGTTTCGTCCAATTTTCTCTGATTTGCATTAAACTTTCTATGATTCCTTGATAGTAAGAAGGCCTCGATAACAGCTCCAACTGGTGCTTTATAATGTGCAAGTAGATTTGAAATTGAGATGACTGATCGTCTGTAATATTACAATAATTTTGTTCTAGATAAAGCTACAAGTAATCTACGCCTAGATCCCGATTGGCCGACAATCCTACAAATTTGTGACTTGATTAGACAGAATGACTGCACGTAAGTCAATATGAATTTTAATTTTCAGGTCTTTGTATTTCTTTCCTCTTGGTATTGGGGGAAAAACTGGTTGTTTACACCCTACCCTTTCTTTTCTAGAGCAAAGTATGCAGTGGCTGCAATCAAAAAGAAATTGTATTCACAGAACCCACACCAGGCTATGTTTGCCTTGCTCACACTAGAAAGTGTTGTTAAAAATTGTGGTAAGTTGTTATGATGGGTTTGTCTTTGACATGTGCAACCCTCAAGTTTTTTTCTATGCCTATTATAATAATAATTGATGTTTCTGCATCAGGCTCTGGCATACATGATGAAGTAGCATCAAAAGCCTTTTGTGAGATGCTGCGGGATCTAGTGAAAACTACACAGCATGAGAACCTGCGCACTAAAATCCTCGAACTCATTCAAGCCTGGGGTTTTGCTTTTCGAAACTCGCAAAAATATAGAGCTGTTCAAGTAAGTAAAACAAAATAAGTAGTATGTATGTGGAGGATATCTGCGAGAAGTGCAGACTTGTTCTGTTATTTTGTTATGTAACAAGTATAGCTAGTTTTTGATTGATTTAAAACAGAATATTTCACTTAGTACATTTTCTTTAAAATTTCCATGTTATAAAACCTAAGTGGACCACAGGGCAAAGCCATGAACTAATGGATCTACTGCTAACTGTGGCTAAATTCCACTTTTTAACTGTGTAAGATAATAATTAATGATAAACAAATTGTGTTAGGTACTATTTTCTCTTATTTTAATTGTCTAAAAGTAAATACTACTTAATTGAATAGATATTATTTTGTTTGTAAAGAAATAATTGGATACTTATATAAGTAGGTAGGTACTTTATCTAAAAGGACTATTTATTTCTTTACAAGGAAATGCTTTTCGTATGAAATTTTGTTCTTTACTATATAGGTAAATTATGTATGTCTTTGTAATAGGTAATAAATAACAGTTCTCCTATAACGTGTCCCAGATAGGATTGGAAAGAGTAAAAAAGTTTATTTTATATCCACCCTTCCCTACGTATTTTTAATATTCACGCAAAATGTGTCTTAAAAAGACCTAAGAACACAGTTACAAATATTTGTACTGATATGCACAATTTCAGTTGATAAATTTAGTCACCTCACTTCCTCCTGGCTTTTGTGGTGTTTGTCTCATCGTTTTTTATTTGATTTCTCAGGGAAAGTCCAAGCATTGCCCTAGGGAGTTCCCTACTCTTAGTACAAAGTAATTTAGTCACACGAGTATTAATAATGCCAGTTTGATTAATATCAAAAGCAACCATTACAGAAAACAAATTAATCTAATAATTCATTAATAAGACCTACCTGAGCCTATCTACTCTTAATATTTTAAACTGTGTTAAAATGTTTACTGTCACTGCTTCTTTTTTCCAATGTTATATGAAATGGAGTATAGTTTTCCTTATTACATTTGAATTATTTAGGTAGGTTTATGGCACTGATAATTCGCAAATATTAACGAAATAAAATATTCAATACAATATATAAAAATTACAAATTCTATAACCTATGGCATAACAACAAGTTAACATCCAGTTTATATACCAAGGTGACACAGCACATTATTGATTTTATATTCATAATCTAATTAAGGTCTTGTCATTCTGACTTTCTATTACAGCAGTTACTTGATAAATATTAACATGTAATGTGCAGTGCAATCCCTGTACAAGAGGTACGGTCTTGACTCATTTAATTACATCTAATCAGTTGAGCATTTAGTGATAATTTGTTTTATTGATGTGTTTACAGTGAGGTTGGTATTCATGCCAATGAACTCTATGAAGTTAAATTATTATTTTCCTTATTATAATTTTCTTCAATAATTCTTTCTGCCTCAGCTTTCGTATTTTTTATCACAATGGCCTTTACAAGGTTGATTTCTCATTTGCCAGGTTGGCGCTACCGCCGCCCAGACCTTGCTAACTTCACTCCAACCTGTACCTAACTTCATTCTTATCTAACATCTTATCATTCCCACAGTTCCAATGAGTCATCTTTGTGCAAAATGAAAACAGTGCATTCACCTGTCTGAGGAGTGTTATTTTCTTTGTCATTTGAATTTGTGTTTAGAGAAAATAAGAATGGTATAATAATATTTTTCATTCTAATAAGTAAGTAATAAAAAATTTCAAGTGTAGATTTTTGATCTGGTGTATTTGTTAACAGGATACTGTGAATATTCTAAAAGCAGAAGGATACAAGTTTCCAGCTTTGAAGGAATCTGATGCAATGTTCTCAGCTGACACAGCCCCAGAATGGGCTGACGGGGAAGTGTGCCACAGGTTTGTGTTTGTGCAATTAAAGTACATCAATTATTAAGAACAATCCTTTTTAGGAAAGGAATAAGGAAAATATTATTTTTCTCTTTATCATGGATTCCTTGTGATAATTTCATGTGTAAGCCAAATGCATGTCATAAAGTAACATTTATGGGCAGTATTAAAGTATAATGCAATATTTTTACTTCTATCTAAGGGAGAAGTAAAGGTGGGTGGGTAGTCTGTATGTACTATTTATTTACTATAGTGGAATCCTAATGGCTCCTGTTTATTCCATCCTTCCTTTGCCTTGGGTTAATTTATGGGTACCTAATTCTTGATTGTAACACAGGTGTCGAGTGGCTTTCTCTTTAATGGTGCGGAGACATCACTGCCGTGCATGTGGCCAAGTTTTTTGCCAGCAGTGTAGCTCTAAGACATCGACTCTACCAAAGTTCGGCATTGAGAAGGAGGTATGTATATTTTCATACATAGAATGAAATATTTATTTAAATACGAAAACTTGGTAGGTTGTAAGATTTTATTATTAATTTCTCAAGGTTATACTTCCTATTCAAAATAGTAATGTTTTCACAGGTCCGTGTGTGTGATGCATGCTATGATAAAGTGAGCAGGCCCCCTAGCTCTTCTGCTAAGCTAGAAATCATTGATACTTCCAATGATTACGGACCAACACAGCCTCAGGTATGTTGTTAAGTAGCACACCAATAGGGCCCCTCGGTGGGGAGTGTATAAGCTGCTGCTGATGATGATTCTATCTACTGTTAACTAATTCTAATGGTTACATGGAGCTGAAAAACATGGTTACAGGTTGAGTTACAATAAAACAATACATGGCTTACACTTAAAATTTATTGATATATAACACTACTATTGTCCATCGTAAGAGTCACCTGGCATTTCACCGCCAGGTACTAACATTGCAATATTGTTTCCATTTAATAAAATTTGGTCGAGTTTGGTTATTTTCCTTCCCTCTGGTGTTGATTCATATTCTGTGACGTCATCAAGCAGCATATTCACGAAGTCGTCGAAACCTTGCAGTGTTCCTACCATTTCCTTGTCGTTCTTCATGATAATATGAATTCGTGATCCAATGCACTTGTCTACTAACTCGAGTGGCAACAACGTGTTAGGGTTTGGCAATGTTGCTTGAGTCATTTTTATATAGTTAAATTATAGACTTAAATAGTCAAAATAACTTGTTTTCTTTTCTTTTGGTGGGTTTATAGATTATTTAGAAAAAATGCTTGGGCTTGCTTGCAGCAGCAGCGTCGATTCGTTTTCGTTTTAGAAACTAGTACTATTATAGTGATCTGTGTTTAGAAATAGGAAGCAATTTTGACAGTTGCTTGTTTGACTGACACGTTCAGGAATTGATAATTAAATTCTACCATAATTTCTAAACGACTTGCAAATAGTTGCCATCTCTAAAATTTACTTACTTTAGTGGGGTAAGAATGAATTTTGGTGCGATCGTGTTCCATTATTAAAAAAACTTCACTGAATATTTAACTAAATGCCTTTGGTAAAAAAGATTTTTTTTTTTTGGTACTTTTTGTAACACGTTCTATAGTTTAACTCAGCGCAGGGTTTGATTTCGTACTACAAATTATTTTCGTATTTTGAGACTTCCATATTTTTACATTATTTTAGTAGGCACTGTAGTAAATGATGTAAAATTAAAAGTGGATTTGATGCAGATTAAGGTCAAAATTGATAAAAAAAACTAACCTGGGATAAATTTTGATTTTCATAGAAAATAATTATGAAGAGCCTGATTCCAACCCTGGATGATTTCCTTCGGGAATACAAAACAATTCGTAGACAATTTGTGTAAAGGAACCATAGACAAAAACATGTAAATACAGGCCAAGGACCATTCATTGTGTAGACCCGAGCTTAAATGGTTTGCAAATAATAAATGACACTAACCAAACTATAAATTATCAATCAGCCTATTGCACTCCACTATTGGACGTAGGCCTCCCCAAGGGCACGCCAAAGCGCACGACACCCGCTTTCCTCATCCAGCCACCACCAGCGACCTTCCTCAGGTCATCAGTCCACCTGGCAGGGGGGCGTCCCACACTATGTCTCCCGAGATGTGGTCTCCATTCGAGAACCCGTCTGCTCCAACGCGACTGCGACAGACGTGGCCAGCCCACTGCCACTTCAGCTTGCTACACTTCTGGACGATATCAACTACCTTGGTCCTCTGCCAGATGATTTCGTTTCGGATTTTACCCCGTAGCGAAATACCAAGCATAGATCTTTCCATGGCTCGCTGAGTGACATGTAGCCGATGGGCCAGCTTCACCGTCATGTTCCACGTTTCGGCTCCGTATGTCAATACGGGTAGGACACACTGATTATACACCCTGCTCTTCAAGCATTGCGGTAGTGGTGACGAGAAGATATGACGCAGTTTCCCAAATGCTGCCCAGCCCAACTGTACTCTTCTTGCGATTTCAAGCTTGAAGTTGTCTCTATCCAACTGCAATATCTGCCCGAGGTAGACATATTCTTGGACAGCTCCGAGCACTTCGCCATTGATCGAGATCGGTTCCGGAATGATTAGTTCGTTGAACATGAACTTGGTCTTGTCCAAGTTCATCCGGAGACTGACTGACAGTGAGGCAGCGTTAAGACTGTGCAGCATTTTTTGCAGATCCTGCAATGATTCAGCCATTATTACTATGTGTATGTGATATACTCGCCATTAATGTTGATGCCCAATCCGTTCCAGTTTAGGGTTTTGAAGACATCCTCTAGTGCTTTGGAGAATAGTTTCGGAGAGATGACATCCCCCTGTCTCACTCCTTTGGGCAACTGGATGGGTTTTGTCTTATAACTCAGTACTTGGACGGACATCGACGCCATACTGTACAGGCTTCTCAGTACCTCCACTTACAGTACACTTAATATCCAATGGGAAGGCGTGCCGATTGCCCACTGCTCCCACCCTAAGTACCTTGGTCTTACTTTAGACAGAGCACTCACATATAAACAACATTGCTTTAATACCAAGCAGAAAGTGGGCACCCGTAATAATCTCCTACGCCGACTAACTTCTACCAAATGGGGAGCCTCACCTCTACTTTTGCGGACAACTGGCTTAGCCCTTTCGTTTTCAGCGGGTGAATACGCCAGCCCAGTTTGGAGCCGCTCTGCACATGCAAATCTGGTGGATACAGCCCTAAATGACACATGCCGAATCATCACAGGCTGTCTGAAACCAACTCCTGTTGGGATGCTGTATCCACTTGCTGGCATTGCTCCTCCAGGGTCCCGTTTCACGAAGCAACAATTTACTATATATATTCATTGCGTAGCCAATTTGACTATAAGCCCTTACCGTTTTATCTCATTGTCTACGCAATGTACGTCGAATTGTACTTGTAATTTGTAACTTGTAGCTTCGTGAAACGGCCCCCTGATGTTCGCAGAGATGTAGCAAGCTCCATCGAACGAGGCAAAAAAGATACTGACCCGCGGCACCCCATGTATTCCCATATGCCGGTGACACGGAGACTAAAAAGTCGGCACAGTTTTATGAAACAAGTGCTTCCATTAAATGGAGAAGCCTCTCAAGTCCGGCCTTTAAGACACGCCTTTAAGCCGTGTCTCCTGCGAATGTGTTGGTCTACACACTACACAAATCGGTCTACACATACACAAAAACAAATGTTTCAAACGACGTCTCCTGCTCAGAAATGTTTCGGACATGCGTCTGAAACATTTTGGTTCAAAAAGTTTGGGGCGCATTCCGAATCAAACTTTCAGCGCTGTCAGCGATCAGAAAAGCAAAAAAATGTATGGCTGACAGTGATTCGGAACGCGATTACGGGCAATTTAATCGATTTCATCGCGTCTCAGAACGCAATCTTTGCAATCAAGATTTCTGAACGAGTGTTTTCCATGGCAAATGCAAAACATTTCATAGACAATTTGTGTAGAGGAACCATAGACAAGCATTTTTTTTTGTTTTGTGTAGATGTTTTCTGTGTATTGTGTAGACCAAAACATGGTAGGAGACACGCCTTTAGAGTTTGCCTCCCCGTTTATTTTATTATTTTTTGGTAATAAATTTTATACATGACTGGCAACACCTAGTTGTCATTTTCAGTTTCTTTTTGATTGAAAGCAATTCAAAAATAACGACGCGTTTTGGTTATAATATTTTATTTATAGCGCTTCGGAATAACTGTTTTTCTTACGTGTTGATACATTTACAAAATGGAAAAACGCTACGTTACAAATTTTCGAGGGCAAAACTACTATACACCAGATGGAAAAGTTCAAGTTAAAGACGAACCAATGACTCCCATTGAAGACGACTTTGGTGATCATAATCGTTTAGATTACTCCTTCGAAAACGACCAAACAAAGATGAAGAAGTCACTATCTATGAATGATATAGCAGCATTAAGGGAAGATCTTATGGGATCGGATATGTACTGCGTAAAAGAAGAGGTGCAACAAAGATACAGGCGACCTACAGGCGCACCGCATGAGTTATCCAGAACCAAGTTTGTGTCGATGGCAGAAGCAATTTATCATTATGAACGTGATACTCCTGGACGCTTTCATTCCACGCGATCTAAAGCATTTCGCCCACAAGGAGGACAAGGTCCATCTGGACTCACTATTCCTCAATCTCCAATGCTTAGATGCAGAGCTCGCTCCCGGCCTCTACACGTGATATCCCAGAAAGAGAAGGAAGAAATGGAACTAGAAGAGATTAGAAAGTTCAAGCTGAAGGCTAACCCAATCCCCAAAGCAGTTCTACAAGGTACAAAGAATCTTCCAGAAGTGCCCAGAAAGCCTAATACTGTTCCTGAGCCGTTCAATTTAACAGAAGTTCATAAGAAGCCTCCAAAGTCTCCTGAAGAACAAATTCATTTTAAAGCTAGGCCTGCTCCTAAGCACATTCTTGAAAAGCCCCATGTGCCTCCAAAACCACCTGTTCAAATTACTTATCCAGTAACTCCGAAATTCCACTACAAAAAAACCAAGTCAGATGATTGCCTGAACATTGATACCAAAATGCCTCGCAACAGGCAGAAGTCTGTTGAGAAAATTGATCAGAAAGTGCAGCCACGATTTGGCCCAATCCGCCCTGTGCCATTCTCATTTGAAAAAAGGGATGAAGAAATGAAAAAGCGAAGAGAACAATGGATTAAGCAACAAATTGAAGAGGAACGCAGACAGGCATCCCTTTTTAAAGCACAGCCGTTGCCTGGAGTGGTTAAGAAGCAGATGCGCAATGCTACAGCCAAAAGCAGCTCATCAACTTCATCTTCACAAGCTTCAGAAAATAAAGAGAATCATGTTAAGTTTGAAGCTCGTCCGCCAGTTGTTCTTTACAAAGAACCATTTAAACCTATCCATCCACCACCACAGTTGGTGAAGGCTGCCCCATTCCAACTGACATTACAGAAAAGAGCTGCTGAGAGAGAAAAATTTGACAAGCATTTAAAGGAGAAAGAGGAGGAACAAGAGAGACATAGGAAGCAGAGGGAGGAAGAACTTCAGAAAGTGGAAGAGCAAGCTATGTCTGAATTGAGGTCAAAACTTGTGCATCATGCAAAGCCAGTTCCTGCAGGAGTAAAGAAACCTTATGTGCCTGAAAAATCTGTGGCACCATTGACTGTCCCGGAAACACCTAAGTTTATTAGGAGACTGAAGCAACATTAGATCTATTTGACTCAATGTAAATTGGGTCAATTTACGATTGCCATGCATTTAAATTTTAATAGGACGTTTTTATGATATTTTTAATATAATTTAGCACTGACATCATGGATATTCTATAGTTGTAATAATGTTTTAGCTTGTAGATTATTTTTAATACTTAGAAAAACTGTAATTTCCTAAGATATTTTTAATTGATGATGATATGGTTTAGAAATAAATAAAAAATGATATTGGCAGTCTTTATTTTGTTGCATAACATTTATTTACACACTTATTTGCAATGACCACGAAAATGTAGCCTGTTTGCTGGTAGTTTTTTTTTACATGTATATTATTTTGGAATGATTAGTATTTGTCAAATAAATGTCAAACCGAACCCTTTAATCGTGTTTTCTAATATTTCCGGGCGGCGAAAATATTAGAAAACATAAAATTGATTAAAGTGGCACAGATAAAAACAGAATAAATCTCAACCCAACATAAAATAAGTACAACGAGGCAGATCATGCTAAACATTCCCAATGTTGTTAAGGATAAAAGAAAATATGAACCGGAAAAAACAAATCTTTACACGAAATTCAGCAAATAATTTGACGGCAAGTATCTCACCTACCTATGGCAGTGACCTTCAGCAGGTTGTTGTTCGTTGTTGGAATTTGAACTTGTATCATCGAGAAGATGTTTACAATCCATGTCGTAGCTTCAGCTAGCATACACGCGCTCTATAATGATGTTTTCTTGGCAGGTGACGATAATAGTATCAAAGGAAGTCACTTAGGGTCGGGCCACACTTATCGACGGCGATCGACGGTTTGCCTATACAAAACGCGCTCAAAGTATGGAAATCCTTTCGCATCGACCGACGCCGCGTACGCGCCCCGACGGCGAAACGCGGTCGACCGTCCGCAGGTATCGACAGCACAGTGTACAAACTACAGTAGCTCAACAAATGCGAAATAAAAATAAGTTTTTTGTTTTAATTATTTTTGACTCCAATGATTTAATATTTTAAGCAAAGTTGCTACTAAAAAAAAAAAAAAAAATAAATAAAAAAAAAAAAATCGTTTATTGCGAACCAGACAACAAAAATAATTTTAAGCCCGCCAAACTGCACAGCAATTTGTTGGCGGAGACAACACTCTCTAATTTAGTATGAAACTGTGTGTTTACTATGAAAATTATGATGCACATCACCCATCAGAATTTATCACCCATCAGTTTCTGTTCATCAATTCAATAATTTTTACATCAAATAAATTACTGGAAATATAAATAAATAAATCGTTTATTCAGTTATTTTTTAACAGTGACTTAAAATTATCATAGATTCAAAAAATTGTTTAACAAAACTATAATTCGGAAATAAACATCAACTATATTGTTTCCTCAAATGCGCCACAAAAACACTGAATGTACAAAACATATTGTGTATACTGTGTGCAACAACTATTTTAGACTGTAACGGAGCTATACGGCACCTTACGGATGCGAACGGCTGCGTACGGATGCGAACGCCTCCGTAAGCGGCGGATCGGCATAATGCGTACCGGCAAAATGGGAAAAGCCGTCGATAAGTGTGGCCCGACCCTTAGTGTAAAGGTATTGCAACGAATTCTGAGAGCTGCGTTTTTTTTTGTCGCTTGCTCCGTAATGTGACCTGCAGATTGATGATTGACACTAATTTATAACCGTTTTTGTACCCTTTGTTTATCTGCAGAAGCGTCCTCCAGGCAGTGGGAAGACAGCAGAGGAGCTTCAGGAGGAAGAAGAACTTCAGCTTGCACTGGCTCTAAGCCAATCTGAGGCTGAGCAGAAAGAGAAAGAGCGGGCTCGCAATCGCACTCACCACATTGCGCCCGAACCTGCACCGCATCACACTGGTACGTTTAGAGTAGGATATGAATATAATGCCTAGTTTTTTTTTATATGAGATCGTGGTCGATTCACGTTTCTTTTCTGACAATAACTAAACTACTTTGTTAATAAAAACGAACTTGTAAGTATTTAAGTACATACTATATATATGGATTGTTTTATTTTATCTAGATTTGTGATAGTGAACTGTAAGTTCGCATTATGAAATAGCTTAGAGCCTTAGACAAATACTCAAAGTGAAATAGTGCAGAGCAGTTCGAAAACCACGCTCCCCAGATCTCACTAATCGAAATCACACTTCACATCACACTAGTAAATAGTAAATGTGAAAATATATTTTGATGTTTGGATATTTGTTCCGCCTTCACGCTGAAAGTACTCAACGGATTTGGATGAAATTTATAATGGAGATAGTATGTAACCTGGATTTACACATAGCATACTTTTTACGGGAAAAAGTCTTATTCCTATGGGAAAATCTTACACAATGCGAACGTAGCCGCGGCCGGTGCTTTGTACAGTGGTTTCATCGAATGCATTAATTGCGAAGGAATATACTTTGAAAAACAATAAATGTATAGCAAGTCTTATATCTAGTTTTATTTATCAGAATCCAGAAACTTTCAGTATGCCCTAAGTACGTTCTCTCAAACCTTAAGCCTTATAATAATACGTCGGCTGAAGCCTGTCCTGAATTAGGGCGATAGGCCATAGTCGACCACGCCGGCCTAACGCGGTTTGGTTGACTTGTGAATCCTTTGAATTTCTTAGCAGGAGTGTGCAGGTGTGATATGTTTTACTTCACCGTAAGACCGTCGAATAAGCGCACATATGAATTCGGAGTTCGAAAACGCGTTGGTACTTGTTGTCGAATCGAACCCGCGTCTCAGAAATCTTAATACGAAAATGCCTCTTTATTTACGCATCCTTGTTATAGTTGGGTTATTATAGGATGAGTTCTGACAGCTTCAAAATTCTTTATACGACGTTAACAACTTTTTTTATAATATTCATTTTAAAAACCATAAAAGCTAATAATTAAAAATAAAGTAACTTCACCTCTTATTTTATCATTAAACAGTATGTAATTTTACTTAATAAATGAATAAACAAAATAATATTGAAAAGTTTTTAAAATTTTAATCTGTCAGAGCTCATCCTACAGTAACCCAACTATAATACACTATTTACATTTATAGTATCGCCAACACCGTCGTCCGTGAGCGCTTCGCCAGAGCACAGCACCACAACTAACGCAGAGTTGTCGCGGTACCTTGACCGCAACTATTGGGAGTCGCGACTGTCGCGCGACTCGGCGCCTACCGCACCTTCTTCCACCGCCCCCAGTGAAACCGCTGACTCTCATGTATGTACTTACTTGTATATCTTTTGGATTTACCTATGGTAAATAACACATTTTCCTGTAGTTGAATATAACATGTTTTATTTCAGCTGTCTGTTAGTTTGAAGCGCGAGCGAAGCGTCTCCGTTTCAGCTTGGCCAAAATTGCTTTTGTATGTCCATCTGTATGTTCCACTCTACAGGTCGTGTTTCTCAACCGATTCTTGTGAAATTTTGTGAGCAGGTTCGATAAATATATATATTCTACTATATATCAGCCATTTCGAAAAAATACTCGTGAGGTCTACACCTCACAGAGTCACTAGTTTTAAATGGTTCAAAATAATGCATCTTTTAACGCCAAGAAGAGCAAAGTATCGTTGAAATAAAAAATGTTGTCCTGTTATTCTTGTCAATACCATTTATGCTACAGCAACCTAAATTGAAATTGCCCTGAAAATAAAAGAAAAACACGCATCATATTCATAGAAATTGTCTCAGGGATAGTTTGGAAACATACACACACACATACAAACAACACCCAGTCCTTACCAAATCCAATGAGCATGTGATTATTTTCAAATGTAATATTTGTACTGACAGGTGGATTACGCAAAGCCGGCGGCGGCTAACAAGGCGCAGGAAGACGATGCTGAAGATAAAGAAATCGACGAGTTCGTCGAGTCGCTCAAGAACCAGGTGGAGATCTTTGTCAACAGGATGAAGAGCAATTCGTCACGGTAAGTCTCAAACCTCTTATTCTTTTTTTTTCTTAATTGATCTATTCACTATGTATACCAAAGTGGTAAACTTAGCGAATATATAGGTAGTGGTATATATCGCGCGCGAACTTTGTCAAATCTTTATCAGCCCGTGTCCTTTTGACTGCTAGACATAGGTCTCTGATTTTGCACGCCACTGTGTACGATCTTCAACTATTCTAATCCAGTCACTCCACTCCACCTAGTGGCAGTCGCACTCTGCCTCGTAGGTTATCGGTCCTATAGCAGATGTGACAAGCCCATTACCACTACAAAAATACTTATATTATAATATTAAAAAAAAAAACATTTTTAACGAAGGCTGTGTAATGATTATGCCGTTAAATTTTTCATCCTTATTATTGCATTAGGCCACAATTAGGCTATAAACCGGCTCCGAGAGGCCGAGATGGTAAAAATCCAAAAAACAAAATATTATAATAATAAAGGTGTAAATTGTATCTCTATGATTCCAGAGGGCGTTCGATTGCCAACGACACGTCAGTTCAGACTCTGTTCATGAACATCACAGCAATGCACTCGCGGCTGCTGCGGTACATTCAGCAGCAAGACGATAAGCGTGTCTATTTGGAGAGCTTGCAGGTCCGTAGTGTACCCAAAAGTTTATTGTTGCGATAATTTTATTGTAAGAGGTTTATAATAGTGAGACTGGCTCCGTGGCTAAACGGTAAAGCGTTCGGTTCTCATTACGGAGGGTCCAAGTTTGAGTTGGGATGTGGTCAATCAAAAATCACAGTCATACTATCCCCAGTTTGTTTAGGACATTACAGACTAAATCATCCATTGAAAATAAGTATTAGAAATCATCTGATTGTTCGAAAAAGTAAGGTGATTCTATGCTTCAGAAGGCACCTTAAGCCGTTGGTATTGTGTACTGAAATAGTTGTGAGCCATGTCAAAGAGCTCCTTAACTTTAATACAGGGCTTGTGAGTGATAATAAGGATTCAATTTTACCACAGAAATTAAGGAAACTCAACATTGTGATTTGTAGCTATAACATCATTACTAGTATTTTTAATAACCTCTTTTTTTACTATCAGTTAGTAATTAAAATGTGTATCGTTTTTCATTGAAATAATATAATATATTGTGCCTCCATATGAATTACTCAGATTGCCTTTAATAAAGCCGTCCATTTATACACTCAACTTCTAACCTTTACTGTTCTGTACAATACAATACAAATTTATTGTTATTGTACAGTAAAACTAAAACTTTGTGCAGTAAACTATTTGTAAAACAAAAACAAACAAATACTTATTTGTTTTTTCTGTATTTTTCTCATATGCAGTAACTCACACATAATTCTTATTGTGCAATCAAATTTGATACTGTTTGCAGGACAAAGTGAACCAAGTCCGCGACAGTCGCGCGGCCTTAGACACTCTCCGAGCGGAGCACGCGGCGCGCCTCACCGCTCAAGCCGAGGCGGCCGAGCGACAGCGGCAAATGCAAATGGCCGCCAAGCTGCAGGCCATGCGCAAGAAGAAGCATGAGTACCTGCAGTACCAGAGGCAGCTGGCTTTGCAGAGGGTGCAGGTATGTTTGGAGATGTGATAACTTGCGATTGGTTAGTGTAGTGAAGGTAGTTAAACTATGGGCGCATTCCGTCAGCGATCACAAAAGCAAAAAAATGTACGAGTTTTGCCTACTGACAGTGATTCGGTACGCGATTACGGGTGCTTTAATCGATTTCAGCGCGTCTCGGAACACCCTGCGTGGCGGCTGTGAATGATCACCAAAATGCAATGTATGAATAGTACGAAACTTAAGTTTGCAGTGTTTAGGTCGCCAAACCATTAAACGGTGGAATGAACTCATTCAAGGAGATGCGAGTATGTGGATGTCAACAGGAAAACAAAAATATAAATTAATTAAGAAAAGTAAAAAGTTATGTTTCTTCTTTTCTCGACTCAACGCAAACTCAACCGCGATACCACCTTTTAAAATATTCGGTCATTGCTTTCATTCATCATCATTGACATCATTCATCATCATCATCCGACATCATTGCTGTTGCAGTACTAATTTTCCTAAGCATGAGCCAAACACAGCTTAGTGATTCGAACTAGTCACTAAAATGTCGAGAGGTAGATTTGACATGTCTCAGCCCTGAGGCTACATTGACATCCGTGAACCGATATTTACTGAAAACAACTCTTGCGTCAATGCTCACAACCTTAATCTAACAACTTATTCCATTACTTCAGGAGCAAGAACGCGAAATGCAGATGCGTCAAGAACAGCAGAAGCATCAATACATGATGTCGGCCAACAGCTACTACATGCCTCCACCGGGCGTGTCTATGCACCAATACCAGCCCGGCTTCCCCACGCCCCTCTACGGACAGTTCCACCAGATGATGCCGCAGGTACAGTCAACAGCTACTACATGCCTCCACCGGGCGTGTCTATGCACCAATACCAGCCCGGCTTCCCCACGCCCCTCTACGGACAGTTCCACCAGATGATGCCGCAGGTACAGTCAACAGCTACTACATGCCTCCACCGGGCGTGTCTATGCACCAATACCAGCCCGGCTTCCGCACGCCTCTACGGACAGTTCCACCAGATGATGCCGCAGGTACAGTCAACAGCTACTACATGCCGCAGGTAAAGGCCCTGCAATAAATTATTAACGCTCACAGAATGGTCCGGGATTGTCTCCTCGCGACTGTGTACATCACACAGTAAATCCCAATCAGCGCTTGTAACTGTTGAACCAATTCAATATCATTACCATTACCATGAATTAACTAAAGAAGAACACAACATGTGAATAACAAAGGAAATGTTTAATATTGTGGTTCTGAACTGAGTCGCCATATCAACTATTGCAAATACATTTTCATCTTTACACATTCACAAAACTTTTTTTGTACCCGTCAACTTTTTAAAGACGCCTAAAGTGCCCAAAAACTTTCGATGTACTTTTTAAAGATCGTACTTTTAAGCTTCAGTTCCGAACTGCGTCTTAGCGTAATAAACGTTGTGTAAAATAAACCATTTCTATACGAACGACACTAAGGTTTCTTATTTCTTATTCCACAGCCCACCACAGACAACAACGTGCCCATGCCAGGCCAGCCTCAGATGTCGCAAGCCAACATGATGAACCAAATGGGCCCCATCACGCAATCCATGCCGCAACTGCCTAACACCTTCACAGTGTCCCCATCCGGCGTTACCATAAGCCAAGCGCCCATGAGCGCACAACCGTCCATGAACCAAAACATGCGGCCAAACCTCGGCCAGCAAGTGCCGCTTCAGCAGCAAATGATGATGCAGCAGTTGCACCAAATGAGGCTCTCCTCCCAACCCGCTATGCATCAAATGATGAGCCAAAACGGACTGCCGGGGCAGAACGTCCCGCAGCAAAACGGACAGTCCGCCATGCAACTACCGAAACAGAACCTCCCCAATCAACCCCAAATGAACTCTGCCCAACAGAATCTGTCCAACATGAACATGATGAATCCTAGCAATGCGATGCTCAACATGCAGATGCAGAACATGCGAATGCCGATGATGCAAGGCAACCAACCTAACGCCAATCAAGGCTCAAATTACCCAATCAATATGCAAAACCAACCAAATACTCAGCAACCCGGATCGATGCCTCCAAATATGCAGCAACCGTCTCAGATCTTACCCGGTCAACCGATGTCCCTCCCGAACCAGCAGATGATGTCGAGTCAGTCGATGCCCGGCCCGCAGCAGAATATGTCCATAACGAACCACATGATCCCTACAAGCCAAAGCATGCAAGTGCCTGGACAACAAGTGCCTCAAAACCAGGGTCAGCAGTTGCCTCAACAGCCCCAACAACAGGGCCAGCAGATGATGCAAGGACAACCGATGCAGCCGTCTCAACAGCAGATGATGATGCAGGGCCAACAGATGCTGCCCCAAGGCCAAAACATGCTGCCTCAAGGCCAGAACATGCCACAAGGGCAGCCGATGCCGCAGGGGCACGCACAAATGCAGGGACCGCCACAAATGCAACAAGGGCAGGTGCCTCCGCAGATGCAGCAGGCTCCTCCGCAGATGCAGCAAGCTCCTTCGATGCAAACCTCGATTCCGCAACAGATAGGGCATCAAGGAACACAGATGCCTCAAGGACAACCGATGACCCAGGGGCAGCCGATACTGCAAGGCCAACAGATGTCGCAAGGCCAGCAAATGCCACCCAACATGCCCGGGCAGCCGATAAAGATGCAGCCCCCCGCGGCGCAGGGCGCGCCCCCCGCCAACCCCGCGCAGCCGCCGGCGCAGACGCAGACGCCTGTCAAGCCCGAACACAACAATAACACGGCCGAACTGATAAGCTTTGATTGAAAATCATTTAGGTAGGTATATTGTAACGGAGAGATTTATATTTATTCTGACTGGTAGTGTTTGTTCAGCTGTACGTAATTAAAAATGTATGCAATTGATTGTGCACATTTTAGACATAGCGTTCCGACTCGGAATTTGGAAAACAAAATGTATAAATTAAAGGGTTTTATAATGTTTAAGATGATTCGGGCTTTTTATTATCAGATAACTATGTAATGTATGATAAATATTAGCAATTTAGGGTTATGCACTAGGGAGCTGCTTCACCACAAATTTCAGTCAACATTATTTATGTTGATGCTATTATTAGGGCGCACCTAAATACCTAATCTGTTATCATTATCACAATATCTGCAACATAGTGCTCTATAGAAAAAGTAGAATAGAACACGATCAAATTGGGCACTATTTTATAACTTAAATGACTGCCATACAGTCCAATTCTTTTTGGGGTCCTATAAATTAATCTTGTGCAAGACTGCCAAAGAAACTGCAACAATAAGTTTGTAAAACAAGATTATGTTTTCGGCTAGTCAGTCTTTTGTATGCAATAAGGTTTCATAGCTGCAAATTCGCTTGGACTTTCTTAAAAACAGATTCAGTTACATTCGAGATTTCGTTTTTAAATTATTATTATGGAGGACATGGCCTTGTAATTTATGTAAATGTTTACATGTAAAAAATGCTTGTTTCTCGTAGATAACTTAGATAATAATAAATAATACATAATATAAAGGAGATAGACTTTAAATATTTTTGTTTAATTTTTTCATCGCTAAATATTGTTTTGTTACAGTTACATTAAGATGATATTTTATGTTGTATATTACCTACCAATAAAAGTGGAAAATCACTAATGTGTTTTTTATATCACCTGCATACTCATATTACTAATTAGTTAGGAATTTAGGATAGTAAGGATTCATTGGAAGTGACCTTTCATGGGATGTGGCCGTTCAATAAAAGTGGTTGTCCTGTCCGTGGCAAGTAGCTGTTCAAGGAAAGTGATCGTTCAAGGAAAATGGGCGTTCAGGGAAGTGGCCTTTCATGGGAAGTACCCGTTCATGGAAATGGTCATTTATAGTAAGTGGCCATTCATGGGAAGTGACCTTAGGTGACCGGATTTATAAAAAAAAACATTCTGCTTCTCGGAGTAAATTCTGCTTAGAGCCAAAGGGTAGTTTCAAAAAGATCGGACTCCTTTTTACCATGATGTGGGCTTGCGCCCGCGCTCTTATTTGACTCGCATGCGTCCTGCGGTCTAGTTAGTACGTCCACTCGTCTAAGACCGATATCAAAATTTCTGGTGGTTTTCTTCATGATATTTGGAAAGAACACGCTCTCGTGATCTCATAAGGCTGAGTCTTAGAGAGGGCGCAATCCGCCGCAGCAGTTTTTATGGAGGAATGAAAATCGACAAAAATGCTGGTTGTTAGTCTAGTGAAAGATTTTGTTATTAACGTGTAGTTCTCGATGGACTGAGTATTGTGTATATTGTTATGACGCAAAAAAGTGGCCGAAGAAACTTTTAAGACCGCTCTAACTTCGCCATTTAAAGAGGAAATATGGCGAATTTTGTGCGGTCTTAAAAGTTTCTTCGGCCACGGCCTCTTTCTGAGTCACATACGGACGTACTAAGTGTTTAACTTCCATTCAATGACAGAATCTTTGGATCCAACCAAGACATTCGATTCGCAGTAAAGGAGTTAATGCAAAGTTTCCTTTTTGTAGTAAGGTAATCATTATATTTTGTATTTTACTTAAAATATATGAGAATTTAGTCTTCGTGAACAGAGCAAGGATGACGACGACGACAACAAGAGGCTTACTATGAGCTCTTATAGCAGGACCTAAATTGAACTGCCTTGCTCGATACCCTGTGAAGAGAAGACTAATATTAGGCAGAATAAAAAAGTTAGCAGCAATTTTGAATGTAAAAAAAAACGATACGCGAACGAATGGCGGGAAACCAAAACCACATTGATTTGACACTTGTTTGACTGACAGTTTGTTTTTACGAATTGCTGTTTTGTGCGTTGTTTGTTTTCGTTTACTGTGATTTTTCTCATGTTTATTTTATAATATTGAGCTATGGACGAAGATAATGACGGGCCTTTTACTGTATGGCAAATGTTTAATGCCCCAACTATGGTGCTGTTTAACAACTTGGAACATGCCGAAGACGGTCTTGATCGCTTGTTGACTTCAATTTTAAAGTTATCTGGGTGAGAACACTTTACATTCTTAAAATTCTTGCCAAATATCTTTTAGTCGCATTAATAAACTTGTTGCGTCACTTGAAAACCTAAATAAATTAATACTGTTGTGAACATAACCTTGTTGAGATATCGACTGTTTCCTACCTTTTACAGCGATTTCTCGGAAGTTTTAGTGCCCAGGCCGGGCTCCTCAAAATACCCAGATGATTATTACAGAGCTTTCAATACATGGCTGCTTGGAAGATTATTCTATGTATGGTCTGTAAAGGAGTTGAACAAGTAAGTGTTACTATAGTCATCTGATGTTTTGTAACTTCTGTTTGGCTATGTTGAATCATATTAAATAAGCAAGTAGGTAACTTGGATGATGTGATTCTCTCCAAAAAAACAAGTGTCTTCAAAGTTATTAGTCTTCATAGCTATTGTGCACCATCTTTTGAGCCTTGATTCGTGGTAATTTCTGAGATACCAAACTATTATTTATTATTATAAACTAGATGCATTTGACTTATTTGTTTCAGAATACATGTGGCTAGTAAAGATGCACAATTAAAAATTTTGAGCGTACTTTGCATGAATGGTGCATCATTTTATGAAAAAATACATTCTGAATACTGCTTCATATTACAGAGGCTCGTTAAGTACTATGAAGAAAATTTTAAAGATGTCCAATCAGAGTTAAAGTTAGAGAATTTTGCTTCAGAGCAAATTGAAGTACCCCAAGTACAACTAAACTTGGAGCCAATTTTTGTCCAAGTAAAAAACATAGAAACTTGTAAGACCTTGATTGATTTAACACTACTGCTATTGTCTGAAAGTATACCTCTCAACTCCCTTAATATTGATCAGCTTCAACCAAGGATTGAAGAAACTTTTAAACTCATAATATACATGCTTAAACACTTCAGCACCGATCTCAAACTGTTTTCTTTAAGATTCTTTACAAATTTAATAGAAAATCTTCATCAAGTGTCCATTTATGAGTTTAGTAATACATTCCCAAGTGTTTTTAAAGAACTCTTGCATTGTACTGAAGCTTATGTAAAAAATTTGGATGTATGCTATGATAAAGGTGAAGTGGACATATTATACTTGAATAATTTCAATAAAATATTGTTGAATTTGCTAACTGCCACAAAGACACAGCTTGCACAGGATTACAAAGATGAGTTATTAACAATTTGCACAGTAATTCTTAGTTCAAAATCAAACAAGATATTCAGTAAAGATCTGAAACTTTATTGCTTATCTATGAGTGACAAGATAGAATTACCAAAGCATTTAATAAGTGTTGAAAATATGGATGGAAGTGAAATACAAATGGTGAAAGAACATTATTCTCAATGTGTATTGACTTACATTGAAAACTGTGATGAATCTAAAATACCAGAACTGACAGGAAGTTGGCATTACAATCAAGTACTTTCAGTGTTGATGACTATAAAAAAGTGTGGAACTTGGGCAGAAAGCGCAGACCTTCTCTTACTAGACTATCATTTAAATAAATGGTGGTCTGCAATAGATATTTTACTGACAATTCACTTAAAATCTAGTAAGTTTGTTAAGCATAATAGCAAGATTTACTTGCTGAAAGAAAAAGATATTTCAGAATCCGGTTCTATCAGGACCATACAATGCTCTTATTATCACAATTTGACTGAAGATGCTTTCATAAAATATGCTAACATAGTGTTGGGAACTATTATTCTTTTTGAAAATATTAGTGCAAATTATGTGGACAATATAGTCACAATTTTCTCCATGGGACACTCTATCAAAGAACAATCTAGTAAAATTCAAGTGCAGATATTGAAGTATTTACTTACTGGACAGATTAATTTGAATGTCTCCACAGTAACTAAGTGGAAAAAAGAAATCACAGATGTGGTATCAGTGATATTTTGTAATAAATCCATTACATTTTACAAAGAGGTAAATTAAACAATTTGATACATTATTACTAAAATATATTATCAAGTTATCATAGTCTTACTTATAACTACTACACTATGTTTACACCAATTTTTATTTTTTGTGTGATATTTTTTACTGTCTTATAATATACTATGCATTTTGAATATTTTAGGTCATTCCATTGGCACCTTTACTCTTGATGAGTGATCTATACTCAGCAAGCAAGCTCATTGGAGAAATCCTGATGCCTGCTTTTTTCACAAAAAATCGGGATGTTCAAATGGTTATTTCTTGTGTATTACCAACTGTTGCTTGTATGTCTTTGGGTCCTTACAATGTAGTATTAACTACTCAAGAGGAAAAGATGGGCTACCCTATATTTGAAAACGAAGCTATTGCTATGTGTGTAGTATGCCCAAAATGTCATACTGTACAGGAAAAAAATACAGAAAATACTTTGAAAGAAATTTACTCTGCATCAAATTCTGCCACATTGGCAAATCAGACGACTTTGAATGGTCTGAAGAACTTGTTTGCTAAGTTCTTGAATATCAAGCAATATACAGATGTTGAGAACACTGAATATTGGAATCTTCTAGCAAGTCTATGTCGCCATTATTATGTGTTTAACTATGGAGTCCCAATGGAAATAGTCTCTGAACAGCATTGCCAGCATATTTTGAAGGCACTCAAACCTCTTATTGATGAAAGGGTATGCGTCTTATTTTAATATTTTGCAAATATAATGTGTATGAGATATATTTAAAAAACCCTACAAATGTGATTATTTTGATTTCAGGCTGAACAAGATACAGAATTGTCATCACTTAAGGACGCTGCTTCTAACATTTGCATTAACCTCCTGGTAAACTCTACTAAAACTAGTTTAGAAAATAATGATTATAATCTCCAAACTAAAACACTTAACAACATTAAAGAATTAGGCTTATCTAACAATGAGAAAGTCATTCTTCCAGTCACGAAATTGCTGGCATACTTCATCATGCATCCACAGTGCTCCCTCGCGCCTAAAGCAGTGGTTTATTTGAGAGAAATTTGTGAAAATCATGAATACACCCCAAACCAGATCTACCACAGATACAAAAAGGATTACTGTAGATTATTTGTAGAGTGCAGTCTCTACAATGGGAAAGAGTTTGCTGTCGCTCTTCTAAAAGTCGTTCGAGCGTTTGGATTTGTTGGATACAGAGATTTCATTTCCAAAGATGTCCATCACTTCCTACCCTACCTGATACCATACTCTGTGACAATAAAAGAAGTACCCTCAATGATAAAGGAGATTGCTTCGCTGGTCCAATGCTCAGTGTCTGATTTTCTCACAGAAAGGTTTCCTCACACTTATGTTCACGTCTACTTGAATGAAACAAAAGACGTAGCCAAAAAATGCTATGATATGATAGAGCAGCTGACAAAGACTTCTGTCCTAAACCTGATCAAGAAGCATTTCAGAGTAATATTGACAGAGTTCCTTCTCCAATACTGTTGCAATCCAGAGAAAGTGCTAAATGCATGTAGGTACTTGGCGTGTCACGATCCTGATGTATCCACACCAACTGGAAGTATGAAAATGAGCACATCACAAATAGCAGATTTTTTAAACCCAAAGTTCTTGGGGGTCCTTGCCTACTTTGATTACAAGTTGGTAAATGCTAAAGTTGCCTTATCTGTCAAACGAAAGGCATTGACGAGTTTCCCTGATATAATGCAGCTGATGGGAGTGAAGTATCTTACGCCGTTGAGGTTCAAAGTTCTGGCAACGCTGAGATCTGCTTTGCCACTGTCCAAGGAGTTTCCTAAACTCCTTGCTGAAGCATGGGGTGCATTTATACATAATATAGACAGCATTTCCTTAGGACCTTTACTGTCGAATTTGGCAGTGTCTTTGCTTCAGCAGTTTGAGCATGCTCCACAAGAAATAAACAAAATATTTCATTACCTTGTTCTCAACAATGAAAACTTGCTCAGTTCCCATATATCGGACTTGTTCTTTCTTACCGATTCAAGGATATCAGAGAAGATAAAAATGGTTATCAAAAGGCATGTGAAAAGAACTCAACCTGAAGGTTTTCTGGACAAAATCAAATGGTACTTGCAGCATTTGAACCAGGAGATCCCCACAATCAAGGTTTATGCATTCTGTCATTTGGACAAATTGTTGAAGAGCAACAGGACTGAGATCCATAAGGCGATTTTTGCTGGAAAGACCATCGAACCAGTTATAGTGGAACTTATTGATTCTTTGTTACTTGGTAAGTAATTTCGTATAGGGACTTAATTAAAATATTAGATAAGGTAGCTTAACGAGCAATGGAGCGTTCCATGTTGGGTATCTCTCTCGTTGACCGTGTGCCAAAAAAATTTACGAAAAACAAAGGTCGAAGACGTAGGCAAACGAATCACGAGATGGAGGTGGAGATAGGCAGGACACTTGGCTAGACGGAATGACGGCTGGTGGATCAAAGCAGTCACAGGGTGGTGGCCAAAGAGAACAACAAGGTCAGTGGGCAGACCACCAGCTCGATGGTCCGATGACATTGCCAAACTGGCAGGATCAGGCTGGATGCGGATGGCACAGGACAGGACCGTGAGGAGTGGCGCAGTCGAAAAGAGGCCTATACCCTGCAGTGGGTGGATGTGGATTGAAAATGATGATAATGAGATTACTTTATTTAATTACTGATTTAACGGTTTCAGGATGCAAAGACTCAGATTCTTCAGTAAGCGCAGCCAGTGGTGCGTGCTTAGGTCAGCTCGGTGCAATCGAGGCTGGTCACTTGCCTCGCCAATACGTGCAGCCCGATCGGTCACCCTTCGCCTTCTCAATAAGTGACAACTGTTTCGCGGCGACTGCGCTCGTTGAGTTGACTAGAGCTTTTCAGTACGAAAAAGATACTATGGTAAGATGATATGTTCACCTCATCTTAATAGGAGAGCAGAATAAAAAAGATACGTGAATTGACAACTCTGTAGGTGTTGCCTTTTGTAACAAAGTTCCTTTACGCACTCATTCTTTAAAACTTTTAGAATATGGATTGCTACGCCTTAACAATACAAGAGATATTGAAGATTTATGACATATCCCCGACAGGAAGCAAGAAGGATGTCTGGGAAAGTTTTCCTGAGAACATGCATCAGATTATGTTCCCTCTGTTGAGTTCCAGGTGAGTAAAATCAAATCAAATTATTATCTGATCTGATCTTGATGGTAGTATAATCTTGTTTTTCTTTTAAGGTATACCTTGGCATATCCTTCGCAACCAAAGAAATCGCACCCACTCTTTGGTTCACAATACGCGACTACATTTTTGGAGTGGGCTCACAAGTAAGTTAAGGATTCAGATATTTTATGATGAGATAAGAGATTATCATATTTTAAAATCTTAATACTTTTGCCTTACTTTTTTAGTTGGGCAGGGCAACTCATCCCACTCATAGAGTCGGAAAGCATTCGTGAACTGTTACGCACTGTCCACCCGAGCATGCGGCGTGACGTCAGAACTTTGTTTTTGTTCTTACCTTATGTTCTTCTACACGCCGTCATGTCCAAAAACAACTCGCAGTACATAGAGGAAGAGATATTGACTGTCATTGGTAAGCCTACACACATGCTACCGCTACGTATTGTCTATCTAAATGTGCTGGATGAGATTTGCTATATCCTTGTTACAGGGCTAGAAAACTTAGAAAAAGTGGATGTAGTAGCTCTAGAACGAAATAAGTATAAAATGCTGCGCCATGTCAGAATGACACCTTGTGTGAATTCAGTGCAAGCCGAAGAAGGTAATCAGGTGAGTTTATCATCATGTTTATATAGGAAGAACTTGTGGCGTTTTGTAGCGTACACATACCTAACACAATAGGTATGTACCTATACCTCTTTGGCTGTTGCTGGCCGTAAACATTTGGATTTATTTGAAATTGGAAGATAAGTTTTGACTTGGAAAAAAAGAGCAGATTCTAGGTTAGACTGCGCGTGTGTAAAAATCTTAAAAAAGAAAATAAAAGCATCTCTTGTGAATTATCAATCTTTCAGTTAAAAAGACCACCTCCACCTTCGTTCCACATTATCACCAACTTACACTACTCACACCTCTAGATGATATTCCTGTTTGTTTTGTGTTACAGAGTAAATGCAGCAAAACAATTTATACCTTGTTCGATTTTCTGAACAGGTGGATTTTGGAATGGTGCAACATTAAACAGCGCCCTCTGGAAAATGAGAATTACAAGTTAGTTAAAAACTATTTTGTGTCTTGCTTATCTGCTACTGCTAGAAGATGCTTCCAGCTCAATTTAATAGAATGCATAAATGATATACGTATATGTTTTTCTTTGCTTCTTAAGGGCTATAGCACAGTTTATGGACAAGTTTGACAAGCTAACGATAGCTCGCGGGAACTTCGCGTGTGGCGAGTTGGAACGCGCGTTGCAGTATTTGGAGCTCTATATGGATGAGCATAAGGACAAAATGCAGGAACAACTGCCCCTGTTGGCTGAAATATATGCGCTATTGGATGAACCGGACTCAGTAGCTGGTACGAAATTAATCTTAACATCGTGTCTGTTATACAAGGTGTCCAAAAAGGGTATTTGCACTTTTAAATATCAATAAATCGTCTTAATGAGGGTAGATCACGGAGACAAATACAAAGAGGAGGTGCCACAAGCAACTTAGTCCCGTCTCATAGCGGACTAAGTACTCTTACTTCTAGCTATTAACCACCAGGCGTCGCTTCTGTCAGTGTTACTTTGGATTTTATGGATACGACACGAATATGACTTGGTTTGATTACAACCATTTTAATTGAAATTAGTGACGCAAAAATTATGAGCTGTGTTGTATCGTGCAACAGTACGAGTAATACAACTATTTCTAACGAAAAAAAGACATAATTCCACTCGTATGTATTTTTTTAATGCAATTTTTAATGCTCGTAATTTATTCCTTCGAGAAAGTTCGGCGATAACCATCTATCGCCAAGTAGAATAACTTCTTGACTGTAGAAGGTTATAATATGACCTGTTTCATTCATTCTCATTCATTCATGTTTTTTATATAGTAAGCTGGGTGGCCAGATATGGAATCTAAAATAATATATTTGTATAAAATATTTATTTTTGTAGCATACAATTAAATAATGCAGATAATATTGACGAACTTACTCAATATTTATAATTGAATACATGGCATCAAAATATCACATTTTGGGCAAGGATGTTTCCTTATACTTGGTACTTACGTGAAATCCCGTGTCAAAATTGAACAGATCTTTTTATATATATATTCTTTATTGCACACTTAAATTTACAGGATAATTAAGAGATCTTCTTATCAGATCTTTTTATGTCTTATAATTTCAGAGTTACCCATACTGACCCATCTAAATGGGCCATCCTGTATATCACAATTGCTCATATAAGGTAATCCTACAATAAAAACGACTACATAATACAAAAAGAAGAGAGAGATCAATTTAAAAAAAATAGTCCGAATTTTTCGTTTTTTCACTTGCCTGGCAACATTATACAGCGTTACGAACTAGCGAACAGAACCACCTTGTGTGTAATAGCAAAATTAAGTTCGGTTCATTAGTGTCTAGCTGCAAAGCTAGTTTTGCTATTGACCGCTAGATGGTTAGCAGAACTTCATCTCCCCGCACCCCCTCCCAATGGCGACCCCCGCTATCATATAGAAAACGTCTTAGGGCAGCTCCTCTTTGTATTTGTCTCCGTGGGGTAGATAACAAAAAAATATATAATGTCATACGTGGAATTTATTGGAAATTTAGTTGCAATGGATTCGTATACCGGACCTCAGCGTGCATTTTGTGTACGAGTTTACTATCAAAACAATAATTCGATAATAACAGCTCGCCGCTTATATCGCGCGCAATTCAATGTACGGGACATTTCTTTATCTCCCAGTGCTAATATCATTAGAAAATGGGTTAAGACATTTGAGGCTACAGGGTCAACTTTAAAAAACTTTGATTGCGGACGTCCGAGAGAAATAAGGCTACCTGCAGTTATTCAAGAAGTTCACGAGTCGGTAAGGCAAGATCCCTCACTATCACTGCGAAAGCGAAGTCAATCCGTAAACATTGCAAAATCAACATTGCACCTGATTTTTTACGTGCTTACAAGATTCAATTAGTGCAAGAATTAAAACCCACAGATTATGAACAGCGACTAAATTTTGTTCAGGAGATGTTTGCGCGCTTTACCAACTTCAACAATGTCTTGTTTAGCGATGAAGCAAATTTCCACTTAAATGGCCTTTATCGCGACGGATAAAATGATTCCGCAATATATATATAGAGGGAATGAGTGCCTTTATGCGATTATGTTATTATATCCACATACCTCTCCGCGACTGCTCCGCTCGCGATGACTTCTCTATTATGCCCGGACTCGTAGAAACTGATGGTGGTTATCAGTGGCGAAGGGTGAAATTTTGACAAAGGTAAGCCGGAAGAGCGCAGCCTACCTAACTAAATGACATTCTTTTTGTTTTCAAAACTGAGTTCGGAAAATGGAATTCATCGCTACACAAGTAGTCAAATAGTCAGTTGATCAGCAATCCATATGAATTTATGCCATAATAGCATACAGAGCTCACAACACTCACTCAACAACTTACCGTATTGAATAGATCGTGAAAAACATAGTAAAAACAACAATTTCACTGTTTTCAAACAAGCACACACTAAATTGGCGGACACGTACTTACTAATTAAATGTTGTATCACTTTACTTCCCCATATAAATCCAATTTTAACCAATCACACAACATCACACATTTCGACCCCGCGATGTATTGCTATCTTATCAATTCCTCTCTCGCATATGCGTTATGCGTTAGAAAGAGAAATAAATTATTGGTGTGTTTAAAATTTTATGGGACCATTTTATGGGTGTGTTTCAAATCAAACTGACAGCGCCGGCAACATGCGCGTGAGAAGGCAAATATGGAAGTAAACCCTTGGAGCGCCAGAGACAGAGTATACGGCAATTCGCGAACTCGGTCGGTCGTGCGACTCGTGCGTGATCGAATATACATTGACGTGCTTGTAGAGCGCCGTCCGCCTCGACTTGTATTATAAAAAGCAATGTATCTTGCGCTCGCGTGTACGTAAATTACTATTAGCATTAGAGGCTGTTGGAGCGGATTTTCGAAAGGTAAGCCGAGGGGAATCGGCTTGTATGGACCCTTCGCCACTGCTGGTTATATATTCTGCTTCGCATTGATAAAGGTGATGGTTGTCGGCTCTACTCACTGGTAACACCTCAGCACATCTGCATTCATAAATAAAACAACTTCTAATCGTTTGGCATTGGAATGCCACTGTAACTCCACGACTCTCCCCGGCGTCTCATCTCTCAGTCAACAGCAAAACACGTTCTCATCGTATTCATAATATCAGGCAACTAGTCCAGCAGAACTCCTATGGGAAACACAATAGATGCGATGAGTTAATCAGACGTCTATGATCAAGTCAACGCTCAGTACTTGGATGCATCCGAAGATTCTCTAGAACATTCCAGACCCAAGCCACACTTCACTCAAGTGTGGGAGAGTATCCAACCTGGTCTGCAGCCCAGATCCAATCGCCGCTGCGATCACCCAGGTGTGATCGCTCAACCGACGACCAGATATCCAACCTGGACTACAAGCCGCAGCTCATCCATAGAAGCATCATGGATTCCGATCCGCAATCCCGGAATCCATCCCTGCTGGAAATCAACAATAATCAGGAACAGGAACAGAAAAGCTCACTCACACGGGAGCTAGACAGACACCGAAGAATCAGTAGCAAAGACTACAATTAACGATCAAGTTACTCAACTTGCAGTGCAGTGCTGTGCTCCAGGTGCTCACGGCGTCTCCCTCGGTACACATGAGCTGCTCCAAGCTGCAGCGCCAGCACAAGTTCTTGTTATATGAAACACTCACTACAGAAATGAAATGCTGCCGCCAACATGTAGCTACAAGTTACCGAAATGTCAACTGAGGTCTATCAGATCTATGGCCCAACTTTCCATAGACGAGTCTTCTTTACTTCTTTTACTAGTGCTGTAACTAATAATCGCAATGTATGTCTCAACTCACCTAGGGATTCGCGTTCGTCGCGACAGCCATGTCAATAAACAAAACTGTCGCTATTGCTGTGATAAAAATCCTCGTTATAAGCATATGCGTCCACTTCACAGCCCTAAGGTGGTAGTGTGGGCAGCAATGTCCGCCAAGGGCATAATCGGCCCCTATTTCTTTGAGGACGGTAGGGGACATGCACTTACAGTTAACGCGGACAGATATTGTAACATGATTGAAAGTTTTTTGACACCATCTTTACAGGAATTTAGAGGTTACAATTCGGCAACATTTTTTCAGCAGGACGGTGCCAAATGTCACACGAGTAGAAGGTCTATTGAAGCATTGAATGAGTTATTCCCAGAAAGAGTTATCTCAATAAACGGGAACCTTAAAGGGCCCCCTCGGAAGTCCTCTTGATTTTTTTTATGGGGTTACCTAAAGAGTAAGGTTTACATAAATAAGCCGTCAACTCTTAGCCAATATTGCAAGTGAAATAACAAAAATCACTTAACGTTTTATGTGAACGTGTCTTAGGCAATTTACGGCCACGACTTGAAGAGTGTTAAAATCGTAATGGACGTCATTTGGACAACATAAATTTTTCGTCGTAAACTTTCCATTGTATGTACTTTTTGCAAATAGTAATACAATTATGAAATGATATATTTTTCATTTATGGTTTTCGTATATAAACTGCCAACACCCTTTTTGGACACCCAGTAATTAATAATTGTTAGTTATGTTGTCAAACTATTAGACAACTATGTTGGCTTACATGCCTTAAAAAGTTGAATAAGTATACATAAATTTTATTTACCTTAAAAATCTATCTTTTCATATTTTTTTGCCTTTTCTGTGCGATATTTTCGTACCTGGATTGCCTGGAAGAGATTGCTACCCTAGCAATAAGGCCGCTTTTTGACTCTTCTGTTCTGTCTTGGTTTTTCATGTTGTGTACTTTTGTTGTCAACAAAGGATATTGTATATTGAAACTCGCCAGGTATTTTATCCATCAAGCGGTCGGAACCATCCCTGAAGGAGTTGATTCTCGCTCAAGTGGTGACCGGTCGATTGCAAGACGCCGCACTCTGCTACGAAAGACTAGCTCAAGAGTCACAACTAGATAAACACAGCTTGCAGGTAGGTGGGCACCATTTTACCATTATGTGAAATACAAAAAGGAATTGTGCAAGTAACACTGGCTTCAATAAAGCGCTGATTGGGGTGTAAGTGGCAGATCTTGACAGACTGATACAGTGCGTCACACGATTATATAAATACACGATATATCTTACTAAACTAAGACAATCGACACTCGAAAAAAATTTGGAACGTTAGGGCGTTTGCGCACTCATCCGTATCCGATTCTTATCCGGTCCGTTTTTGATCCGTAAATAAAACGGACGGTAAATTCACGTCTAGCGTTTGTGCACTCATCCGTATCCGATCCGGTTTGCATTCGTATTTGAGACGATATTGCATGCTATTGTCGTAGTGATGTGCCGAGTCGAGCTGACTGACTGAGCTGATCTCGACCATAATGCTATAGAAGCAAGAAGCGTTCCAGGTCAAAGTGTTAACACTTTACCACTGACTGGTGAGCAGTTGACTGTACTCGAGTATACATTTCGGGTACTTATAGAATTCGAATACTAAGTTGATCTTTTTTAATTATATCTACTTATGTAATGTAGATCCCGCAATAAAGTCGCTCACGTTACTCGTATAGTTCGTTTCACGTAAATAGAATCCTGGAGTCTCTTGTCTCGAGTGTGCATTCGATTATTTTTGTAACAATAAAATACTTGTTTATCAAAAAATAGTCAATTTGGCACATCACTAGCAGCGCGAGCTTTCCCCTCCCCGTACCTCACTCTTCATCCGTAAAAAAATCGTGTAGTGCGCAAGCGTACGTACAATTTGTATCCTATTACTTTCTACAACAAACGTACAGCAAGCAACCGGCCGCTGCAAGGACAGTTCGCGCGAGCGCTCGAGCGTTGTAATTCAAGATAGACGGACAACGAAGGGCGCATTCAGACTTTCAGCGCTGTCAGCGATCAGAAAAGCAAAAAAACATATGAGATTTGACAGCTGACAGTAATTCAGAACGCGATGACGGGTGCTTTAATCGAATTTAGCGCGTCTCGGAACGCAGGGAAAGTGATCCTATAAGCGTTCCTTTTTCTTTTTGAGGTACGGAACCTTAAAAATGATACATTGCTACTTTTTTAGCAGAGAAATTTCGCGGTGGAATATGTTTTTTTTTTATTTGTTCAAAACAAAAGTATTACAATGTATAAAATTATGACACGCTTAAAAAAAACCTTGGAAGGTTTATGCATGAAGCGAGGTATGCTGTCTCGCTGCAGTTATATAGGTAGACAAACAGAAGTATAAGTTTTAATGGCCGTTGTTGCACTTGGCACATGGATTACAATTAATTATTATAAAGCGAAAAATGAAAAATAACAACAGACGTTAACAGAAGTTATCTGTAACAATAAAATCTATATAATTTTAATTAGCTGACCAGTGTAACTAATAAGTAAAAAAAAAACATTATTGTCCTTTGGAATGAAGTATAGGTATATAGAATTTAATATGAAAAGTCGAATCCACCCCTTTTATTTATAGAGACTCATCCCTTACACCCTGTATTTAAAAATATACTGAGATGGTTGTTAAATGAGATAATATACTATTCCTTATTTCATCCAACTACAACGTTACACATGTTTAGTAATCCTGATTTCTTCTGTGATTAGGGAATGATAGACTGCTACTTAGGCCTGGACCAGCCGTTCACAGCATATCGCCTGCTGAGCGAACAGGGTCCCGACGACAGCATGATGGAGTTGGCAGCCGAGCCGCTGTGGAGACTCGGCAGGTTCGACCAGCTCGATGAATTGGCCAGAAAACCTGTGGTAAGAAATGAAGTTCTTTTAATAAATTTCGAAATTGGACGAATACTTTATTGTTTTTATACGATATAAGACAATCGATTTGCTTATACAAACAGATGACCCCCTTGAGAAACATACTCTTTCAAACAGAAACTTTATAATCAATAAGGATTGGTGAAATCAATTAATCTACTATCAGAAAATAACAGAAACACACTTTTTTCGTCCTTGGTATTATTAGCTAGCTTTGTAGTCGAAAAATGATTTTGTTAAATTTAAATCTTACTTCGAATAAAGCCGTTTTATCTTTTACTAATTATCCAGCCTTCAGAAAATACCTCATCTGAAAGTGTTTCTTGTATAGTACAAAATCTGCTGTTATATTCCTTACTAATAATTATACTTACGCTACTTTTAGCCGGCATGCCGCGAAAACTGGGGTCTGCTCATGGGCAGAATCTTACTCGCATATCGCGCTCAAGACCAAGATTCTTTCACTACCTCTTGTAATGATGCTACGAGTAGACTGCTGGCTCAAATGGACGGGGAAGCTAAAGGCGAGAACGCGCTGCGCAGTGGATATCAAAGCGTGCTCGGACTGCATATAATCGCTGAAGTCGGGCATGCGTTGGAAACTGTAAAAAGGTAAGTGCTTAAATCTAATTCTTAAAAACAAAACAAGTTGGGTAGGTTTGTAACCGCTTGCAAATTAACAAGTGATCAAACAGTATAAACAGCAAAAATGTCTAGTGGGTACAATAGCACAAAAAACAAAAATATAAAACTTATTTCAGGTTAAAAGATCTCGATGACGACGGGGAAAGGCAAAGCTCAGAAATAATCAACCAGTTATTAAGCGAGTGGCGAAGACGATTATCAGTCGTCCAATGGGATGTGCGGACCATCGAGCCATTGCTGCGATTGAGAAGGATATTGTTACAACAGACACAGGTACAGTGCAACAAAAGAGTAGAGGCTAAAAAATTATGATGGAATCAAATTCGGTACTAATGGCAACACCAAATAAATCGAGGGTGCATTCTGAATCAGCCTGACAGCGCTAAAATTGCTGTTTTAAAACGACGAAAGCAGTGATTGTTAAGCAGCCACAGGAGATTGGCTTAAAAATCATATGTGTTGCCATTTAACCTCTGTACAGCGCCCTCATTTTTGAACAACTAATGAGTTATATTGTAAAAAGGCACCAATACAATCAGTGCTAAGTTTTCTGTTTCTGTTGTTTAAATAATAAATGTTTACTTAAAGCTGTAACTTTTATAGGAATTACTGGCACCGACACACACAATCACTGCGAACAGCCTAAAAACATGCATCGGAGATCTTTGGCTGCAAAGTGCCAAACATGCTAGAAAGGCCGGCATATTTCAACAGGTATGTTTTTGAATAAGAATGCTAACTAATAATGTTATTTAGGTTTAAGGCTACTAAAAATTTTCTACGATAATGCTACCTTTTGAAATGTTACTTTTGAATAGTAAGCCTTAGGTTAAACAGTTTGACCCCTTTAGAGTGGTGACTACATTTCAAGCTTACTCCACCTTCCATATAGTAATAAATAAATGCCATATAACTTTATTCCAGTCGTACATGTACATTCTGAACGCCGAAGAGTACCAGCCGGAGAAACTGTTCATAGAGAAAGCGAAAATGTACTGGGCTCGAGGTCAGCACGAACATGCCTTCACTACCCTCAGACGCGGCTTAGAGGAAAACTACCCGGCTATCGAACTACTCACTCAGGAACAGAGGTAGGAGCAGAATCTGAAATACTAGCTAGCTCTGAAACAAAGATCAGTCATTCCTTTGTTTTGGTACGTAAACCCGACAATAGGGGATCGGACTACTTATTTTTTATTTTATAAATCCAAACTTCTTAGTTTCTGCTATCGAACACTAAAAGAATTTTTGCTCTATCTTAAAATTGACCGAGTTATAAAGGTTTGAAATTCAAAATTAGACATAGAGTAACTCCATATAATCTCCATACAAAAAATAGTTTTTGAAAGAGATAGACATATTGAAACTTTAAAAAGTCACTGTAAATTCGTTTTTCAACCGATTCTCTTTTTTTCTTCGCGAATCGTCTGCTACTGATCTATATTTTAAAAATAATTAATAAAATATGGTAAATTCATAAAATATGGTGAACAGTCCGATCCCCTGTTTTATCAAGCCAACTATAGCTCTGCTCCTATTAGGTTTTTTGTAACTATGTCACTTTGAAAACGAATCTGTGGAACTATCTTAGATAGAATGAAACCATAGGTACTACTTACAGGTGGATACTTTTATATTTTTTCTTTGTACCTTCTGTTCATTATTAACTTTCTTCAAATTTAATTTCCTTAAAATAAAACGTTCGACTCCTGTAACAAAGCTATAATCGAGATTGGTTCAAAATAAGGGATTATATTGTTTGTATTACTTTGTTTTTAGGAAAATATGTGCCAAAGCAAAGCTGTTGATAGCAAAATACAACGATGAGACTACTCATGTGGATGTTGATGTAAATATCGGCTATTACAAGGAGTCAGTTGAAGTCTTCAAGCAATGGGAAAAAAGCCTGGTAACTTTTTGTTGATAAATTGAACTACTAAGATCATAATTGCAGTATTTATAATACTTTTCAAACTAGTTGCAAATCGACATTCAATCTCTTCATCGCGTGGGTTGTAAGGTTGACTACTGACCGCACAAACCCTGGTGTCCGTGTTATAGAGCCCCCAAAAGTCACTGACATGGCTCGTGTAAATTAGATAGTAGCCGGGACTAACAGCTTAACGTGCCTTTCGAAGCACGGAATCATCTTTCCGACAATCAGATGATTCAGCCTGCATTGCCCTAACCAAACTTGGTAAAGTCTCACAAAGATATATTTTCTGGTCAGATTCGAACCCGGTACCTCCATAATGAGCGTCAACATCTCGACCAATCGGCCGGAGGCTGTTCAATATTCAAATTAGGTCCCCATGTGTTTTTCTGAATATGAATTAAATTTGTGTCATAGGTGTGCTTAGGAGCTTATTTCGAGAAAGTGAGCGCTAGTGACAACAACAGCACGGCGTGGTCGCGGCGCCTGTACGCGCTCAACAGCTACGGCAAAGCACTGCAATGCGGACACAAGTACTTGTACCAGAGTATGCCTAGGATGCTCTCTATTTGGTGAGTAGTAATAAAAAGTATTCCAAAATGTACCGCCACAACTCAGATTCTTAAACGCACTATAAACTAGTAAAATATCCGATTTAAAGGAGTAAATAGACACCTATATAGTCGTAGTAACCGATAGTCAAGAATTTTTTTAAGACATTTTTTTCAATTTTTATTTTCTTCGATAAAAACTGTATACGGGAGGGCCCGTGCAATTTTTATCTAACAAAAGTAAATTTGTACGTAATTTGTAGTGCGGAGAATTTGTGGCCTAAAAAAGAGGAGGCTTTTGCATTGTGGGACATTCTAGGCACACATTACTATGACAGTTAATTCTAAGTTAGCAATAATAAAATGATGTAGAGCTCTTCTTTCTTCATTTTCTATTGTTACTGCTTTAACTCTACATTTTACTCTGCAGTATTATCAAATAACAGTGATTCGGATTATTACAGTCTTAATCTGTGTTTTGATCAACCTACACGCTTTTAGGCTCGACATGGAAGTGACATCCACGGACACGAGCGTGCACTCGATTTTGGCACAAATGACGGAGGTGATAAAGACGTATTCGGAAAGACTGCCGCTGTACCTTTATTTGACTGCTTTCTCGCAAATCGTGTCGAGGATCTGCCATCCAGTGAAAGAGGTAACCATAATCTCATTATCATATCTCAGCCGAAAGACGTCCACTGCTGGAATAAGATTGCCTGGAAGAAATTGCTACCTTAGCAATAAGGCTGCCTATCTGTACACCCCTTCATCTATCTTTTGTACTTTTAAGCTATATCCTTGTGTGCCATAAAGTATATTCTAATTCTAAGAAGAATAATAATAATCTTTATTAATCTTTATTTGCTTTGGACAAAGGCCTCCTCAAGGATTTACAATAATCGGTCCTGCGCTGCCCGAATCCAGCGACACTGGATGATTTCGTTATTATAATTTTCACTTTTATGGATAAATAAAACGAATAAATCAAACTTGAAATAAATTTCTGTATGAGTAATACCCGAGGCTCGAATCTCTACCGCAGGTCGTTGTCCTAACATTTTAAGGCGCAAAATCTGCCCCACGAAGTGAAATCCACAAATAATAATAAAAAATACAACCAATCTTTTTTGCATCCAGGTATACCTTCAACTGAAAGCGATAATCGTGAAGCTGATCTTAGCCTACCCTCAACACACACTGTGGATGATGATGATGGTGATAAAATCTAGCTACCCGCAGCGCAACAAACGCTGCAACGATGTATTTGCAGACCCGAGACTCAAAGAGCCGCACATGTTGAAGCTGGTCTGTGACTTCACACAACTTGCCGAGAAATTGATCGAGCTGTGCAATAAGCCAATAGCTGCTAGTGGTTCGGTAAGTTTATTATTAACTACAGTGCGACACAAAACAGTAGAAATTAAATAATGATGGAACTAAATACTTTACCAAAGGCAACACCAGGTGAACTGGCAGAAATTGGTGGCCAATAACAGGAAGTTGCAATGACTGGCTGAAAAATCTTCAGTGTTGCCAATTTACTTCGTACAACGCCCTCATTTTTTGTCTACTCTTTCTTGTCGCACTGTATCTGGATTTTAATATGACCTGGACCTGAATATAAGACAAACTAAACGAAGAACCGCATACTTATCATGTTGAATCTGGTCTCAGATATTTGGTGATTTGTGTTTATTGTCAGGTAATCTAAAGCTCTGCGCACGCTTTTGGAGATAAGAGCGTGATTTTTACTTGAGCTGAACTTCTGATTGTTTGATCATATAATTTATCGAATTTAAACTGCACTCCTTTACAATATTACTGTATCTACGTTTTTTAGAAAAACTAAATCTAAATAAACAAGTCGATTTGCAAATAAATACCTATGGAAAGACTTAGAAGAGATCAACCCAGCTGACTGTCTTTTTCACCTACAGACAACAACAGTGTCAGCGTTAGTGCGCACACTGCCGCGTCTCTTAGCCAGCGACAACTTCAGCCACATCATGATGCCGTTCCAAGAGTTCTGCAAGGTCGTGTTGCCGTCCAAAGCCGCGGGGCTGGACAGGATCGAGTTCACCATGCCTGCCGAGCCGCCCGTGTATATCGCAGGGATAGAAGAGCATGTCAGTATACTGCCGTCGCTGCAGAAGCCGAGAAAGGTTACATTGAAAGGTAGGATCCTAGGATCTTAGTAATTTAGTTGATATGTTTTGAATTAGTTCGGTTTTTTATTTACAGTCATTTATAGCAAGATTTGTTTGCTTATTGCTCGTGATCTTAGAAATACATATTAATATTGTAAGATTTTCTATGAATGAAACAGTCCTTCTGTCTATTCGGCTTTTATTAAAAATCTACTGAACCGATTTTGATAGAATGTGGTACAAAGATAGTTTTGACACCATAGATAAAAGCTGCTTTTTGCCTATGGAAAATCTTATACCCACGGGAAAAAATACAGTTATTTATTTAAAAACAACAATATAATAATAAAGACCGCGTGGTTGTTTTTATCCGTCCTTATTTCTCGATCCGTCTTTTAGGTTCAGACGGCAAATCCTACATAATAATGTTGAAGCCTCGTGACGATCTCCGCAAAGACTACCGCCTTATGGAGTTCAATGGCGTCGTGAACCGATTCCTCCAAGATGCGCCTGAGACTCGCAGGCGACGCCTCTATATCCGGACTTACAGCGTCTTGCCGCTGAACGAAGAGTGTGGCCTGATTGAGTGGGTGCCCAACCTTGTCGGACTCAGGCCGATTTTGATGCATATTTATAAGCAGAAAGGTTGGTTGTGTTTTTTATAAAGCTGTGTAATTTTCTATCTCCCATTGCGCTTTGTGCATTTTAAGAACTTTAAACCCTGTTTGATATACATAGAGTGTTAAGTTCATAACCATTCTTCGTAGTCGAATAAAACAGAGCATTCTCTTAAAAAATAAATAAAACTCCGTATACATAGTAAAGCTAGCCTGCACCTTGTTGCTGAACCACTACGTTCATATAAAACACCTAAACATTATAAAATATGCGGCGGTCTCAATGATCATTTCCAGACATGGTTTGACAAAAGTCTTTTCAGGGTAGTATTGGAATCCGCCGTTTTACTAATGATGTAGTACAAAACCATAATAATAATCACTTAGGAATTCACACAAGCAACCGAGAGCTGAAAGAGATGATGTGCTCGAACAAGGATCCTGTAGAGAAGAAGCGGAGAGTATACGAGGAACAGTTGCTGCCGCGCCACCCGCCCTTCTTCCAGGAGTGGTTCCGACGGGTCTTCTCCGACCCTTATGGATGGTAAGATACAACCGAGAGCTGAAAGAGATGATGTGCTCGAACAAGGATCCTGTAGAGAAGAAGCGGAGAGTATACGAGGAACAGTTGCTGCCGCGCCACCCGCCCTTCTTCCAGGAGTGGTTCCGACGGGTCTTCTCCGACCCTTATGGATGGTAAGATACAACCGAGAGCTGAAAGAGATGATGTGCTCGAACAAGGATCCTGTAGAGAAGAAGCGGAGAGTATACGAGGAACAGTTGCTGCCGCGCCACCCGCCCTTCTTCCAGGAGTGGTTCCGACGGGTCTTCTCCGACCCTTATGGATGGTAAGATACAACCGAGAGCTGAAAGAGATGATGTGCTCGAACAAGGATCCTGTAGAGAAGAAGCGGAGAGTATACGAGGAACAGTTGCTGCCGCGTCACCCGCCCTTCTTCCAGGAGTGGTTCCGACGGGTCTTCTCCGACCCTTATGGATGGTAAGATACAACCGAGAGCTGAAAGAGATGATGTGCTCGAACAAGGATCCTGTAGAGAAGAAGCGGAGAGTATACGAGGAACAGTTGCTGCCGCGCCACCCGCCCTTCTTCCAGGAGTGGTTCCGACGGGTCTTCTCCGACCCTTATGGATGGTAAGATACAACCGAGAGCTGAAAGAGATGATGTGCTCGAACAAGGATCCTGTAGAGAAGAAGCGGAGAGTATACGAGGAACAGTTGCTGCCGCGCCACCCGCCCTTCTTCCAGGAGTGGTTCCGACGGGTCTTCTCCGACCCTTATGGATGGTAAGATACAACCGAGAGCTGAAAGAGATGATGTGCTCGAACAAGGATCCTGTAGAGAAGAAGCGGAGAGTATACGAGGAACAGTTGCTGCCGCGCCACCCGCCCTTCTTCCAGGAGTGGTTCCGACGGGTCTTCTCCGACCCTTATGGATGGTAAGATACAACCGAGAGCTGAAAGAGATGATGTGCTCGAACAAGGATCCTGTAGAGAAGAAGCGGAGAGTATACGAGAAACAGTTGCTGCCGCGCCACCCGCCCTTCTTCCAGGAGTGGTTCCGACGGGTCTTCTCCGCCCTTATGGATGGTAAGATACAACCGAGAGCTGAAAGAGATGATGTGCTCGAACAAGGATCCTGTAGAAAAGAAGCGGAGAGTATACGAGAAACAGTTGCTGCCGCGCCACCCGCCCTTCTTCCAGGAGTGGTTCCGACGGGTCTTCTCCGACCCTTATGGATGGTAAGATACATTGATACCTTAGGCAGCAGTTAATGGTCAAACCATAACTAGAATTCTGACTTTGACTTTGTCATACAATAGGGTATTTGACTGTTCCTAAATTTACCATATTTTATGAATTAATTTTAAAATATAGATTAAATAGTAGCAGACGATTCGCGAAGAAAAAAAACAGAATCGGTTGAAAAACGAATTTACAGTGATTTTTTAAAGTTTCAATGTCTTTCAAAAACGATTTTTTGTATGGAGATTATATGGCGTTACTAGCAAGTGACGTCACATGCTAGTAAGTGCCTCTCTGTCTAATCTTGAATTTCAAACCTATCTCGTACATTTTAAAAGATAGAGCAAAAAATCTTTTATTGTTCGAGAGCAGAAACTAACAAGTTTAGATTTATAAAATAAAAAAAAGTAGTCAAATACCCTATTTAGCGTCGATTCTCACGATGACAGCGCGGGGTCTTGTCTTTTTCGATTTGTTGTAGAATATACGGACGTGAAATTACCGAAATTAATTTTCGTTTTAAAAAAATACTAAAACTGATGTAAATGGTGTGAGAATCAGTGGCAATATCTGTTAGTTACAGATTTCAAGGCCTGTCTAAGATCGACTAACTCATAATTAATTAACATTTTGTATATAAGAATATTAGGTACAGATTTAATCGTTTCTGACTTTTTAAAGAATTGTAACCGTTATTTTATGAAAATTATAATAAAGATACCTTTAACATTTTAACAGCAAAATTCAATACCATTATTCATCCCTATTATTCTTCCATTATAATGTTTGTTTTCTTCTAAAATTTGAGTTTACACGCGCATGAGTTTCAAAACCTTTTCATGTTTATGTAAGTAACAAAATGCAAATAGCTATAATACATGTTTAATGAATTAGCAATTTATTAGCTATAACGAATGGGTTTTTCATCGCGTATTTTCCGACAGGTACCAGGCGAGATCTGCTTACATAAGAACAACAGCGGTCATGTCAATGGTTGGATATATATTAGGTAAGCAAACGTGTACAATGTACATGCAAACCTCCACAAGTTTACTGTGTGTTTCTTTGTGCCCTTTCTAGTGCGATCGTGCGCTACGTTTTACCACTTAATGTAATTTCTGTGACGTCAAACAGTTTTCCGCCAATTTAGGTTAACTAGCCATCATAAACCACATTTCGAGCGAATTGCGTTTTCATAAATTCACTATTCATCGCTGCAAATTGTCAGTGCTTTTGAAATATATCACGTTCGAGACCGTAATGTATGGAGGGTCGCTGTTGGTGCTCTTTATTTTTGCAAAATAATTTTACTCGGATAGCCTTGCATGACTTTAATACACGTACCTAATAGCTACCTAGCTATTTACATGGAAATACCTCGCTAGGTACACCTAACAATGTATGATGATGATGACGAACAATTTGATGATTTACAGATACGAATCAAATGGTAATTTCGCATGAACATGTGAATAGAATCTTGACATTGTTATGTTTGTTCAAACAAAAAATATTGTTATGATTTAAGCTTCTTTTTTATCTTCGAACAAAACTTTATTCACATGATTCTTTAAAATCTCGCTTAGCGCACAATTCGAGGAACCTAAAAAAATGCTATTAAACACTAAGTACTTTTTTATCATTACTATTTTTTGCACTTCTTAGAAACTAAGATATGTGTTCGTAGAGCTAAAATTCTTGGATCATTCACCATCCAACACTTATATAAAGATAAAATCAAGCGCATGCCTTATTTAAATAATAACAGGTCTGTTGATATTTTATGTGTTTTTGTCACTTACTCGTGAGTGTGTGATGTAATGGTTTAATGTGTTGTAAGTAAAGAATTCATCACCTATGTAAATATTCCCTTTTTCTAAAAATTTAAAAAGCTCCTTCAAATCAAATCAACGGCCCGTTACAGTCCACTGCTGGACTATGAGCCTCCTCCACTTAAGTAGAGGGTTTTGCCATAACCTCCACGCTTGGCAGGTGGGTTGGAGATCGCAGATTAAAAGGTTACTGTATCAGAGAGCGCCGCTGCCCGTTCCCTGTTCAATGTGTAGTCCCTAAGTCGCCTCTTACGACACCCACGGGAAGAGTGGGGGTTGGTGACAAATGTATTCTACTCTGCCGTCACCAAACTGCCATATTAATTTTTTACTCATCAATGTCTTGTTTGTGTTATTATTTTTTATTTCCAAAAGTATTTATAGTTTTCGTCTTTTTCTCCGAAAGTACATTTGTGAAATATTGTAAAACCTAAATAAAACAAACAAATTAATTAAGTATAAACTTGAATGTCAGGTCTAGGCGACAGACACGGCGAGAACATTTCCTTTGATTCTACGAATGGCGACACAGTGCACGTGGACTTCAACTGCTTGTTCAACAAAGGCGAGGCGTTTGAGTGGCCCGAGCGAGTGCCCTTCCGACTCACACACAACATGGAGGCAGCTATGGGCCCGCTGAGACACGAAGGGATGTTCAGGTGAGCCTTGCATCCTTCCATTGCATACCACGTGACGTTTCCCATCGTCGTCAGTATATTTCGTCCCCACTAATGAGCTAGAGTCTGCCCTAAATTAGGGCCTTCACGCACACAATTTTGAATTTCTTTGAAGATTTTTGCAGGTTGCCTTACGATGTTTTCCTTCAATATAATAAGAACAGTAATAACGGTTTTCCAGTTTTCATTGTGATGAATCGGAAAGACAAAAACCTATCAGTTTTTTAAGTCACATTTACTCATTTCGATATAGGAAAGATTAATTAGCCTATGCTAGTTTTTACCGCGGTAATAATCGAAAACTATGCTGGCTGAGCCGCATGCGAACATCAAGTACGAATTTAATAGGTTGACATGTTAAAAAGAGTGCTTAACAGCTTATTACTACTGCATTTTAAACTAAGTGCCACCCAAACACAGCAATGCACACCTGAATTTAGCCAAGTCTAACGGCAGTTTTAATTAATACAACTTGGTATTTAGGAAGTGCTGCGAGGCAGTGATGCGAGCTCTGCGCGCGCAGACCGCGGCGCTGATGTCCGTGATTGGTCCGTTCGTGTACGACCCGCTGGTGTCGTGGGGCCGCGGCCGCCCTATCGACTGCGGCGAGAGGACAAACGAACAAGCCCTTCAGCATCTGCAGCATATCAAGCAACGGCTCAATGGATTGGTAAGATTTTTAGGGTTCCGTAGTAAAAAGGAACCCTTATAGTTTCGCCATGTCCGTCTGTCTGTCTGTCTGTCCGTCCGCGGCTTAGCTCAGAGACTCTTTATACTAGAAGGCTGTAACATGGATATACATATTAATCATGCCGACAAAGCTGAAGAATAAAATAATTAAAAAAATATTTTTTAGGGTTCCTCTGTTACACGTGAAGTGGGGGTTGTTTTTTTTATTCACGAAAACCTTGTAGTGTGAGGTATCGTTGGACAGGTTTTAAAAAAATAATGGTGGTTTACTAAACTATTTTTCGATGCTAGTGTACGTTTCAGAAATATTTCGTTTTAAAGTGCTTATTTTTGTTAGAGTAAAGTCCCCCCCCCCTACCAATGAAACCGTTGTGTTTGGAAATGTGAAATAAATCACGGTAGAAATGTATGATGAATTTAAAAGTAAAAGTATCAACATCAAGTAGGCTTTAGAGGCTATCGAATAATAAACCAACTTGTAAAATTTATTTGTACAAGTAAAAAATTTGGTAGTAATCAGAATCAAATCAAATATTTATTAAAGAAACCAGCAGCGCCTTACTGAATATAATACAACAAATATCATAAAAAAAATTGTCATAGAAAATATTAGAAAATTAGTCATTGTTCAGTGTGACATTATCCCTACATTCGAAGACCGTCAGCGCTTTCAAATGTTCCGATTTACTGACGGCGCGCGATTTTGAGCGCTGACAGCGCTGCTGTTAGTCAGATACAAAAAGCACCATTCAAAGGCTCACGTAAAGAGGCAATGATAATAAATTAAAAAATGATTTCCATGCATGTATGTAGGCTTCAATCATTGTATAGTAGAGTATATTTGTAGTGACAACACAAAATGTCTCTATTTCGGATTGATTATCTACAATCTGATTAATAGGATACTACATCATGTCGATAATGTTACTAGAATAAGCGTTAGCTACCAACCGTCCTATAGAACCCTGCATATAGATAACTAGCAACAACTTCGATTGACAAATCTAACCTACCTTAAGCGGTCAAATATAGAGTTCAAGGTTTTTATCGCCACCGAACCAGTCTGTACTTCGCAGAACCAATCGATAAAAAACACGATTAATTGATTTCAAAGGAAAAGTCGGAATAATTTGAGTTAAGAGTAAATTAACAGATAAGAACTCGGAAAGTGTCACGCGACTACAACGAATCTGCGAGATTTACTGTTGTATCCCACGTGTATTGTATTGACAGGTTAGATACATTGTAGGTTTCAGTTTTTATATTGTGCAAGATTTTCTACGACAGGTGCTAGGTTTACAGAGCTACAATGCAGCAAGTTACTTTTAGTACAGTAAAATTTTATGAACATTGCGCACCATAAATAGATGTTGTTATCAGCATTAGCCAGGAGTCCACTTCGGGGGAGTCGAACTCGAGACACTCTAACTAGACCATTTACACATGAAATGATGGGTTGGCTAAAGTATTTCCGGGGAGAAAGGGTTTAGGACGTGACTTAGTTAATATGATATATTAGCGGTCCGCCCGTGGCTACGCTCGCGTTAAGATTTTCCCGTGGGAATAATACTTTTTCCCTATGTATTAATCCAGGTAATAAACTATCTCTACTCCAAATTTAATCCAAATCCTTTGAGAAATTTAAGGCTGCCACACACCGAATGCACCTGCAGCACGATTGCAGCACTTTGCGACAGAAGGCCGAGAGAATTTCGGTATGTGTCTCGTAGACTGCGGTGTGTCTGATGCACGCAGACGCATCACATTGCGTCTGCGACACTTTCGGTGTGAACGTTCGTATATAAGTTTATAGTGTTTTCGGTGTGTGGCAGCCTTTAAGCGTGAAGGCGGAACAAACATCCAAAAATCTAAACATTTAAACATCCAAATATCCAAATATATTTTCACATTTATAATATTAGTGTGATTATGTAGGTGTTCGTAGGTATATGTGTGTACAATCTTGTTTAATGTGTGCCGTACCAAAACAATTAGACATGGCATGACCGTATTTTGAACATTTATATTGCATTGTTTCAGGTGAAAACGAAAAACAAGCAGCTATCTTTGTCATTGTCTCCGGAAGGCCAGGTCGAGCATTTAATCGTAGAGGCTACGAGTATCCATAACCTATGCCAAATGTATATCGGATGGGGACCATTTTTGTAAAAAATAACTCATAAAGGATGTAAACTCTTTTTTATTTAATTTAAAACATGGTGTCCTGAAAGGGTGCATAAAACGGGTGTTCGGAAAGGGTATCAGAAAAAGAGATACTCAAGTTTGTTGGAATAATCGATACGATCGTTTCTTTTGATTAACTCTAAATTCGATTTCAATAATTTTAAAGATTTTTTTGAGTATCTTTTAAGACCCAGTACAAACCGCTGTTATATTGCTGAATGAGACAAAAACGAGAAGGAACTTTATTTTGCTGTGATATGGTTGGTATGTCATTAATATTACCCCTTTTAAAAAACGTGATATTCATGTGCCTTTAGTAAAAGTTTGTAGTTGGTAAAGTTTAGTAATAAGTGGCAAGTGAATACTTTGTATTAAGTAGAGTAAGTGTTACTGCAAATAAAATATTTGATACTTATCCGAAACATTGCATTTTACTTCATAATCGTAACATCAGCGATACTAACTCCTTAATGTCTGGTATGAGACCAGCTTAAACATGTAATGTAGCTTTTACGAGCTTACATCAAGGTTTATATTCGCATAAATATGCGAGTAACATTACTTGTGTGTTTTAGAATATGCTTAAGGTGTTTGTTAAAAGTGGGACGCGAGCGGCGGTGTCAAAGGAAACGAGTAAAGACTCCAACATTTCTTACTTAATACACGAGAGAAAGCAAACTTGTGATGAGACGTAATTATGTACATGTTAATATTTACAGAGATGAGAGTATTTATTAACATTTTGAGCGGAACAAACTTGAATTTGTCATCCAAGGCCAACTGAGAGCAAATAACTAAGCCGCCACTTACAGATAGCAAAACAGGAAGTTCTAGGCCATCTGCCATACTAAATGAGGAGGTGAACGAATGTTAACCATGTATTTACATCAGTCTCAAAATTGATGTGTCTAGTTGCAAACCCTCGCTAAAGTTTATCAATAAAAAATTATACCATTTGCATAGCGGCACAGAAATAGCGTTGCACGGGAGATTCCCCATTTTTTTTTTCTTTTCTTTGCATGCCTGATCAGATCACCCTTACTGATGGTAGGTTCGAGCCCCTCGGTTATAGCATGGTTATAGTGTATCTGTGACAGGCTTTACTGTCGCTCGTACTTTGCTAGAGAGGAAAACGTGGGTGGCAAATTTTCTGTACGCGAATACTCGTAATTACCCGAAACATCCGGTGACTATTTTTGTCGTTGTAGTATAATGGTTTCAGCAATGAATTCCAGTAGTAACTGATTTGTTTCGCGTTTTTTCTATGTACTATTTTGTAAAGTAAAAATAATTGATTTGTGCACTCAATGAACAATAGACCGTTCTGCTATGGTAAATAAGTGCACTGGGCGATTTCATGGTCACCGCTGCAACCTTTTTCAGATCGCTGACGTAGTACATTAGTATAAATAAATAGGCTCTGACGACGGTTCTATTTATTTATTATTTTATTCGTTGTATCGAAATGTGATAGGTTTCGTTTATGGCCATACTCTTGGTGTTTTAGATCTGTTTTTAGATTAAAATAATTTTCTAAGTATTCAGTTTTTTATAATACTTAATAACACCCAAAGTATCCAAAGGCTTTAAACGAAATTCAATTATCTGGTTATATTGTAGACGACCTCGACCTCGTCTGCAAACCCTACCTGCTTAGGTTATAAAGTATACATCTAGTACCTAACTAGGATCTTGCGATCTTTTCGAGATCACGACAACAGCATGTGATAACTGAGGGAATCACTGTTTACACGACTGCCCAAAAAAGGAGTGTTATGTTTTCAGGGTTCATGTATGCATGTCTGTTTCTGTATCTTGTTTTTAACTTATAATAATAAATCCTAAGGTTAATAGTTTAGTCCACACGGACTGGTAATTTAATACTACAATTGCAACACATGAATACATACATTTGCTTTTGAACTTGCCTTATCTAGGAAAAAAAACCGGGAAAGAACATGTCGGACCACGCAAAGTGTAGGGTTCGTAGTTGTCCAATACTGGTACTTAGTTAACGTTCATGAAAACCATTTTCTAGGATATTGTCATTGTCTCAGGAAGGCCATTTGATCGTAGAGGCTACAAGTATCCATAACCTATGCCAAATGTATATCGGATGGGGACCATTTTTGTAAAAAATAACTCAAAGGATCAAGAAATCGTTTTTTGTTTTTAAAATTTTTTCTACCTTATATTTTTATCCTTGCCAAATTACAGCTATCTAATAAGACTCTGAGCTAAGTCGCGGACAGACAGACGGACATGGCGAAACTATAAAAGTTGTTTGTTGACTACGGAACCCAAAAAGACCTTATGACTCATTACTTACGGTAAAAGAAAATCTGGCTTGCCTATCAAAGACTGTCGTAAGAATAAAACATCAATAGAATTTATATATTATCAACCCCCGCTATCACACAATTTGGCTCGGTACACATTCTATCCATTCCATTGTGAATTCACTGCGCGTTTGGGATGACCTTTCACTCTTGGATTGTCCTCGCTTCGCGGATCACTTATTTTTGTCGGTCTGTATATTTTGGAGTATCTTGATACTGATTCATAAATAAACTTCTGTTCCGCTTATGATAAATTATTTATAGCCTTAATCGATCGATTGAAAGGCTTACTAAAATTCTTGGCAGAATCTAAAGTATACCGCGTGAATTTTCATTTTTTTTTGTTCCATAACGAAACGAGAGACTTTCATGAAACTGAACAACTTTCTTCAGGAGCGCGGTAAGCTGAGGGAACAAAAGATAAAAAAAACTTGTTATCTATCACCATAGAAGTGAAGACAGTTTAAAAGCTAAACCATTGTTCAGCGCGTCCGTTATAGGTCTACTTATTACATAATTTATAACCAACCATGTATGGTCTTCTAGATTAAAAATATATGCTTATATTAAAAATTAAATTAATATTACATATAGCGTGCAATGTAACCCACTTAGGTAAGTAGTTCCAAAGGTTTTCACATCTTCAGTCATCAAAAACGTTATCGGAAAACTTAATCCGTGTCTGTTCTGTCTAAGGATGCTTGTTTTATTTACATATCAATCTGATTGATCAAAATGATTAGAATACATATTATGAATAAACATAATTATATAATATTTGAAAACAGACGAAACAACAATACATGCATAATACACTCAACAGACTTAGGTTTTGTAAAAGACGCAATCTGTAAAAAAAACAAAGTATATTAATTACATACCTACCTATGTATTTTGTTATATTTATTTTCCCTATTTATGTGTGATAGAATCATAGATATAAAAAATAAGTCTAAGTCTATGGATAGAATCGACTAGGCCTGATCGCCCTAATTCAGGGTAGGCTCGAGCCCCTCGGTGGGGACGTATATGAGCTGTTGATGTATGTATGTGTGATAGAATAGGCATATAAATTGTCCATCCACTGCAATAAACTTTTCATATAAACTTCCTATACATTATTTTCTGACAATAATCTTAGTATAAAAAGATATAGGGGAACGCAATGAACACCGAAGTAATGGTCGTCGTTTTCATTGTGCGTGCTCCCCTGACCTAGTATCCTTTGGGTTTTCCTTACAAAGGTAGTGTTATGTAGGTGGCGGTTGACAGGCAATATCCGGATGATCCATTGTTCGCCTCATTGTGGATTCCAAGCGGCTACGAATCGCCAGACTCTCTTTCATTCCGTTTAAGAGAAGTGTAAATAGAAAAAAGTTTTTCTTTTTTACTTTTCGTTCTTCTAAATGGATGGAGGTGAGAATGGAAACTGAGTCGAAAGTTTTAATAATGCATCAGAATGTAAGTAAGTAGGTACATTATGTAGGTAGGTGGTAAGTATATGAAAGGGTTCAGAACGGGGCAGTTAAGCAATGAATGGTACTAATGATTAAGGAGGTTTCCATAAAGGAAGCGGTTTTTCTGAGGTAACGAACGACAGAGAAAATTTATTAATAACTGTACCTTTAATCCTAAGGTAGTAATCAGATGGAACGGTTATATAACAATATAATATATATATATATAGGGTGGCCCATTTAGATGGGCTAGCATGGGTAACTTTGAAACTAAAAGACAGAGAGAAAAACTGCATTCATAGATATGTTAAAAAAACTCATACATAGTTCAGTAATCCGAACCCCGTCGTATTGAAAAAATAAAAAAATGAAATACAATGCATTTTAGGTATATCATATTTGATGATTTACTGCTTACGACCTACACAATCGATATCGAAATAAAAATAATGTATATTTTTCTTCGATACAACCGAGTTCGATACCTATACTATGTATGAGTTTCTTACACCCAGTTAGTGTTGTTTTTGAATAGGTACGCATTTTTGTAGTAATTTTTTCCTTGTGTAAATTAAAAGCAATTTAAAAAATCAAGAGTCAGAATTGAGTTCACACAGCTCTATGGAGAAAACACCGGAAAAGCGAATTGTTCACTTAGCATAGAATCTCTCCACGTCGAGTCTCTTCTAATAGACTCGCTTCACGTCGAACGTCGCTTCATTCACTCTACGTCGACTCCCCATCGATCTTATTCCTGATAAAGTACGGTCAGCACATGAAACGCAATAGGGAAGTGTCCTGGAAAAAAGAAATCGATTCTAATTAGTCCGTCAGTTAGATTATAGAAATAACTGAACACGTATATTTTTTTTTCAATTTGACGAAGATATATCGTATCAAAATGTAGGAGAAGGGTGCTATGACGTCATTTGTTTCGTACAATTTGTATGGCGGCGTGTCGTCACCGGAAATTTCAAAGTGCTGTATCGTCGGCATTTTTCGTTTGCTGGACAAAAAAAAAAATACGTGTACATTATTTTTTAGTAATCTAACTGACGGACTAATTAGATTTTTTTAGACACTTCCTCATTATATAATTTAGTTATTTCAATTAAATAAATCACATCATGATGTCACATCAATCTATTTGCAGTGCACTGCGCACTACCTCCTCGCTGACAGGCAAATACCTTAAATAAGGGGTGATTGATACTATTCTACTTTACGGCAACACACGACCTAATTAAACAAAGTTAAAATTAAAATAAAAAATCATTTAATTTTTTAGTCTGGCTTTATCGATATTTATTTCGATTTATCTTAAATAGATTATGCTAATAGCCAGACAATAAAATTAGGTATCTGTATGGCTCGAGCACGTATTATGATGTATCGTCGTCACTGAGAGGACCAGAATTTAATCTTTATTTTGAAACGATTTTTACGCTTACTTTGATTTCGCGATTCCTGTGGAGTTTCTTTTTAGTTCTTGTTCTTCTTTACACAAGTACTCCATTTGTTGTAGTGCACTGACCAACTGACGATAATAAAGTGTTACATTTTTTTACAAAACTTACTATGGATATCATACAGATTGTTAGCACTGGCAAGCATTATGGTACAAGAACGTTGGTGGTTTATGTTTTTTGTTACAATAAAGTACCTATTAGTTATTTGATTTGAAGGAAAAATAATGACTTTATAAAGTTTCATGTCATGATGTAAGTACGTACAGTTATGAATGTTAAGTATAAAATAATTTAATGATATTTATAATTTAGTGTGCGCTCCCAGAGCGGCTGCTCGAGCGCCGAAGACCAGCCCGCCGCGCCCCACGCACATCTCCCTCCCTGCTGGCTGGCCATACACGATTCACTCATAAAAAAGTGGCCATGTGCGAGTCGGACTCGCCCATGAAGAGTTCCCTTCCGTAGTAAGCATAAATTACAGATGCCAAAATACCACTGACATTTTTCGCTAGCAAAAAATCACTTTGTTTTTCATAGTGTTTCTATGAATTACAAAGTTATATTTGCGGTTTATGATAATGTGCTATATCTCAAAAACTGCTGACCATAATCTCTTATAAGTAAACCAATTTTAGTTGAAAGTGTTCATTGAGATCTACAGCTAAAATTTTAAAATTTTCACTACCTCATCTTAAAAGTTATAGAGGGAGAAGGAACACACATTTTACCACTTTGGAAGTGTCTGTCTATCTTTCAAACGATTAACTTCGAGAAAAATCGAAATAGGAACCTCATGTCATTCTTAAACACATATCTATCTTTAGTCTCCCGGCACCTACAAAACAGCCCCCCTAAATATTATTTGTTTTTTTCATAAAAATCGTAAAGCGGTTTACAGAGTACCTACCAAGTTTCAACTGTGTAATCCTACTAGTTTCGGAATAAATTGATTAGAATTGGATTTTTGAATTTTAATAAAGTGGCCGTGACATAAGGACGGACGGACGGACCGACAGACAGACAGACACATAAGACGAATCTGTAAAATTTCCGTTTTTTTTCCTACGTACATTCGGCTACGGAACCCTAAAAATGGGTACCTACATTATTCTCTTACAATATCTGATCCCAAACTAAGCAGAGTTTGTACTATGGGTACCAGACAGCTGATGTACATTATATAAATAGATAAATACACACATATGTAGATAAACGACAACCAGACACAAGGCAAACACAAGTGCTCATCACACGAATCTTTGCCCAGCCGGTCCATTGCGTAAGCGGACTTGCTTTGCTTGGGGCGGGTTTGAAGACCGCCAGCGGCTTTCAAGCGATCCTTTCAACTGATCTGTGATTATAATAGGTATGTAACAAAATAATTTATTTATTATTTATTTATAACGAATGTAACATGATGATTTATCTGTGTTACGGTTTGTTCTAGAATTATTATTATGTTTTTTTTTATAACTTATATATCATTATAAAATATGATATAATTTATTATGTATAAGGAAGGAGGTCAAATTATAAGCTGTGATGTAATTATGTGCAGAAATTCTTCAAATTATAAATAGGTAATTTTATAATAAAATAGTTTGATGTAAAACACGTACCTACCGAAGTACTATTATTTTTTCAGGAATAAAAAGTTGCCTATGTGCTGTTCTAGATCGTTGATTTGAATACCGTAACAGAAAACCATACTAGCGGCCCGCTCCGGCTTCGCGCGGGTATTTCAACGTCATTTTTCCTACCTTTACCGCACTCCTACCGCGCACCTACCGCGCACCTACCGCGCACCTATAGCACACCTACACCTACCGCGCACCTACCGCGCACCTACCGCGCACCTACCGCGCACCTATAGCACACCTACACCTACCGCACACCTACCGCACACCTACAACATTTTGTTTACACCTTGGATCACGCGTTACTGAAGTTTTAACAAGGATCCCTAATTTCTAGTCATAAATATAGCCGGGAATAATGTAGCATTCTAGTGGTAAAATAATTTTTAAAATCGGTTCAGTAGTCTTGGAGTTTATTCGTTACAACATACAAAAATACAAAAGATTCCTCTTTGAAATATTATTATAGATGAAAAATTAAAACTAAGTACATATTTTGCTTACTCTTTTGCTCTCTCTCATTTAGGCCCTTTTTAGCTAACGTTGCTTTTTTTTTTTTGACGGTCCTAATCACTATTTATACCAGAGTGGTAATATAGTGGGCGCGGACTTGCGGGGGAGCAGAAGGCTCGTACCCCTTAGGAATTTTATAGCTAACGTTGCAAACCGTACACTACGTGAAGCGAATCGACATGCAGCTAAATCGGCATATAAAGATTCACTTTGGCGGAATTCGACGTGGAGAGATTCTATGCTAAGTGAACAATTCGGAAAAGCTACATTTTAATTTCACGGGTGACTCGTTCTTATTTAACTTCACGCTGAATTTTGTTTATTTAAAGCAAATAGGATGAGCCTCATAATACATATCAACTCATAGTAGGTGCCGATGTACGTAAATAAAACATCTCGGTCTCACGTTTTTGTCGGGCCGGGAAATTCAGATGTGGTGACGAAGAGTAAGTATATAATAAAGTAGTACTCACGCACAGTAAAGTTACAATTCACACCTCTCAAGGAAGTCATTATGACTGCCAAGATTAGGAGTGCTTGGCTATTATTGCGATGATTTATTTACTGCACGTGATATTTATTATCTAAGGCTTCGCTGCAGTTTTACAAATTCCGAACTACACATACAACAACATACGGAAACAATTTTTAAGGTAGCGTTATTCAAGTATTTTAACTTTAAAGCTTACTAAAAAAATAACATGTATGCAAACACGTTTCTTAAATGCTATCGAGATCTAATGTTCTCTCAAAAATGTACGTCGTTTCACGATAGTTCAAGGTTTAATTTTGTATTGGAATAAACAAACTACGTCTTGAAATAAACTTCAGGGCCCCGTTTCACGAAGCAACAAGTTACTAATAACAAGTTACAATTTGATATACATTGCGTAGCCAATTCGCCTAAACTGTAAGCCCTTATCGTTTTATCTAATCGTCTATGCAATGTACGTCGAATTGTACTAGTAATTTGTGACTTGTAGCTTCGTGAAACGACCCCCAGATGTAAATTAATAGTACTAATGATGAAAGATAACTAACAGTTTTTTTACCAGCTATCAAGATTCACAGAATAATGTTTTATAGCCTACCAGCATTTTTGTTGCTGTTGAGATACCATCACGTCGTCGTGTGTCTATTAAAATCAAGACCGTGACAGGAAAATTTTCTGATTGCGAGATGAATTTGTCCACCACCGGCTGGAGCAGAAGGCAGTTCGCATTGTGCCGCTGGCCAATGCGCAGGCACAAGTCTTAACATTATATTCGCGCATGCGCGACCTCTACGGAGAGCGCGGCAAAAATAAAAATTTCGAAAAATTATGTGGATATTTTATAGTCATATTAATTTATTTATTAGGTAAATAAAGTGGTAATAAATAGATATTTACCTTAGTATATAAAATTGAAAAACTGTGATAATAATGCTGTGCACAAAATAAGTTAAGGTGTTAGATATTTAATATTTTCCTGGAGAGTTACCATTGCAATGTGAGTACAAATACCTAGTTACTTACCTTCCTTTACTAGTGCTGACTACCTGTTTTAAATTTATAGAATTTTGAACGAAATTTGCTTATTTTTGTTGAACAGTTTAATGAGACTTAGGCGTAAAAACTTGACTTAAATACACATACTCGTACAACTTGCATAATTATCTAACCTGCGGTAAATAATAATAATAACGATGACTCAAAACATTGTGTACACACACAAGGTCAAAGGTAAACCTCATATTTAAACTAGGTTAAGTAAAAACAAGTATTAAGGTTCATAAGCCACAGCTCATGCACGGCCCCATCGAAGGGCTCAAACCTGCTATGAATCAAGGCGATCAGGCCTTAGTCATCCACGCTGGCTGGGTTAGTTGACTTCACACACAATCTTTGAATTTCTTCACAGGAGTGTGTAGATTTCCCACGATGTTTTCCTTCACCTTAAGAGTGTCAAATAAACGTACACAATATGAATTCGATAACAAGTATAAAGTTCATATTTTTGTTGATATCCCCTTTCCGTTACACGTTGTATAATATAGTATGTTTAACAATTTTTGGGGTTCCATAGTCAAAAAGGAACCCTTATAGTTTCGCCATGACGGTCTGTCTGTCTATCTGTCTAGCTGTCCGTCCGCGGATTAGCTCAGAGGCTCTTAATAGAAGGCTGTAATTTGGCATGGATATACATATTAATCATGCCCACAAAGTTAAAGAATAAAATCTTAAAAATAACGTGTACCGTACACGTGAAGTGGGGGTTATTTTTTTTTATTCACGACTACCTTATAGTGTGAGGAATCGTAAGATTTTTTTTTAAATAATGGGGGTTTGCTAGAACCATTTTTTGATGCTAGTGTACGTTTCAGAAATACTTCGTTTTAAAGTGCTTATTTTTGAGTCAAGTGTCCACCCCCTACCAGCGAAACCGTTGTATTTGGAAATGAGAAAAAATTCACTGTAGTAATGTACCTATATGATGAAAAAGGAAATTTTTCAACATCAATTAGGCCTTACAGGTTATCGAATAATAAACCAACTTATAAAATGTACTTGTACAAGTAAAAAAATCGGTACCTACAAATATAGAACAATATTTTGATGAATTCATGTTAATTGTCTTAAACAGGTACCTAAGTACTATTGGACAATACGGAATCCTACACTTTGCGTGGCCCGACACGTGCTTGGCCGGTTTTTATTTTAATCTGTAGCTTTCTAGTAAGCTTTTGTACTTCAGAGCAGATTTTTCCTTTTGTAATTTTTTTGATAAAGAGAACACATGAAAATCTTTTCAAGAGCCAACATAATAGTTTTTCTATTTCCCTGGGTCAACTGCTCCATTGTTCGACTTTGTATAGGTAGCGCTGCGGACAAAGACAGACAATGAAATAATTAAATCAAAGGCTACATTATTTACTTCTTCCTTCATCTTAATCATAATAAGATTTCTAAGTAGAAAACTTAGGTAATTATAGTTTTTTAGGTACATCGTACAAAATGAACGATTAGTATTGTGTTAATAAAAATCTAACAAATTAATCGGACAGTCCTAATGTGCTATTAAAAAAGTACATCTTTTCGTGGTCTAAAAAAGTATAATAGGCAGGTAGGATTATCTGAACATTGTTCTACGTTTCGATCCATTCAGGAGGATGTTCCCACACAACAGAAAAACTTATTTAAAAAACTTACACGCTACATTACAAAACTAAAGTAAATGATCATAATATAATATAATATAAGTAATAGTAACATTCACTACTTTATGAAGAGTTTTAAGATGTGACTCAGGCTGGCTGGACAATTCTTCCAAATGAACCGCGTTTAAGTAGGTCAATACACAATTTTAGGTGACGGCTAATCACGCTTATTTCAATTTATGTGACGCTAGAGAACCCGAGATAATCGAACGCAAACGTGTCCAGCCAGCTTGAAAACCGCTTTTCGCATGGTCTCTCAATCTCCGAACAGAAGGGATTCTAACTATTTCTTACTTATTAATACTGCGTCACCTAAAATTGTGACAGGCATCCAGTTTGAATTTTTGAGATACGTATAGCCATTTAGCTAAAAAACAACGAAAAGCGTGGCCAGCCAGCCTGAACTTACATATTGAATGATGAATTTATAAAGGTTTTTTTCGGGACTAAGTGTAATTTTTGTTTTTATGTTTTTTATTTCTTCCCTAATTACAATTTTAGTAAGAAGCTATGAGTGCAATATGTGTTTTTTTTTTATTGTTGACTACAAAGATAATTTTTATGAAACGGGTCATATTTTCTTGGGAAATAAGGGGCAAAAGTATTCTCTTTACACCAAGCCGCGAGATCAATTTTTTCAATGGAAATTATAATTTTTGGCTGTTTCATTTATAGAAACATGTCCCTCGAGGAAACTGTGTCAGTTTCGTTTACTAAGTACATTTCTGTTTAACCAATGTTTTTGCTGTTTCCACCCAACAACAACCCAATAGATTGTTTTTGTGCTTACCGTTACTTACTTACCGTTTTTTACATTTCCATCAGCGTTTAAAGCAGGAAATCGTTATGCGGCTATAAAAAATGTGAATATTTATATTGAACTCACAAACCTACCAATTTACATAACCAAAACAAGCAGAGGTAACTTAGCTATAAACTGCTATAACCGGTTTTAGACATGTTGACATTATATTTTTATTTTTAAGTTCTGCAAATTATACTGAGTGTTAATTGGATGGATGGATCTTCACAAAACATGAAGTATACTTCGTTGAATTTATTTTTTGTTTCTATTTACACACCGCGGTATTTAATTCGTTTGAATGTTCAGCACATAATCTGTATCAGTACTGATCAACATTCCCAATTTTTTTTTTGTTTCAAATGTGCTTTTTGAAGAAAAACGTTCAGTTTCATAGATACGTAATATATTTAAAAATAATTCAATTGTAGAAACTATCAATCGATCTTTCAGCCTATTGTAGTCTACTGCTGGACGTAGAAACTACCTATATGTAACGCATAACTTACCAGGCCCAGGTACCAAGTAATGCATAACCTCCCAGACCCAGGTACCAAGTAATGCATAACCTCCCAGGCCCAGGTACCAAGTAATGCATAACCTCCCAGGCTCAGGTACCAAGTAACGCATAACCTCCCAGGCCCAGGTACCAAGTAACGCATAACCTCCCAGGCCCAGGTACCAAGTAACGCATAACCTCCCAGGCCCAGGTACCAAGTAACGCATAACCTCCCAGGCCCAGGTACCAAGTAATGCATAACCTCCCAGACCCAGGTACCAAGTAATGCATAACCTCCCAGGCCCAGGTACCAAGTAACGCATAACTTACCAGGCCCAGGTACCAAGTAACGCATAACCTCCCAGGCCCAGGTACCAAGTAACGCATAACTTACCAGGCCCAGGTACCAAGTAACGCATAACCTCCCAGGCCCAGGTACCAAGTAACGCATAACTTACCAGGCCCAGGTACCAAGTAACGCATAACCTCCCAGGCCCAGGTACCAAGTAATGCATAACCTCCCAGACCCAGGTACCAAGTAATGCATAACCTCCCAGACCCAGGTACCAAGTAACGCATAACCTCCCAGGCCCAGGTACCAAGTAACGCATAACCTCCCAGGCCCTGGTACCAAGTAACGCATAACTTACCAGGCCCAGGTACCAAGTAACGCATAACCTCCCAGGCCCAGGTACCAAGTAACGCATAACCTCCCAGGCCCAGGTACCAAGTAACGCATAACTTACCAGGCCCAGGTACCAAGTAACGCATAACCTCCCAGACCCAGGTACCAAGTAATGCATAACCTCCCAGACCCAGGCACTAAGTAACGCATAACCTCCCAGACCCAGGTACCAAGTAATGCATAACCTCCCAGACCCAGGCACTAAGTAACGCATTACCTCCCAGGCCCAGGTATTTGTTCAGTCCGTGACTACTTTTGTTCCACAACTAATCAAAATCTATTCAAATTTCAATTCAATTTGTTATTAAATTTTTCGTGACTTTGGAATAAAATCTAGATCAGAAGTTGTTCATTTTCATAGACTGAAGAACACTCGAGATTATTTGTAAAATAGCCAATACCCAATAAGTAAATGAAGATCTCGTCAAAACCTTTCATTAGACCCAGTGGTCCAGGACTAATAGTTTCCGAGTAATGACTGATTTAATTTTGACAGCTGTCATCGAAAATGAAGATCTCTTCGAGACCTTTCAGTTATCCCTACACACCAGTTAGTCTAGGACAAATAGATTCCGAGATATGACTGTTTGAATATTGACACCAGTCACAAATTATGACAGGTTTCAATATTATGCTTGTAGGAAGAATGAGGCTAGTTGTCCCGTTACTTTTTACTAATGGATAACTCGCCCACTGAGCACATTTGAATGTGGCCGGAAATACCCCTTGACTTCAGAAAAGTGGGCATTTGGGCCGCGGGCCAGATTTTATAACGGGCGCCATGTCCCTTAACTCGTTCAGGGACAATTAAATTTATCTTGAACGATTTCGTGAGTTTCGATCTATTGAACTTTCGATCACTTCTCATTCGATCTAATGAACCATCGATCTATTTAACTTTCGATTAGATGTCATCGATCAAACGACAGTCGATCTATTGGTATTCGATCTTGAGAACTCAACCCAATTTCGCCCTTACGCAACGTCGCGATAACTCAGTTGGAAAACGCGTGTGCGTACACCTAATAGTCTATTTTGGTTTTTGAGTCCTTTTATATATGTTTGTAGTCCGAAAGTTTTCCAACAGATGGCCCGCACGAGCAAAGCTCGGTCACCCAAGTACTAGATTAAGCAGACCTACAATAAGAAGATTAATTAGTACTTAGTCGATTACCGTAGGACTAATTATTTACTGTGGTTGATTATAATAATAGTTTAATTAACGCTTACTCTTCATAACAATTATTGGGCAATTAGAGACTTGGTGATGAAGTTTGTGTCATCAATAAGATGGTAAAGATTTGGTGACAGTGTTTTGTCCCGTTTGTCTTGAGGCCGCCGCTCGATGGGACAAGTTTGTTGTACCCGCTGATGATGGTATAAATGGAACTCAATCTCGGTCATTTATATGTAAAAGTTGGAAAGGCTCAAGCTTATCCTACATTAGGGTCCACAGTTTCCATTATTATGTGAGTGTTTCCGTTTTAAATAAATAATAATACATTAGGGTCATTTAGATCTTACAGTTTCTTATTTCTTCACACGAGATTTTGCATGATGTTCTCCTACGCACAATAAAATAGAAATGTAATCTTTGTTAATCCAAATTCATTTTGGATCACAAGGTCCTCCAAGCTTGATGACATATCGACCGCTATACGCCCTATAGATGGTCTAAGTCCTGAGAGCAATCCATAATTTAAAAGGATTGCTAGTTTGCGAAGCAAAAAGTTTAATGTTCGCAATGTGAAACAGCCTAAAAGCAAAACGTCCTCAATTTATTTCCTTTTAACTTAACTTAATTTAAACCAATAAAGAATAAAAAAGTCAAATGTCAATTCCTCGGCTACATACAGGTAAGACGTGTTTGTTAACGTTTTTTACAAAACTCAGCTCGCTTTTAACTCGCTCTGGTTTTGCGCATTTATAACTCTTTAAACTTTTCCTTCTTGCCTCTTTACGTTCAAATAAGACACATGCATATAAATACCTAGCATTTACATTACACCACATAAAAGGGTTAGCAACAAGCTCCGTCAAAGTACTTAAATTTAATATTTGCAAGTCAAATGTTAATCGGGACGACACTGCACTTGTTAAGTGGCAACTTGAGTATAAGGATAAAATGAAATTTCAAGATGTTTCTACAGTGACGTCACTAATTGTAACTAAAAATTAAAGATAATATATAATATTTTGTTATTTTAGATGAAATTGAATACAGAGACCATATTTGCCATACGATAATAATAATAATGGATGTTCAGCAGTGGACGTCTTTCGGCTGAGACAATGATGATGAATAATAATAATATTATAGGTCCCCACCGAGGGGCTCGAGCCTACCCTGAATTAGGGCGATTAGGCCTTAGTCGACCATGCTGGCCCAGTGCGGGTCGGTCGACTTCACACGCAACCTTTGAATTTCTTCGTAGGAGAAATATTAAGTATTATTTATGTAAGTAAAGTCTCTTACACTTCATTCATAAAAGCAAATATCAAGTAAAAATACCTATTAGAAAATGAGTAAGTGCGAAGCGCCTCCGTTTCAGCTTGGCCAAAATTGCTTTTGTTATGTCCATCTGTCTGTTCCACTCTACAGGTCGCGTTTCTCAACCGAATAATAATAAAATCGTCAAAATTCAAAGGTGAACTGAAGAAGTTTCCCCATAATAATATGTGGAGACATCTCACACACGGCCATCTAATCCCACACTAAGCAGAGCTTGTACTATGGGTACCAGACAGCTGATATACATTACTTTAATAGATAAATACGTATACGAATCTCGTGAAATTTTGTGAGCAGGTTTGTTTTGGTTTGGTTTTATATATTTATATAGATTTTTTTGTCGAGTCAGATTTTGTAAATTTAAAAAAATTACGGAGTTAATTGGGTTGAAAATGTAAAAAAATCGTAAATCGGCCATTTCGAAAAAAAATAAAATCTTGCGAGCGAAACAGCTCACAGAGCCACTAGATTTAAAGTATAAAATCGCGTGATATGCTCCAATTATGCGACCGTACCTACTATTTAAACTGCATAATATTATGGATATTATACATACATACCTACAATCATCTGCATGTTTTGTCTATTTGAATTTTACTGTCTTGACTTTTTAATAGTGTCTAGGAAAAAAACTCTATTTCATGACATGGATTTTCAGTTTAGTCTGTCATTTGTAATTCGTGATTAATTTCCTCAAAGGAACAAAAGACGATCGCATTCCTTTATTAATTTCTATCTTTTTCCTAAACTGTGCCAAAAATTACCATAAAAAACAAATCCTCTTGAGTGGTTATTCGAGTTCAGTGCTAAAAAAATGAAAATGCTTTTCATACACGTTGATAGGTTGACTAAGTAATATATTGTACAAAAAAAGTCTTGAATTGTGTCAAAAATGGTGTTGAGTCAAGGGCTGCACTACCACCTCAAAGTGCGTTATTTAGCTAACACATCTATTACCTGCGATATCTAAAATATCACCAAGAGCTAAGAATAGGGGATCGGACTCCTTTTTTTTATTTTATAAATCCAAACTACTTAGTTTTTGCTTTCGAACACTAAAATAATTTTTGCTCTATCTTTAAAATTGACCGAGTTATAAAGGTTTGAAATTCAAGATTAGACAGAGAGGCACATACCCACTTGTGACGTCATTTGTTAGTAACGCCATATAATCTCCATACAAAAAAATGATTTTGAAAAAGACAGACATATTGAAACTTTAATAAATCACTGTAAATTCGTTTTTAAACTGATTCTGTTTTTTTCTTCGCGAATCGTCTGCTACTAATCTATATTTTAAAAATAATTCATAAAATATGGTAAATTTAGGAACAGTCCGATCTCCTATTAAATTAATAAATAATAATAGGTAATACGTATATGATATGTTCAAAATTATTTTATATTTAAGAAACATTTTAAATTTAACTTTAGAAGATAAACCAGGATGTGATTCTAGATGGTAAACCGATAGTACTCGTAAACTCTTCCGTGGAATGGAAAATGGAATTTAGGAAGGATTCTCGCAACAAATTTTGATTCAAAACAGTAAACATATTTCGCTCCAGCTGTATACTCCTCACTACTTAGTATTAACTATAAACGGCTTGTCCTGGTTTTAGAGTCTTGTCCTAGGAATAGTGATTTTTCCTGAGGTAAAAAGCAGAATAACCTTCTCTAGGATTTATACCACTCCATAATTCAAAAGTTTAGTTAATAGACCGTTACAAGATATCAGAGTCAATTTTACACATTATACGGGTAATACGTACTTGCAGTTAACTACAGAGAGTACCCGAACCTACTTATGGCTTTTGACAATGAACTTTTGCTTAAAGAGTCCGAAAGCTATAGAAAGCTATCGACAATCCAAATAAGGTGTGCGATTAAACTCACCCACATAGAGTAATTGCAGTATAATTTAGTTTCAACAGATTACATAAATTTCTTAAAAATCTGAATCTTAGTAGCCAACGTCTGCACTAAGCAATTTTTTCACAAAAACTTACAGCCACTTCATATCATAACTTAGGTAAAGTACCTATCACCGCGGCGCTCTCAGTGAGAAAATATGGCGCATTATGCAGGTGCAATGGCGTCATGAGGCATGTGCTAGAGCAGTAACCCTGGAGACATCTCACGTCCGCAGCCGATTACCCACGGCACCTGCACGTGGCGACCATTCGAAAAGAAGAGCTATTTGTTTCATGAAAGTCTCCACTTAAACAAAGTAACGAAAGAAATTCGATGTCAGAAATAAAAAAAACTGCTAGCAGCTCACGTATGTTCCTTTCGAAGGGCAGTACTACAAACAAATTAAAATAATCACATTATATTACCTATATAATCTTTATATACGAGTATTACGGGCGTGACTATAATTTTGTAATTTTTTATGTTGGTACTTGATATTACTTAGTATTGCTTTAAGTAGTTGTAATTTTACTACAATGTTTATGTCGTGAATAAATAATAGTAATCCCATAGAAACATGTGGTAGATAAGTATTTTTTAATAAAAATTGCGGATTTATGTCTCACAGACGATATCGGTAAACCACGAAATAAAAAATAACTATAATTTAACAAGAAAATTGTGAATGTGGGAAAATTACAAGAGAAAGAAAGCAAGAAAAAAAGTGTCGAGAGCTGTCTTTTTTGTGCTATGAAATACAGGGCTCTATGTTCATTATTTTGTCCTGGTAGGACGCTCTTTACGTGAAGGAAAAAATAGCGGAAAAACTTGCACGTGCAGGAAATCCAAGTATTGTGTGTGAAATCGGTCAATCAACTCAAGTAACACACAAAAAATTTCTCTGGTGGCTGTTCAATCTGTAAAACAGAACAACTTTTGTTAAAATTCGGCGATGAAGGTCAAATTCCACCCAGGCCAGATTTCAAGTATGTCATTTTCCAGCTTAGTCATTTTCCAACTAGGTCATCCAGAAGTTTTCTTTAATATCGAAAATAAATATTGACTTTACTTATACACAAACTGTCAGCTGACCAATGAATGAATGACTATTTATTTGCATAAAACATGGTCACAAACAGGTCTTAAAATTACATTGTCCTCATATTTTACTTATTACAGCATGCAACATTTTAGTCTAAGTTAAGATGATACATTTTTAGTAAATATACAAGTCAATGCTACATTAAACGATTTATAGATATGTCAAAAAAAATAGATAAAAATTAATATAAAAAAAATAAATTTAATAAAGCTTCGCATGTCAAAGGATAAAAGATTAATAAATAAGATTAATGTTTAACAAAAATTTCACTAGCTTTATAATAAAAAAAAAACAAATCAATAAAAGTTGATTAATTTTATGGGCTGAACAACCAACCGAGTGTTGTAGGTGTTATTTAAACGTATACGGTTTCAAAATCATGTAAGGAACTCTTTGTTTCAGATGAAGCTACCAGATCCGAAGCGCGTAGCATCCGGGCTCTTCCCGATACTACGATGGTCGCGGAGCTACGGCGTAGACGCTGCGGTCGGCGACTTGATCGCTGGAGTCACCATCGCTCTCACGCTGATACCTCAGTCCATTGCCTACGCTTCCTTGGCTGGATTTGAGCCGCAGGTACGAATAAAACAAACCATCATCATTATGATAATTTCAGCTTAAAGAAGTCTCTACAAGGATCTTTACAATGACCGGTTCTGCGCTACCCGTAGCACATGTTCCACTAAGTTGAACTGTAATGGCTGGTTTACACGTATTAAGTTGTCAAGTGGTTAACTAAATTATAACTTAATTTTAAGCGACTTAATGCGTGTAAACAACGAATTTAGTAGTAAGTTACAAGTTAAAATTTAGCGCGCAAGTAAACAAGTAGATTAGAACATTTTCTATTTTTCGAGTAAGTTGGTGGGCGTGACCAGTCACTTGACACGTTTGGACAGGCACAATTTAGTTAATTTTTAGTTAAATTCGAAGTACGAAGTTAAGTGCGAGTATTTTATGTTAATTTTTTTGAAATATTTCATATATATTATTATAGGTATATAAAAAATAAAATAAAAATATTAATGATTAATATATTATTAATATTAATTATTAAAAATAATAATAATATAAAAATAAATATTTTATTATATTTTATTATTTTATTTATTACAAATTTGAATTCGGTGTTGATCGTTCAACTTGAGCTAACTAAAGAGCTTAATTACTACTGAAATGACGTGTAAACACTTACTTAAAGTTAAGTCGCTTAAAATTTAGTTAAAATATACTTACTACTTGACAACTTAATACGTGTAAGTAAACCAGCCATAAGTTCAACTGTGGTTCGCCGCGACCTTGTCCAGGTCATCGGTCCACCTTGCGGGGGCCTTACAAAATAAATAGCAAACAAATATATAGGGACATCTATGCAAAGATACTATGGTATCAGACAGCTGATAAAATTCATAAATGTTGAACAAATGTTTTCCCTAGACGGGATTGGAAACCGTGATCTTGAGCGAGTTATGAAAGCAGGCGTATTATCAACTGGTTTGTGAACTGCCACGCGATTTCTATAAAATATATTTGACAAAGTTGCACGTTAGTGTTATTGTTTGTTGAAGTGAAGATCCGGATGACTCTTATTGTAAGGTAGAGATGTTACATTGTTTCTTTCAAATTCTCCCCCTTATATCAACAAGAGAACTGAGTAAGCCTACTCGGTTACGTATCTAGAGCACTTGTAATAATAAAAGAAAAGTTGAAAATAAATTTTACTTTGCAGAAATTGTACTATTGTTGGCTACTTGACGACTCGCATTCTTACAATGAATGGTAGTTTTTTATTATAGGTATTAAAATTTGATGTATTAAAATATGTTGTACCGACTTACGTATACCTTTAAAAACATTGTTGATTTGTTATTGTTACTACTATGTAAACTGGTAACAATATTCTGTGCACTTTGCTAATAAAAAAGAACTGTATTTTTATATTTCCATTGGATGATTTTTATCACTTAAATTCGTCATTACATTTTTTGGGTGGGTTATTAATCCACTATTTATTTTCTGTTTAAGTGAAGTACTTGTTTAGCGGTAACTTTTTATTCTATGCGATTGAGAAAAGCAACCACAAGCCAACTTAACTACTTAGATAGTTGATTGCAAGTACATATTGCAAGTAGTTTACATTTTCATCATCTTCTGTAGTACTTCAAATAGCACGTTAAGCTGTTGATATCGAGAAGTTTTGACTAGTAAGGCTCGTCAAATCTAGCTAGCCCATCCAATGCTGTATAATATTTAGACAGAAAAACCATTTATAAGCATCATTAGGAATAGAATAGAATAGAATAGAATATACTTTATTGCACACAAGGATATAGCTTGAAAGTACAGAAGATAGATAAAAGGGTGTACAGATAGTCGGCCTTATTGCGAAATAAGAAGTAAGTACAAATAAGAAGTATTATTTTATAATAATTAGAAGTAGGCTATGAAAAGTCATGTTAACCCCTTCCGTTTTGGCAGCACATACAAGTGTTTGTCGTTATAGTCAGAGTAAGTTTGAATTGCACTAAGTTTTTATAGCTCTCATTCAGTTGGCACTATCACGAATTCAGCCTGACAATGCAGGGAGAGCATAATTTATGCATATAAGAAACATTCTGGAGTATTTTACTGCTATTGTATTGGAACTTCTTTTGTACGCTGATTGAGAACATCCGTCCTACTGACTGGGTATAATATTATTGATCATACAAATAAAACATCCATTGAAATAGACATATCGAGTAGTTGTGATACATGTTTATGTACTGACTAGACGGTTTGACCCTCAATGCCGACTAGTTATTCAGACGTATATAGCTTCGACCTATAAAATGTGCAGTTTTTATTAAATAGTCATAATAATAACATTATACTTATTATCAAAGTAAAAATAATAAAGAAACGAGATTGTGACAGGACTTGATCTTGTAGGTATCACCTTAGTGTAGTGTATAGTTAATTTCCCATCATTATAACGCCTTGCTATTACCGTTTGCGTAGATTTTTTAATGTGTAGTCAATGTGTGTAGGATTAAACAACATCCCTCAATAAATTCTTAAGGTGTAGACGCGATGTTCCCAAATACATTTGGGTGGTTTATTTCTAATAAGTTCGTCCTTTGTTTTGAATACAGCAACTATCCTATTGTTAAGTATCTGCCTATATTTATAAAATAATCTTAGTTGATTGTTGAATAACGACCTTAAGACGTGAGGGGCTTGAGCTTACCCGGCATGAGCCCAGTTGTTACTCGTAGTTTGATAATAAGAGTTTCTCTACTTTACGCAATTTTTGTTCTTAGAAATCTTAGATTAAAAATTCTATAATGTATTTGTGTTTTCTTTACGTACAAAGTCAAAGAACTATTTAATTAGATACATTTTAATTACGAGTCTAGACAAGTGTAAATATCAGTGTAAATATCTCTATAACTCAGACAACCAGGGTTTGTGAGGTCGGTTGTCGACCTTACAATCCACATAATAGGACAGGAAGAGTAAAGAACATGGACAATATGATTAGTTATAGAAGAAAACATTGATAAAAAAAGAAATGTTTTACACTTTTTTTTATATGCAATACGTATATAGTGAAAAAAGACCGAAGACCGAAGAATTCGGAAATTTAGTTTTTTTATTATTTCGGAAGACCGCTCGGGAGACGCGGGTTAGATCCTTACTTCGTATCAATGTGTTTTAGAATTTCGAATTCATAAGTACGTTTATTCTACGGTGAAGGAAAACATGAAGTGAGGAAACCTGCACACTCCTGCGAAGAAATTCAAAGGTTGTTTATGAAGTCGACCAACCCGCACTGGGCCAGCGTGGTCGACTATGGCTTGATCGCCCTACGTAGTACGTATATGAGCTGTTGATGTTGAATAATTATTTTGTTTTGTTAATATATTTAACTAATATTACTGGTGTACTTATTAGAAATTATAATAAACTAATAATTCACCCATGTTCATTTTCCAGTACGGCCTGTACGCGTCGTTTGCGGGCGGGTTCGTCTACGCGCTGATGGGCACCTGTCCGCAAATCAACATCGGTCCCACTGCGCTGCTGTCCCTGCTCACGTTCACGTACACCGTGGAGACCAACCCTGACTTCGCTGTGCTGCTTTGTTTCATCGGTGGAATTGTGCAGCTGATCGCTGGAGTGGCGCAGTTAGGCAAGAAAACACCTTTATCTTTATTAGCCATGCCGTGATTCACTGATCGTATTTTTCTGTAACAGGAGTTCGATGCCTTATTGAATTGTGCGAATAATATTATCTATGGTAGTTTAGTAAATTTCTAAAATTTATAGGATACCAAAGGACAAAAATCCAATGTACTTTTAGCACCTTATATTTTAAAATATTTAATTTCTGATTACTAATATTTAATATTGGTAGATCAACATAACGCTGTCCTACACTATACCCAGTAGTGAAGTTGTTAATTGAAAACATTAACACTGTTCTCTCTAAATACATAGACGAAGCGCGAAGTTGCTAGTGGGTCTTTCTATGTGGAAGGTCCTATAAGTAATTTGAATGATAAATTGAAATTAATTAGAGATATAATATTTAGAGTTAGCTCGGTCCCCATAAATATCCTACAAAGGGCTACGAGTTTAGCCTGAATTAGGGTATTTAAACGAAAACAATCAAACAGAATCATACTAATATTATAATGTGAAAATATATTTGGATGTTTGTTCCGCTTTCAAGCCTTAACTTCTGAACGGATTTGGATGAAATTTGGAATGGAGATAGTTTGTACTTTGGATTAACACATAGGATACTTTTTACGAGAAATTCTTACAAATTGCGACCGTAGCCGCGGGCGGATAGCTAGTCTCTCATAAATGTCCCCACCAAGGGCTGCGAACTTACCTAAAACAGAATCGTCTATGCATTTTTCTATGACACCTTCCGAGTCCAAGTATACGGATTTCTATTGGGACATTTGGGACTCAAAAAAAAAAATTGTTTGCCCATTTTTGTGTAAAAGAAGTTTTGGAATGCTCAAGAAGTAGGTATCATCTGTTCTAAGAAAGGTCAACGCACGCCAGCCGCATCCGAGGAGGTTTGCAGTTAGATATCGAATTCCAATACAACCCGAATGAGATTCGTAGTTACGATGCTAGCTTGATATTCCTTCGATATACTTAGTGAATTCCTTCTCTTTTATTTATATGTCTGTTTTTTCTATAACTTATTACGTAATGAATCTCACTCGTAGGTATTATGTAACTGTATCCTTTTAATCGTCATCAAATGATTAAAAAAAAGAATGTTAGCTTAGGTTTCCTGAATTTTCAAGCCGCCATGACCTCTTGGGTATTTTTCTCAAACATACTAATCTTAAATTCTGACAATAAGCCTCCTGGGGGCTAGTCAGGCTACCCATAGAACAAATAATCATCTAAACTAACAAATGAACAATTTTTTTCTTTTCAACTTCAGGTTTCCTAGTGGAGTTTGTATCTCTACCAGTGGTATCAGGCTTCACATCAGCCGCCGCCATCACCATCGCTTCTTCGCAAATAAAAGGCTTGTTAGGATTGAAGTTTTCGTCGGAGAGCTTCGTTGGAACTTGGAAAGGCGTCTTCCAGCATATATCGGAGACGAGACTTCAAGACACGCTACTGAGTCTTGTATGCTGCATTGTGCTTTTGGGAATGAAGGTATAATTTTATTATTGAATTAGCATGAAGTTGACAATCACAGTTGATAGGTCAAAGCCTCGCTAGGCTTACAAATCGGGAAAAAACCAGGTGATGGCGAGAGAAAACGTAGAAGTAGAAGCGAAGTATTGTGTGCAATACATATTTGTGACCATTAAAATTTTACTATTTTATAAAAAAAAAATATAACTATTTCTAAGTTTCTAATATACTTACGTCAGGTTGCTGGGGCAACGAAGCTAAAAGCTTCGTAAGCCAAATAGGCAAACGAGGAGAAGGGTTGTGACTTCCGCGCGCCGCGCCGGGTCATACCTGGTGCAAAGGTTGTCCGTCGCCATCCAACGCGGCAATGCCGCGAGTATGTTGGGCTCCTTTGCGCCGGGGATGGCAAGGGGCGGACTTTTAACTGACGAGGTACTTTGTTACCAACTTTATTTGAATTTTAAAAGAATTATTAGTTTAATACATAAAACACATACATACTTTTAGTAAATATACTTACTATATAATAATATAGATAGGTACATTCTTATACCAAAGATTTCCATGGTCGCATTCATTTCCTTGTCACTCTCTTTTATAGGTATGCATGGTAATTATGCAGATTATTGAGTTACCTATACCTATATGACCATGATAGATAAAACACGTTATATCCATACTAAATAAGTACGCTTTACCTACAGTGATTTACGACTAAATCGCCATGTTTTTGTATGATTTACGTGATGAATAAAGATCTTGATATGTTTATTGGAAAACTGGTGAAAACGTAGAGCGACGAGCGATAAAAATCCATTTAAATTTAAATGATAATAAGGACACAATCAAAAAATCTACATAAAATCAAACAGTTTATCCTCCTTGCATCTTTTAAGATGTACATCGCGCGGTGCTGCGCAATTCTACGAGTACTTACCATTTAATTCCGTGTTTATCTTGTACATTGTAGCAGACGTAGTTTACTGCAGTTGGTAGTATAATTGAGTAGATAAATCATGTAGCTTGTGGTAAGTTTGCTACAACTGGTAGGAAGTTGGGAGTGCTGTAAGCAAATACTACGCTTGTCAAACTGTCAGGACGACAAACCATGGTTTCAGCCTTGGACATAGAAAGTTATTCATTCCAGAGTTTCTATAAAAGGAGCTTTACAGTTGTCCAAAAAAGAGTGCTATCCAAATACAGCAATGTATTCCTGGTAAGATTCTGTTTTTAGCCAAGTTGTAACTAAAAATATTCGTAACTTTTTTATGGTGTAAGTTACTAGTTATGATTTATATTAATAAAATAAGAAGAATAAGAATAAGTTATTTATAAGTTAATATTTATTTAGAAAAGATTTATATAGAGTCATGACAAGGAACAAGGTGAAATATTACATACTCATCTTCATAATCCTATGAATGTATGATCAATCAAAATCTAATTTAGTCTTAAATATCTTGATGTCTCAGTAAATAAATCACGGTTACAGAAATGAAGGTGGTTTGAAGTTCGTAGTACCTTTTGCGCTAAGCAAACACTGTGATTGGATAACTCGGATTAACTAGCAAAACTGAAGTGGTTCTTGTAAAACAATATGATCTTGCAACTAGAATCGTAATGAGAGGTTTCTCTTGAATTAGAGCGATCAAACATTATTACAGTCACGTGGACTGTAAATAAACCCAAAAAAGGTTCAATGATAAATTGTTTTCTAATAACCAACATAACTTCACAGGCCTTAAAGGACATTCACATGAAAGACCCGGAAGACGAGAAAGGCAGGCGTGTGACGTTCATCCTGCAGAAGAGTTTCTGGTTCGCTGGGGTTGCTAGGAATGCTGTAGTGGTGCTTTTGGCCGCTGTAGTGGCCTTCTTCGTGCATCAAGACGTGAGCGATCCTTTGATCCTGACTGGTAAGCTTTTTTTAATGCCAAATGGAGTAGCGTTTGAGTACTCTTTTATCAGATGGAGAGCGACGATGACGTCGAAGATACAACACGCGTATCCAGAAAATACCTGTTCATTCTTGCCTTTATCATCAACATCAACGGCCCGTTACAGTCCACTGCTGGACTATGAGCCTCCTCCACTGAAGAGGAGGGTTTTGCCATAATCTCCACGCTTGGCAGCCGGGTTGGAGATCGCAGATTAAAAGGTTACTGTATCAGAGAGCGCTGCTGCCCGTTCCCTGTTCAATGTGTAGTCCTTAAGTCGCCTCCTGCGGCACCCACGGGAAGAGTAGGGGTTGGTGACAAATGTATTCTACTCTGCCGTCACCACACGGCACTTGCCTTTAAACACCAAGGTTATTTCGGAAACACAGACCCATAGATAGTGATTTCATTAGAATAAAAAATAATATCTGTTGATGAAACACGTACATAATATACTTTTTTTAAAATTATGTTAGATTTTTTATATACATAAGAAATTAATCTCATCTCAACGCCTGCGATTCCAAGGATGAAACTACCTATATAATGGGTACAAGTCAACAACAACGACAACGTTTGAATGGCAGAAGAGGTTTAATGCTTATATAAAAAGTGACTTATTAAACCCTATACCAGAGAATTTATATTACTCGTAAGTACCTATTGAACAAAATTAAAAGTGTCCAGTTTAATTTACTTAAAAAATATCTTAAAGTATGTTTTTATGAAACTACGATAAAAATTAATGTACTTAGATCTTTGTTTGTTATAATGAACCAGAAAGGAAAGAGATGCGATTCAGAATAATGTTTCATTCAATATACAATTTGTATTATTCGTCATGTAGGTATGCCGGATGTATGAGCCATACATAACATAAGCAATAAAATTTTTGTGTTTTAAAGATGACTACGAGTAAGATAAGGAATTAGACAAGTTTGCTTACTTATGTCAGTAAAAAAGTGTTCGTATGAAGGTATGTCTAGAATAAAGTGCTTAGCTATAATCATTCTTTTAGGTGCTTCAAAAATGTTTGCGTAAAAAACGAATACATGAAACAGCACATTTATAATAACTAAGAATTTTCTAATGAAAATAAAACAAGAAAATCTGCCATCGTAAGCTTCTTTATGAAAAACGTATTTATTCGTCGTTAGTACGATTTTTGTCTAAATTTTCGCTGCTTCGTAACCGCTATTATGATGGTCCTTCATTTTAGCTAAGGAAGTATTTATACTTCTAAGGAAGATTAAACTTACCGGAATAATTTCGGCAATAGGTACTCATTTCAATTTCTTACTATACTTACTACCTACCTACCTTTAGAAATAACAGACCTTCCATACAAATATTTAATCCCTACTTTCCCCCTCAAAATATGGATTTTGATAAAGTGATAAAACACGTATCAAATGATTTATTAATCGCAGTCTAAATCCAAATTTTCATCCCAATTTTTAAAATGACGGTTTTAACGGTTTTAAAAGTAAACTTGAATCCCTTTTTTCCCCCTTAGAGGGGAAATTTTCCAAAACCCTTCTTATTGTTGCCTACGTCATAAATGTAACCTACTGTGTAAATTTGGTGTTTCTAGCTTCAGTAGTGTCGGCTGTGCGTTGACGAGTCAGTCAGTCAATCAATACGGACTTCTCTCTTAAGTTGTATAACTATCTAGCGGTGTGGTGACGGCAGAGTAGAATACATTTGTCACCAACCCCTACACTTCCCGTGGGTGTCGTAAGAGGCGACTTAGGGACTACACATTGAACAGGAAACGGGCAGCAGCGCTCTCTGATACAGTAACCTTTTAATCTGCGATCTCCAACCCGCCTGCCAAGCGTGGAGATTATGGTAAAATCCTCCACTTAAGTGGAGGAGGTTCATAGTCCAGCAGTGGACTGTAACGGGCCGTTGATTTTGATTGATTGATTTGTATAACTATCTATGTAAATACAATTTGGTAGTATACATTAGTGTTTACTTTATAGACGCATGGGTAATTCGATATATAAAAAACTTGACACTATCTATTTTATCTGGATATAAATTGTCTTTTGTTTCATTTGAAAATACTTAGGTATCAATTGTAAAGTAATATTTATTGATTTTTTTATCCATTGCCTGTCGTAGGAAATATAACTCCGGGACTGCCCATCCCACATCTGCCTCCGTTCTACACCAGTATTGGCAATACGACGTTCACAGCTGTTGAGATGATCAGCCATCTTGGATCGGGGTTGCTTGTCGTGCCCTTGGTCGGCATTATTTCCAACGTGGCTATTGCGAAGGCGTTTGGTAAGTTAAATATTTTGGCTATATTCCAGTACTTGACATCGATTTAAAAAAAAAGAAAACATGAGCCAATAGGCACTGTTTATAACTTCGTTCTTCCTTGCTCTGAGCGCCCTGCTCTTATTACTTCGAGGCTTCAGAATTACAGCGCTGGAAATACGCGAAAGTAATTTTCGCGGATGAGTGGAAGCGAATATTATAAGGTATAGTCAAAAGAGGTTGCTTTTACATTACAGCACAAATAGTATATACGTATACCTAGTATTAACGTAGTTACATACCGTTAAGTGCTACCAAGTTATCAGTGATATCAAGGGTGATTGTTATTAGCAATGTAAAATTGCATTCCAATCATTACCATTGCAATAGTGTCAAAATTTTGATATCAACGTAATGGTCGTAGTTCTAATTTTAGTTATTGGCAATAACAAGCACTTTAAACCGTGTCGTCTAAATTATACTTTTTTTTATTTCTTTTTGAATAAGTATTGACTATTTAGGATTGAAATGGGGGATTTACGGACAGCGATTTAAAAAATAGTTCATAGAACTTCGATAGATGGCGTTGACGATTCGTGGATCCGAAGGAATCCGGCGAGTCACCCAGGGCCATAAAAGGACTAAAAAAAAAGTATCCAAGAAGTACACCTGGCGCCATCTATCGTCTTAATTTATTCGTTTATTTTTTTCGTCTTTATTTTTTATTTTTTAATGAGCTGTCAGAAAATCCCCCATTAAGTTTTCATTTGCAGCTCGAGGCAAAACATTGGACGCGACTCAAGAGATAGTCGCGTTGGGTGCTTGCAACCTCATTGGCGCTTTCTTCAGGTCGTATCCGGTGAACGGGTCTTTTACTCGCAGCGCTGTCAGCGACGCTTCTGGAGTGAGGACGCCGGCTGCCGGCTTCTATACCGGTGAGTTCTGATAGAAAATTTTATTGCACACATTTACACATTTACTAGGTTGCACAAAATTACTAGGTGTAGGGTAGGTGTAGGATAGGTGTAGGGTAGGTGTAGGTTAGGTGTAGGGTAGGTGTAGGTGTAGGTGTAGGGTAGGTGTAGGGTAGGTGTAGGGTAGGTGTAGGGTAGGTGTAGGGTAGGTGTAGGGTAGGTGTAGGGTAGGTGTAGGGTAGGTGTAGGGTAGGTGTAGGGTAGGTGTAGGGTAGGGTAGGTGTAGGTGTAGGGTAGGTGTAGGTGTAGGGTAGGTGTAGGGAAAAATGTCAGGACAACGTCTGCCGGGTCAGCTAGTAATAGATATAATCGTGGTAACAAAGCCGTAATTTGTGCTAATTTAAATGTAGTGAAGAACCACAAAAATCTTAAATCTTATTAAACACATCCCAGAAACACACGTCTCTTGAACATCTTTTACATTTTCTCGGTAGCTGTCATCCTGGGAAAAATAATTTTCTACTTGAAATACCTCGATGCTAAAAACGTTGTACAGAACACAAAAATACAGTAAGTTATGCTAATAGTATTAGGTTTCTTGCAAACATTATAAAGGTCTGAAAGGTTGAATATGTCTCCAAAATCAGTCCTTCTTATGTAGTCGCCTGAACAGTGGTGGACGCAATGCTAGTGGTTTTTCCATTTTATAAAACCTTAATCTAATATAAGAGGATAAAAGACATTCGTAGGTTAGAAGTCTGAGTGAGCACTTACTACAGCATGAAATTTACATCGTTTTGTTCCCGCCGTGTAGTGATAGTACCCGTCAAACTGAACAACTTTTCACGAAAAAATAATTTCCTGTGACAAAAAAATTTTTGGTCTCTCCATACAAAATGGGTCGGTCGGGAGTCTCACTTTGTATGGAGAGACCAAAAATTTTTTTGTCGCAGGGATTTTTTTGTTGTTCAGTTTGACGAGTACTATCACTACACGGCGGGAACAAAACGATGTAAATTTCACGGTGTATATGAAAAATTGTATTATGATCATGAAAATATATTTCTGTTAAAACCGGTACATATCGAAAAAACAATGATACAAAATGGACGACACCAAGTTTGCTGGAATTTATTATGTTGGGGATTGTCTGAGCGATATTCCGTCACTTTTGCAGTCTGTTTCTTAACTGATGGATGACATTCGTAAAGTTATTTGGTAAACCATTGAAGTCACCCTAATTTTCCGTTGAACTTTATTTGAATGTAACAATAGCTTTCATCGTCCCCAAGGACAATATTTTGTCTTGGATTGTCTCGTAACGAGGACATTAAGAGCCGGTTTGTGATCCCACCAGTTGTGTACCACTGATCGGCGATTACTTTAGCGCTGCTAGAGCTCGGCTACAGCGAAATTGGAGCCAAGACAAATGTTCCCGACGCTATATCATTTTTCACATGCGCGGGAACAGCCGAGTCTACTACGTAGTAGAGTAAAATCTTCATAAATCTAAAGTTTGCATCGTAGTTTTCTGTCAGAGACGGTAGGGAGCGGATTTCAAATTTTGAAATATTCACCGCGCTCGTTCGTTGTTCTAAAGACTTAAGTTTGTCTGCAAATCGACGGAGATTTAGGGTTCATTCGCATTGGAATAGCAGCGGATAGCAGCGATGCAATTCGCAAAAATGTTCTTGGTAGTTTAAACTTTGTTTACATTGTAAAACTGTAGGTATTCTACTGATTTGCTTAAACAAATTACTATATAGGCTTGTGATCTGATCAGCGAATTAGAGACCTTGCTTTCTCAATATAAACCTGACCATTAGAAAACATTTTTCTTTATGTTGTAGATGTGCCATTACAAGTAATTGTATTACGTGGGCCATTTAGGGTTTAGGGTCCGATCACGCATTAGTCTTTATTTGCCTCACGTCGTTGGCGAGCACGCGATGCCCACTAATAATATACGACAGGGCTCGGGATAAACAAGACACATGACCAGCAACAAATATCGAAGCGTGTCGGTTTACGAGAAGTCGCCGAGCGTAATCGACCTTCAGCCGGGCCATCGACGCGTTTATTTCAGCCGCTTTTAGGTTGCATCACTTTTTATTTTACCGCGCATCGCTTTTGTTTTCAGCTCTTGTAAAGTAACGTGCGTTTCCATTGTAATAAATGTAAGCCGTAGCTACAAAATATACAATAGCCGTAGCTTTACTGACAATATCTATCAAGTAGAAACTACCATTATAATATACTATTTAATTAGAGACTGCGTTATAGTCCGGGAGCCAAGACGCTTTGAACCACCAAAATGTGATAGCTAAGCAGGGCCCTATTCAAATTAAACTTACAGTTCTATGTACGTAGCGTTGACAATCAAACGAAATTATAAGCCTTTTTTAGGGTTCCGTAGTCAACAAGGAACCCTTTCAGTTTCACCATGTCCGTCTGTCTGTCTTAACTCAGAAATGGATATACACATTAATCTTGCTGACAAAGCTGAAGAATAAAATCATAAAAAAAATGTTTGGCTTCCTCTGGTCCAAGCACGGACCAAGTAGGAAGAGGACTAGGCTCTATGAACTAGGCCGCGTGATAATTTAGTCTTTTAAGAATAAAAAATTAAGTTAAAGTATTTAAGAATAAAAAATTTCTTGCTACAGCTACGGCGTAGCAGTTCACATCCCCCATTTAAGAGTTTCAGTCATGTATTTTTTGCCTACAGGTGTGATAGTGTTGTTGACACTGGCTTTGTTGACTCCATACTTCTACTTCATCCCGCGAGCTGCGCTGGCGTCCGTCATAGTGTGTGCAGTGCTTCACATGGTTGACGTGGCTATAATCAAACGACTGTGGGCTACTAGCAGTGAGTATTGTTATACTATAGCTCAGACCATAGTATAAATTTAAATGTACTAGTGACTATACTCTGGCCACACGTTACTGCATCACTGATCTGACTTGAGCCGTTTGCGCCAAATTGCGCGTGTTCTATTTAGTGACGGCCCGTACGTGGCTGAGCATTAGTACAAAGTGAAACGTGCCTTAAAATGCTTGGTGGGGTTTTTTGTAAGAATGCTGAGAGGCAAAAGTAACGGTCTCGCTTTATACTAATAGAAAAAGTAAGAAAAAGTATAAAATTAATTTTATTGCTACGGCGTAGCACTTTCGTAGCAAGTTCGTAGCTACCCACCCTAACGTGTTACGATGCGAAGGTCTATCTGATAATTCAGAACATTAAAAAAAGAACGTAACTTCACTTAAATTCTTACCGTAGTTTAATACCAAATCAGTGTCCTATTTTATTAATAATCAATTCATTAGTAAAAACTACGGCGGCGGCGTAGCAATTTCGTAGCTAATTTACTCTAATATGCAACGATGTGTCGTGTCGAGTCGTGTCGTGTCTTCAGTTTAGTTTGGCCATTAAAGTATATGTTTTTTACACATAAAGCTGCGAGTAACTAGCTTGTGTGTGTAAGTGTTCGTGTGTGTTCATTTATGTGTCACAAACAATATTTTCTTTGGAAGAAAACTTCTAAGCATAAAACAGGGGAAAATGTTATTAATGGTTATTGTTGCTTATTACCTTTTTTTTTGCAGTAGACTATACTACAGTTATAACTTTTAAGTAAAAATAATCCTGATATATATAAACACATTTTCTTTTCACAATAAATCCCACTTGAAGTCTGCTTACTTTTTCATTTTGTTCGGACGAGCGTCCCCTTCTGAACGCTACTTATAAAAAAGTACCTATTCATTATTATCATAACGTTTCCAACACAAAGAAAAAAGAACGTCTAAAACCCGAAGTCCTCTTTATAGTTTGTTAGCTCAGTATTAAACCAAAGACACCAACCCGATTAAAATCGAGGTTAATTTTCTACCTCCTGAAACATTATTCAATTTAGTTAAATCAGCTTCTCATATTGAATTTCCTTACTTCGAATATTGATTTTATCTTAAATCTCTTCAACCATTATAAAGCTTAAACAAAATCTTTGATGAGACGGGTAGATAAGCATGTCTACCGGTCTAATCGTCGGAAAGATCTTCAAATAACTCGGAGATTTCACCATAATATCGGCGGTGGGAGTATTGTTAAATTATTCCTGTAGAATGGAGCGAATCCCTAGCGGCGGGAAGTTATTATCGCTTCAGCCATCGCCGCCATTTGGTATGCCGAGTGGCCCCGGTACGAGATTCGGAGCATTTCTTCAATAATGAATGAAATTGTGTCGGTCCTGTGCTCGCCGTTTTGATTTGAAAACGTTTTCCGATTATCTTTTTTTTTTTCTGAAAAGGGAGGGCAATAAAAATACATTTTACGTTTGCGCTACTGCTGCGTTGGAATGTCTTTAGCTTATGCCGGTATCTCAATAAGTTATTTCTTTACCGTTGCGTCTTATCTTTATCAGAAGAATTTTATCCTTTATCTCTCGATGCACTTTGTTGTGTAGTGTCGTAATATCTAAATAAATGGTTCTTATTTCTTTCTTTCTAAGAATACTCTCTGTTATATTAGCACACGTATGCACCGTGTTTTTCTTATATAAAAGTATAGCAGTCGTATCAAGACATTTGCATTATGTACTCGTAGGTACTAATATAACTGTCACCAAAACCTATTTCAGTTTTGGCTAAGAACAATAAAATATACGTTGCGCAAAGTGCATACTGATCGTATTAGACCATACCATTTTGCAAAGCAGACTAAAAAGACTCAGGTATGGAACTTTAAAAAAAAGTTAGAAGTCATATGGCGGTTAAATAAATGCAATCATTATCATTATCATTATCGTGTGGGTTGTAAGGTCGACAACCGACCACACAAATCCAATAATGACCACTACCTGTCTATAAGCAAGCTCAAAAAGTTCAGACTAGTATCTACAAGTAAAAAACGGTCACCTTCAAAAGTGGGGTCATATCACGTGTTTTTATTCTTTGAAATAACTTATTTCTAATACGAGTAGTTATTTTGTCTTGAATTTTGTATTAACATATGGTGTGTACGGGACTTTATTAATATAAATAATAATATGCAATAAAGGTCATAGTAATGAAAAGAGATTTCAAAGTATAAAAATACGTTAAATGATTCCACGTTTGCAAGCGACTGTACACTATACTTTATGTCCGTCTACACGTGCGCGAATACAATATCGAATTCATATTAACAATCAAAGGTGTGAATAAGTATAATCAAACCAAACAAGACAGAACACATGAGCCCGCAAATAAATATAGAAACATCGTATTTACTCTCCTAGTTGTTTTTATTTGAGTGCGTATATTTTTCTAGCTTAGCAAAGTACCGTAGTGGCGAACGTCTTGGGAAAATACAAACGCTGAGAAAACATGAGCTAAGTTGCTCGGTTCGTCGCCCAGTTTGTTCAGATTTAATCTGTTGCGAGATTGTGAGGCGTTAGATTTCCCACGTGGCTTCATTACTCTGTGCCAATGTGTGCCATTTGTTTCCGTATGAGAACACGGATCTTTGAACCTACTTCGGCTGCCTAATTAATGTAAAACAGAAGATTGTTCGGGCTACATTTTGTGACAATTTGGCAATGGTTTATTAAGTCTTTCTTTTTCCTTTTCTGCAAGTACTACTCAGTGGAGATGTATTTCAACTGTGGATGAAGAAGTACTTGGGCGTTATTTGAATAAAGAAATAAGGTATCCGATATCCGTTTTGTTATCAATATGAGAATGCGTGTCTAAAAACACTTATGTCACTCATAACTGCTATTCACATATCACAGTGACTCAAATAACACTTACTCAAATACTTTTGATTCAATAAATCTTTCTTCGATAGGTATATCTAGAAAGCAAATATTATGTATAACCTGTAAAAAAATATTTTATTTTATAAAACCAAGTTTTCGTCATTAAAATTATGACTGAATGATGTTTAGAATCTCGTTCACGGCTTATCATTTCCATCGAAGCTTACTAAAACCTTGAAGAAAAGCGTTAGCTATCGGTTGGAGAGCGACGGTCTCGGTTTTCGCTTTGGGATTAAATATTGAATTCTTAGTGCCGCCGTTGCTTTAGGTCTTTTGGGATCATATTTCTTATTTATTTGGCTTTAGGTTTAGTCTTCCAAGAGACTCAAGTTACTACGAAATTTTCGGTTCAGTAAATAGCAACGATCTTTTCCCCTGTGTGTGATAACATTAACGGCCGGTAGAGGCCAGTTGAACGAGCGTTCGCCGAACTACACCCGTGCGAAGCCGGGAGGGTTGCTGCTGTTGCTAGTATACATACATGAGGACTGTGTACACATTTCTTTGATATTTATTGACTATAGACATAGAGGGAAAAATATACAACCTAGCCAGCAGATGTGAATAGAAATTCTCTTCGCCGATAATTCATTTTCTATGTTGCATTGTTGTTGAATGGAAATAAGCCGCCCGAACGGATCGCTCTAGGCAGATGTGATGGTGCTGCAAACTTGTATTCATATCGAGTTTAGTGCGCGCAGCCAACACATAAAATATCCATAATAAACATCTTATGAATACAACAATGCACGGAGCAAGTTTCGTAAGTACTTGTAAAATTCATAAAGTACGTACTTATATAATATATTTACATAGCCAAGTAGCGGGTGGATAGTGCCCGTCATGGCAGAATTCTGGCGGGAAATAGCAAGAATATAAAATCTAAGTTAACTATACTTGTTGCAAAACCTATACTAATAATATAATAAAGAGGAAAGATTTGTATTTTTGTATGTTTGTAACGAATAAACTCAAAAACTACTAAACCGATTTTAAAAATTCTTTCATCATTGGAATGCTAAATTATCCCTGAGTAACATAGGCTATATTTATTACTAGAAAAAATTAAGGATCTTTGCTAAAACTTCAGTAACATGAACCAAGGTGGTAAAAAATTTGCTTTAAAAATTTCTTTCATCGCATACGCAGCGGAAACTATTGATGATAGAACAAAAAAATGTTCTACAATGGTGTAGGGTAGGTGTAGGGTAGGTGTAGGGTGGGTGTAGGGTAGGTGTATGGTAGGTGAAGGGTAGGTGTAGGGCGGGTGTAGGGTGGATACAGGGTGGGTGTAGGGTGGCTGTAGAGTAGGTGTAAGGTAAGTGTAGTGTTGGTGTAGGCTAGGTGTTAGGTAGGTGTAGGGTGGGTGTAGGGTGGGTGTAGGGTGGGTGTAGGGTGGGTGTAGGGTTGGTGTAGGGTTGGTGTAGGGTAGGTATAGGGTAGGTGAAGGGTAGGTGAAGGGTAGGTGAAGGGTAGGTGAAGGGTAGGTGAAGGGTAGGTGTAGGGTAGGTGTAGGGTGGTGTAGGGTAGGTGTAGGGTAGGTGTAGGGTAGGTGTAGGGTAAGTGTAGGGTAGGTGTAGGGTAGGTGTAGGGTAGGTGTAGGGTAGGTGTAGGGTAGGTGTAGGGTAAGTGTAGGGTAGGTGTAGGGTAGGTGTAGAGTAGGGTAGTTTTTAATTTGATTTGAGTAGGTAGTATGTAAATTAAAGAGTCCATAAAGAAAAGAAAGAAAGGATTTTTGTTTTTGACGTTGATCTACCCGCGCGAAGCTGGGGCGGGCCGCTAGTATGTTATATAGTTAATTGATTTGGAAGTTAACTTGCAGAAGTCCCATTTAGTGGAAAAATGTATTATATTCGTTAAAAAGTTTTTAATGTAAAGCAAGTAAAGAAACAAACGCCACCACACATAAGTGGACTATCTTAAGTGGCGGCTACATAGACTAAGTGAAGATGTATATGCTTGTTATTGGATAATAAAAAAAAAAAAAAAAAAAAAAAAAAGTAAGAAAAAAGACAGAAAAAGGGCATAAAATATTATTGTGTACTTACTTTATTATGAATAAGAAAACTGATATAATTATTTGGTTTGTGTTCTTTGGTCACCAGAATTAATGATTTTATCTTATCTTTTTATCTTATCCAGAACTGGACCTAATCCCGCTTGTGGGCACGTTCGTCTGCTGCCTGGCGATGGGCATCGAAATCGGACTGATATGTGGAGTGGCCATTGACGTCGTATTGATGCTGTACTACCACTCCCGTCCCCCACTTGACGTCAAGCTGATCGATGTAAGTCACCAGCTTATATCCGTCCCCACCAAGGGGCTCAAGCTTAAGCTGAATAAAAGCGATCAGGCCTTAGTCGACCACGTTGCTAGCACACTTTGTGAGAGCTGAATTGTTAGAATATTGCAGGCACTTGATTATACAAAACGTAAGATAGATTCGTGCTTCAAAAGGCAAAGCCTTTGGGCCCGGCTATTATCTGCGGAAATAAGTTGTTACATAAGCAAAGTCAAAGTTAAAACTTTACTTTTCAACAGGATGTTGTAACATCGCTTACACTTGTTATTATTTTTTTATTGTGTGAGTTTACTAACACAATGGCGGCCTTGTCAGAGGCCTTTGCCTTTAAGGCCTACCAGGGTTTTTTGGATTGATCATTGACATCATAAAGATAAACAAAAAACATATAATTTTGACAGGAAAATAATCTGCCACTTCACTACGCCATACGCCCTGTTGGTGGTCTCCACTTTGCTGGTGCTGAAAGAGTCAGGTCAAGACTATCAGAACTGCGCAACTCCAAAGAACCTATTAAAATAGTCTTGGAGCCTCAAACAGTCATCACTGACGCTAATAGAGTCACTGAGACTAACGGCAACGGAAGTTACGCCAATGAAGGCTACAACGGTACTCATGATACTAACAACGGAAATGGTGCTGTGGCTAATCATAACGCAGTATATTCAAGAAGCAGCGCCAGGAAGCATGCGAGTGTCCTTGTCGTATATTGCGATGCTCTCTACAGAATGGACTACACTTTTTTGCAGGTACGCCATATGTAATTTATTTATTTGTTAAAATGGAGGATGCTGGAGAGCCTGGAATGTTTTGTGGAAGTGGTCAAATATGGCAGAAACCACGTCAAATCCTGCAACAAACCCTCAAATTTTGAACAACATAGGATACTGTCCCAGCGTAAAAGTTAAAGATTTCTGTTCTATAAAATTATTTAAAAATATGCATTCTCCTTGCTGACCTAATTGCTATGTCAAAGTGGTAATATAGCAGAAGCTAAACTTAAACTTGAAAGAGACGCATACTTATGAGCTGTAAATAACACTTGTCATCAGCTCTTAAATTGAACACTGCTAAACGTGCCAATAAGTTTTATTATTATTACAACCAGAAGCTATAAAAGCAGCAAAATTCTGATTGTTTGAAATTCCAATGAGTTGAAATATTATTATGTATACAAATTTTAACTGGAGAAAAACATGTACGGTTAAAATTTCACCATATGACATAGTAGCTTGCATTTAATAACATATCCGACCACTAACGAAATACCCAGTCACATGCATTGCCACTGTGGCGACCGCAACCAACACACCACCAGCAAAATTTGTGTGTAAGTTACTGCAAAAGCCAAAACCATATTAAAACTTTTATATATCGGTAATATGAATTGTAATTACATCACTAATATTATAATGTAAAAGCACGCTTGGATGTTTAGATGTTTGTTCCGCTTTCACGTCTAAACTACTGAATGAATTTGGTTGAAATTTGGAATGGAGATAGTTTGTACCTTAGATTAACACATAGGATACTTTTTACGAGAAAAGATCTTATTCCCACGGGAAAATCTTACACAACGCGAGTGTAGCCGCGGGCGAACAGGTAGTTTCACATGAATATACTATAATAGTAAAATTGTTTTAGTACAACTTTGGACATCCCACCTATAAACCAACATATAGCTAGCACCCTATTTAACTTTTCAGAATTAGTTTTTTCGTGAAGTCACTCGTATGATTGCACTTTTGTGACAACGAATTGCCCGTTGGGGAGAGGAGCGTGATTTTATGTATGTATGTAATTCGAACTGTATATGAGCTGTTGATGATGATGATGATGTAATTCGAACCCCTCGGTGGGGACGTAATCGAATTCATAAGTGCATTCATATCGCGTGCGTCTATACTTTGAAATATCTTTTTATTGACATAACTCTCTTCGTATTTTTTATCCTTGTGAATACATTACCGTACACTTCATCTATAACAGCAAATAGAAAAATCGTTATTTCAAAGTATAGACGCACGTGATATGGATGCATTTATGAACCTGTACTGTACCTATATTATCATCATCATACCTATATATGAGTTGTTAATTACGATGAAGAATGCCTAGTAAAATCATATTAACACTAAAATATATTTACACTATAAGTGTTACTGTCGTGATTCGGGCTTTTACTGTAACATTTATATTGAATTCAAGGGAAATATAAACAATACGATTATACAACCGCCACCCTCTCTTGTTAACTGGTTCGTGTTTGCGTGTGACGGTCAAGCGATTGTTTTCATTTAATCTCGCACAAACTTTGCACGGTTTTGTTGTGCTTTGTGTTTTATCGATGCCGCTGTGTTGCTGTTATTAATACGAAAATGTATCATTTTAAAAACAAGCCAGCTTTTGTTTGTAATATAAATTTTGCTTTTATTTATGACTAATTGTTTAGTATACGAATTTACTTTGAATTCGTCAGAAATCGGTATATCGACCTTGCCGTTATTAAAATGTGAGACACATATGTACCACTAGACAAGAAATTAAACCTGTACCGAAATTCCATAGACAAGCACGTCCTTATAACGCTAGGTAGTTGGACGTATATTAATATGATTTGATATTGTCCTAGAGTTCCACGAAGCATTCAAAAAAATTATCGACAGTGAACACATAACCCTAACCCTACTCTACCCAAACAATGCTACACAGACCTATCAAGCAAAGCACTGTCTGTGTAGTGTGATATAACTTTAATGGCCATCGCCATAATTGGCTGGCGAGTGATCTATCTACGTAGTACCAACCAGACCGAAATAATTCACTTTATTGTTCCCACCGGGACCAACCCGTCGCCAGCATTAACGTCTTCAAACTACAACTTTATTTCACTCCAACACTAAGGAGTGTAGACTTCAGTAAGCCAAAGACAATTTTGCTTATTCTATTTAGGAATTTAGTTGGTAGACTAAAAACAGTTGAAACCAGCAAAATTGCTAGCAAAGTTTTGCAGTTGGAAAACGTGAAACTTGCTGTAGCTTCGGATAGCGGCAGGGGTTTAGAGTTCAAAAGTAGTTAAAGGTTTCGTTGGCCATCTGATATATATTTATGTAGTGTCCTATATACAGAATGATTTTGCAATCCCTAGCAAAATTTAAATATAATGTTCAGATCAGATCATCATAAGCAACAACTTTTCCCAAGGAACATGGGTTGGAAACCCCCAAAAAAAATTGACTTTTCATACAAAATACACAATCAACTTTACTAATTTGTATGGGAGGTCGAAATTTTTTTGGGGGTTTTCAACCCATGTTCCTTGGGAAAAGTTGTTGCGATGGTCTGAACATTATATTTAAATTTTGCTAGGGATTGCAAAATCATGCTGTATGTAGTGTCTGTCGTACTAATGCAAACAGAAGCTCTACAACAACATATTATTATTGTAAACCGAAGGATTTTTGATTTATAGAATAACGTTAATGATTACGTGCTCTTGATAGAGATAGAAATATTTCAGTTATAGCATATAGGTTTTTCTTTTTTTAATTTCAGAGCTTGAAAATGTTGGTATCAGAGTGGTCACAGACAGGAAACATAGTATGGTGCAACGCGCGGCCTTGTATCAAGGAGCAGCTGAGTAGCATCATTCTCGATCCTGTGTTCTGCGACACCGAGCAGCTGACTCAGTATTTGGCAGGTGAGATTTTGATGTTTTGCTTTGGTTATAATGGTAGGAGATGGACATATTATGTAAGTAAAACATAATCCTCCATCATGGATGTCCTTCTGATGGTTATTATTATGAGATTTCAATCTGGAGTATTTCAAAATTGGGTGTGATTTGAAACTATGCCAGACATTTAGATTTACCAGATTACTAAAATATAATAGTAGTTAGTATATTTTTAGAACCGCCCGAAGATGCCCGTTTATGTGATACCCCACATTATGGGATTCACAAGACTTCACTTCCATACAAATATTATATGGCCGCCATCTTGAATTCTAAGGTTCCAGAACTAAACTCTTAGGTACCAGCTATTACCTGACAAAACCGGTATATCGTCTTCAGTGTCTAAAGTTTGTAATTGTTACCCAAGGCAACTATAAAAAAATATTTTACTTCTCATCTCTAAGACAACATAACGACTGATTTATTTATTTTTAATTAAAGGGCTGTTTAAACAGCAAAATCAATATTAGTCAGGTTTCATAAATTTGTTCAAATTAGAAAAAAAAGAGAGCAACTGTACCTACTTACTTAATCAAATTGAAATTACCCGATTTTGCGCGACTCCGATCAGATAGGTAGGTACTTACAGATTGTGTAATAAAGAGTAGAACATCCGGACGGAGTGTATTATCCCTTCGAATATTCAAAACCAATTTGCTAGGTACGATAACCCAACATTTAATAATTGGCTGATTTGAAACTCGAACAAATGAAATATCATCTATTGTTCACTTTGTGGTAGGTACACGAGTAATAATGGAATGTAGCGTTCAGGGATTGGATAGCTCTATTGATTGGTTTAATTTAACATCCGATACATCCGATTTTGGGTTTTAGCCTAGATCAATAAGTACAGCAAGCAGTCAGTCTATGGTATATATTTGTTGAATAATATTACTTTTGAATTGTATTTGATTAAATAGAAAAATAACTTTACACATTAAATATTATAAAAATAAGATCATTAGAATGACTAGCGGCACTTTATGGTAAATAAATACAATTACAAAATAAATTAACATTTTCTTCGTTTAACAATCCACTTTAGTCTAGTGACTAGACCGTCAGATGTTTATGAAAGATCTTGACGTCGATCGACGTTTACTTCAACAAACCACTTTTAAAGCTATTTATGCTAGTTATGTTAACCAAAGGGCGCTATTAAAAACAATTTTGCTTGCACTTGTTTACACAGTAAGCGAAGTGAGACCACAACAACTTCAGTTGATAGTCTGACCAGAATGGAAATTGCTTTGCCCCTCATAAAACCCGACCGAATTGGGTGTGCATACAAACTTGGGGTTACTGTAAATTGTCGTAGTGTCATTTCGAATTTTCACCCAATTTAGAAAGGAAAACAGAAATTGGTACGAACTTTTCTGATTCGAATGTGAATTTTGTTTGTAGGTATTTCAGTGCCAGAAGAGTCCACTGGAGCAGTGACCAGTGACACGCAACTTTAGAAATTTAGTGTAAATAAACCGAACTGAAGAATATTGCAAAACTTAAGTGGCAGTGGGTGGGACACATTGCACGGATCACTGACGGTCGCTTTGGAAGGAAAGTCATAGGAAGACGTAGAGTGGGCAGTCCCCTCATAAGTAAGCCGACGCCTGTGAAGGTCGCGGGAAGCCACTGGATACGGAAAACGCAGGACTGCCAGTCATATGGATGGACATCCTTAAGGGAGGCCATTGTTCAGCAGTAGACATATATTGGTTGAAACGATGGTGATGATGAAGAAGCAGTAGTTAAAACTAGCTGCCCGTTTGCTACGCCTACTTTTTTTTGCTATTTTACCCGTGGGAATTTCTACAGAGTGAAAAGTGGCTTATGTCCGTCCAAAATTTTATTAAAATCGGTTAACTAGATTAGATTTAGAGTGCAAACCTTAGACAGATATACAGACTCACGCATTTATAATATTAGTAGTATATTAGTAAAGATTAATCGCGTGAATCGATGTATGTAATTCGTTTATGTGAAAATGAAATAGTAGTATCATGATTATGTCTGTGATTGTTACTATTATAAAAACCGTGTTACCGTGTGATTAACTTTGAATCCACATCGCTTTATAGTATGTTATAAATCGCAGTAAATATTAAAATATTGTTATACTTACATTTTTGTTACAAGGGTCTGTTAAAGTTTTCAATGATTACAATTTTGTAAATTTGCCCAAATTGTAGCTTTTAATAAATAAGATTGATTTTGAATGAAAAAAAGGAATTAAAATAGTTACAAGTAGTAAATAAATAGAACTTATAGCTATAAAATGTGTAGTGATTGATAGATGCTGATGTTGTGGTTTTACCTAATAAATTAGTAAATAAAGTCTGTCACTTTTCCCGAGCCTGTGATTTTTAGAGTTACCGATTAAGTTAATATTAAGTAGGTATACAATAAATATTGCATATTAAAATTGTCAAGTTTTATTTTAATTAGAAAAGTAATGATATTACCTTAAATCTAGTATTTAAATGCCTAGCTCAAATCCCCCAGTAGAAACTGGTAAAGTCTCATGGTAAATATATTGTAGTGATTGGATCTGCTAAGCCATCGCGTGTCATTGCAAATTATAATATAATCTAATCTATAATCTAACCTATTTCTAACGCTTACCTAACTGAGATACGGATTCAAAATATATGGACACGTACGCACACAATACACATGCATACACAAGCACACGCACACACACACACGCACACACACACACACACACACACACACACTCTGAAATATTTGTAAATTACTTAATTGCTTGTTTTTTATTTTACTTTCTTTAAAACTGCCCCCTATCTCGGTTCGCAAGGTATGGGGCCTGGCGATCCGTCACACAGGTAATCCCTAGTACGGACACCAGGCTCTCATATTCTGGTGCTGAATTCACTATTATTGTATTATTAGTTTTTAAGAAAGATTATGAGAGTGAATAAAATAACTTATTATTATTATCTGTATTGTACGATAAGTACGACAAGTACTTGCACCCGTCCAATTGAACATTGTAATTTTTCCTGTCTGATCCGAAAAATCGGATTTTACGAACCATCAATTATGACAGTTCCGAGAATGCTGAATGTTCGACGATGTTATAGCGACGAGCAGTATAAAACTTAATCCGCTTTTACATCAACAACGTCATGTGTCCATTTAGTAATATTACATTTTAAAAGCTTTGCGTATTTTTTTATGAAAATACGGGGAACTACATATTTACTCTAAAGAAGATTAGCCTACGTTATAACCACGGCCAGCGCATATTTCCCTTTTATTAATGAAGTTTAAGATTATATGTAGGAAAATAAAAAACTGAAATTTCATAAATCAATAACAAAATCTGCTAAGCTATAAAAGGACAATTTGATCTGGTTCTGAAGTTGAATAAGTGGATGAAAAGGTCGCCGTACTAGCCAAAATCTGAATGTCTTGCTGCTAATAAATAAATAGATAATTCTAGACATAAAGTTATGTCTATCGGAACATAATAAGTTGATCTATTTCAGTTGATCGGGTTAGTTGGTCAGAAGGAAAATCAATAACTGTGCCTCGTTCAGGAAGAGCATGAAGTTCCCAATCTAAATAGATATTTTTATTTTAAAACAGAAACGCAGATAGATATTGAGCAAGTAGTCCATTGTTCAGTTACAATAGGGATGATAACTTCTATTTTTTTCTTTGTCTATCAGGTAGATTATTAAAAAGTATTGAACATGTATTTTTTTTTAATTTAATCAATAAATTGCGGAGATATTTTGAGTTGAAATCGCGTATGACGTCACGCTTGAGTCCATTTTATACTTGGCTGTGACGTAGTTAGCCCCCACTCCCCAACTTTTAATGCGGTTTACTAAGGATTTTTTTTGTTATTTTGATCAAACAATAAATACGTGTCTATAATATTTTTGTGTTACCTCACTGACAGACAAAATAATAATTTTAAATATTTAAGACACACGTTTACATTACATTACAGTCTTAATGCATAGACAAAAATAACTTAAGTACAAAAATAAAGACTTCTGTCTCCCAAACTAGGAAAAATAGGATTTCGTTTTTTTTATCCAGGCATCATCCCTATTCAATACCACTTGCTTGAAAAAAAAAAATAAAAAACAACCAAGTTGCTCGTACTCCGTCGTATTCAAAACATCATGTTTTATTCTCATCATCAGCATCCTCGTATATAACAATATTATCAAAGTACGAAGCACAATTTCACTAAACCATGCGAAGTTTCGGCGTAACAGGGGCCGTTTCACAAAGTACAAATTTACAAGTACAAATTTGATGCACAGTACAGGTATCACCTTGAAATAACAATTTTTCTGAAAGTATTTTCGTTTTGGTCTGTCCCGTTATACGAGTAGATGAAGTATAAGAGACTGTATCCACAAGAATAAAATATTACGAAAAGGAATAAATTGTTAAAAAGATATTTAAAAGTAAGTATACAGCATGAAATTTACATCGTTTTGTTCCCGCCGTGTAGTGATAGTACCCGTCAAACTGAACAACTTTTCACGAAAAAAAAAATTCCAGTGACAAAAAAATTTTTAGTCTCTCCATACAAAATGGGTCGCTCGGGAGTCTCACTTTGTATGGAGAGACCAAAAATTTTTTTGTCGCAGGATTTTTTTTTTTCATGAAAAGTTGTTCAGTTTGACGGGTACTATCACTACACGGCGGGAACAAAACGATGTAAATTTCACGGTGTAGAATAGACGCACGACGCAAGTGATATGGATCCACTTATGAATCCAACTGTTCATTGCTTGGCTAATCTACATCCTTACTTCTTGTTATCATATTGAATTTTCAATGTAAATCAAATTTACTTGTATTTTGCTAATTGTAGCTTTGTGGAACGCATCCCAAATAAAAGGTACATTTAACTAGTGGTCGAGCTGCGGTTATTCGAACAAAGCATGGTATATGACATTGTGGCTTTTTGGAATTATGATAATGAAACAAAAGTTTTGAAAAAAAATAGTTGATTGCTTTTTCAAGTTAATAGTAGATTGTTAACCAAGGGGTGCAACCGATCAATTACACCTCGAGCGCTAATATTGCGAGGGAATTGATCAGTTTCCCACGTGGTGAACACTCTGCTTTTCATCTCGACTGTGGAAAGAAATCATGTCAGTTTGTAAAAAAATAACACATGGGCTACATACTCGTACCTACCACATTGACATCACACGTGCGACACACATTTTATAGCCAAACTGCGAAATTTTCAGTTGGTTATCACTGTATTTGAAAAGTCACTATTTCATCGTTAAAATTGACATAAATTAATAAAACATGTATCAAATCTAAATCAAAACATTGCTTAAAACCACAGATAACATTTATTTTTCGGCAAAAATTTTCTCCCGCTTTTTTTTATAGGGCGCGTTCGTTTCCAGCCAGGCATGATTTTTGACAAAAAATAATGTGGTTTATTTTATTATTTTTAGTCCTTTCATTGTTATTTCTTGGTAAATACATACATGTATTTTGCATTCATCTTGCATAGGAAAGTATATTCAGGCGATTTTTTTTATTGAAGTTAAATTAATTGTAGGCTGAATACGTCTGTTCCTTTGACATTTATCGTGTGCAACTTACTATGAAAATAATAAAAAGAATGGTTCGAAAATCAAAGTTACGCCCTTAGGATGTAAGTTGGCTTACATCCTTTCTTTGGGGTCATTATTGGACTACTTTCAGAGCATGAGAGATGAAAAAAAATAATAACAGGAAATGAGTCAAGTTCGATGCATGAGGCTAACACATGGGTAAATATTATTTTTATCTCTAATGCTCTCATCATCATCATCGTGTGGGTTGTAGGGTCGACAACCGACCTCACAAACCCTGATGTAAGTGTTATAGAGCCGCCAAAGGCTACTGACTTGGCTCATGTAACGACTAGATAGTAGCCGGGATCAACGGGCTTGTGCATGAATTTCATTAAAACCATCTGAAAAATTCCCAGTTTGAGTGTCAAATAGGGTGCGGTACACTAATATGGCGCGTATGGTATGAAGTCCATATAAAATTATATATATATTTACAACTGTTTAGTTTACTTTCCTCACAATCGAGATGAAAAGCACAGTGTTTACCTTGTGGGAAAGTGATCAATTCCACCCTCACATTATATAATAAGCGTCCTCGCCACGAATAATGGGTGGGTGGATGTAATGTAATTGATTGCTTTCACCTCTTAGTTAACAATCTACTATTATTCGATGGCAGAAAGAAAACTACACTGTAAAACATTGCTGGATATATGATACCTTTTCTCAATAACATTTGTTCCAGTTGCAGCCAGCCAAATTTTGATTTTGATATATAGACGAAAACTGTACTGAAATAGTTAAAATAGCAGTACTGTTTGTTGAAATTCTTTTTCAGATAGTATATTGTTTGTTAGTGAGTGTAGCTCTAACTGATGTTCCTCAAGTTATCTCAAATACCGTTCCTCAAATTCTAATCAAGAACTGCTCACAAACTGTTGGTAAACTAACTTGTTAAAACTAAATCCCAGTTAATAATGTGTCACTACCGCAGACTGAGTTCCGCTGTTTGGTGCAAGCTTAATTAACAAAGTAAGTTTTGTGAATACAACATTAAGGAATAGAAAGCGAAAACATTTCATTCAAAACCTTAAACATGACAGAAAACGCCATAATCGTCACATTTAGCTACTTTTATTAAACTATATTCTATGATATTCTTGTGATTTTGTATGAAGACATACACTACACGCGGATAGTAATAGGTATGTGTTATATGATTATGATGTATATGTGTTTGTTTTATTTTGCTTATTTTATTACATTCGCAACTAGTTACATATAGCTACACAAAATTTTTCTTACGACCGTTCACTAATATGGCACTGAAAAGCATTTCCTTGTAAAAGAGCATAATGGTTCTCTAAATTTGGCAATTTAATTATCCTAGCGAATATTGGCTTCTAGTCCAGCGAAGGATTTAGCCAACGCGACGCCCGCCGCGCCCTCTCGGCTAACAATTGCCTGTATAAACTTCATTTAAACTTAAACTACCTACTTTCTACTTTCAACACTTAAATAATTAAATTGGTAGTGCAAACTGCAAGCTGATGATATTGCGGCTCGATCGATCACAGCCAGACACCGCAGTTCCGTCGGAGCACGTAATTGATAGCTGTCAATTACCAGGGTCTGATTGCTTGTGTTATATTGTAATAGCACTGAATCTAAACACCGCCCGGTCGTTAATTTTTGAATACTAATAATATCAGTGTGAAAGTCTGTCTGTCTGTGCGAAATGCGCGGCGAAATATGGTACAAATATTGTTTGACATGCAAAAGTTAAGCCCTTGAGACTAATAATATTTTTAGTAACAACTTTTGTTATGTTTGAATTTTTATACAAATTGATTGGCAGTGTGTATGAAAATTCAATGTATTTTCAGATTTTGAGAGTTTCTAGAACAAAAGCATATCGACGGCAAACAAACATATTTACGGCAAAACAAACATGAATTTTTATGAAAATCTTTGTACATATATTTTTTTAGAAGAATCATGCATCTTTATTGGCAGATGAACAGGTTTTTGTTGTATAGAAGTAAACCATGTAACAATGATATCTGCGAAATTATGTAATGTGGTAGCCTTTTTATGGGTGCGGTACATTTAAATCAATTTTTATTGTTTTTAGTTATAAGCCTAATCTGTCTGTACTGTCACCCAATATCTATCTATCTATTATCAAATAAAAGGGCTGGTAAAAAGAAAATATAAAATATATGACCATATATAGTTTATTATTATTATTATTACCATAAAAGATAGTAAAAGCACTTCAAATTCAATAATAACTCCTTTGGGAAAAGATCGCAATCCACATTTCGTGACAATACGAGCTTTCTTGGATATGGTTCCCAGATGCGCACTAGCTTATAGCCTGTCTATAAAACAATCAAGAAATAAAATCACGCTATATTTTTAGTCTTTTGCTATAAGAAAAGCTGTAAAATATTAAATCAATTAATTTTGTAAGTAGGTACGCAATACAAATTAATATCTTTGTGAAAGTAACAACTAATTAAAGTAAATTCGAAGAAATATTACTCGTACAATAGAATGCGCAAGTGATGATCATCATCATCAACAGCTCATATACATCCCCACCGAGGGGCTTGAGCCAAACCCGAATTAGGGCGATAAGGCCTTAGTTGCCACGCTGGCCTAGTGCGGATTGGTCGACTTCTCCTATGAATCCAGGAGTGTGCAGGTTTCATCACGATGTTTTCCTTCACCGTAAGAGCGTCGAATAAACAATAAGTGAATAAGTGATGATAACATGAATAAATGATTGAATATAACAATATATTAGTGCACACATAAAGAAAAAGATACACATTCATATTAATTAAAAATCAAATCTGGTATTGAGGCCAAATAGTGGCGATCGCTATAATAGCGGTAATTACTTCCCGCCATCGGGGATTCGCTTCGCTTCATTCTGCAGGCATAATTTGCCAATACGAGTATTCCTATTGGCACAAATATTATAGAGAAGTTATATTTCCTGATGATTAAATCAGAATTTTGGTTTTGTTTGAAAATCGACTTGCACCTAAATACGAGTAATATAAATAAAAAATTGTTAACCAAAATTTTATTTAAATTGTTTTTTTTTTATCGGTTCTAAATGTTTACCAGGAGGAATAACAAGGACAGTCTGAAGTCTCGATTGCCAAACACATGATCGTGAGGAGTGGTGCAGTAGAGAAGAGACTGTTTCAGAAGATCGACTTACACGATAAGTAGAAGAAATAGTATTCATTTTTTATTACACCCTATATATCAAGATCAACCAGTAGAACTTAATTTGAAAGATTAAGCGTTCTCTTAAATCTTTTCCGATTTGTGAAAAAGTCTTAAGTCATTTGAGAATCGAAAAAGGGGCAGTGAATATTTCAAGTTTTAAACCGCTACCCACAGAATCGGACAGTAAGCTATGATGCAAACTTTTAGATTTATGAAGTTTCTACTCTACTACGTAGTAGACTCGGCTGCTCCCGCGCATGTGAAAAATGATATAGCGTCGGGAACATTTGTCTTGGCTCCAATTTCGCTGTAGCCGAGTTCTAGCAGCGCTAAAGTAATCGACCGATCAGAGCGCGGAATCACAAACCGGCTCTTAATGTCCTCGTTACGAGACAATCCAAGACAAAATATTGTCCTTGGGGACGATGAAAGCTATTGTTACATTCAAACAAAGTTCAACGGAAAATTAGGGTGACTTCAATGGTTTACCGAATAACTTTACGAGTGTTTAAGATGTCATCAGAAATGAAACAGTCCTCAAAACTGACAAAGCGTCGTTCCGACAATCACCCAAACATAATAACGTGAATTTCAACAAATTGTTACAAAGTGAGTTGGTGTCGTCTGCTTTGTATCAATTCGGGCGTTAGAATTCCGATATTACTTTTAACTTTGAATTTAAGGGTGATTCATTCCAGTGTTCAGTTTTGTAATTTTGATTAAAAAAGAAAAAGATTAAGAAAGAAAGAAAGAAATTATAAGAATTGTGGTTATTTTGTGTATTATTTTTTATTTGATTTCAGATATAAAAGAAAGAAAGAAAAAACATTTATTCGTATTGCTGTGACTATAACAGATAAAAATGAAAGAAACTGCTTCCTTTTGCAATTTTGCGAAAAAGACTCAAGGTAATAGAGTCGGGATTAAATCTGAAATCATCAAAAAAGAAGCTTATGAATATAATTTACATTATCCTTGAAAAAAAAACTTCATTCATTCTTGTTCTCTGACGGTAATATTTTAAATGCAGCAAAATTTGAAAAGATAATGAAACATTTTAATTTAACTTGTTAATATTGAGAAAATAATTATTTATAGTGCCACTGGGTGGCAAAATACCCAATCTACAATTTGATTGCCCACATTAGTTAAAAATTGAAGGCCGGAGAGAGGTGCAAATATTTTGAAATTTAAGTATTATAATTTACCAATACTCTTATTTTGTTTATTTTTTAAATTTATTTAGGTTAACAAACTGTATCACAGTGTATGTTAATAACAGAACAAACATAGTTACATAATTTGAGCTAAATGTGAAACCAGCACCGTTAACCCCTGTTTACTACCCCTGTTTGGTACGGTAACATGTTAAGTGCTACTTCTTGTTTAAGTGATTATGAAAGTATAGGGACAATACTGTGCTATGCGTACATCATAGTCTTGGTCATGAGTACAAATTATACTAAATGAATCCATCGGTTAGAAAAGTTATAATTTATAACCCAAAGATATGATTTATGTTTACAATAAACACAGCTCAATTTATTACTTACATAAAAGTAAATAGTTATTACATAGATTTTATTGTAGGCTCATGATTGCGTGTTAATTGATTTAGGTTCAGTTAATCCGGCACGAATCATGTAATCGATTTATATAAGTAATATTATTTTCATGATGTAAGTATAATAGCGAGAGAGTAGTCGATAAATTTAAATACGCTCCCAGTTTCTTACCGTTAGCAACTACGAGTATGTCAATCGTCTCAGTTCTTGCATTTTTTACCGTAATAGTGGTTGCAACAGCAAGTCCCAACAGATTCAGAGAAGAGCTTTACCGTCAGAATAATGTGAAAAGGCCTTATTACGACCTAAGAATGGCCCAAGGATACTTCACAGATTTTATTATTTCATTTAATAAGAGATATAGAGACAATAGGGAACTGGCGTACAGATTCAAAATCTTCAGAGAAAATTTAGATGACATAAATCGAAGAAACCAAGCCGCGGAGAGAGACGGCGAGTCTGCCGTATTTGGTATCACTCAATTCACGGACATGACTCTGGAGGAATTTGTACAGAATCACACTGGAATGGGACCATTATTACCTACAGGTAAAAATATTATTGTGGCTTTTTTACTATCATTTAGTTTGATCTTATAATGTATGTGTATCTTCTGCATAAGCCTATTTCACCTTGAACCTCTTTTTACTTTTAGTATGAACTATTTGATTTGTCCGCCCGTGGCTATGCTCGCGTTGTGAAAGTATTTTCCCATGAGACATCTTGGACAGTAAATAAAAAATAAAATTACGGGACTATTATTTTTAAAATTAATTAAATAAACTTTATTTTTATTGGTTTCAGAAATGAATAAATGAGAAAATAAAAACAAATTTGGAATAAAATATTGATTTTAATTCAGTTCTATTTTTTTATCATTCCTAAATTATACATTGGCTGTGATTGTCATATTTTTAAGGATCCGTACCTCAATGGATTTTTTTATCACTTTGTTGTCCGTCTGTCTGTCAAGTCAAGCGCCGCGTGCAGGTATCAAGCAAAGACTCTTTGGTATCAAGTCTATGAAATTGAAAGTTTTTTAGTCAGTGCAATCAAAAGATTCAGTCATCGAGTTCATAATACTCACAAAACCAATAGAGTTATTTACTTCCCGTTGACCTATAATAATGAAATTTGGCAAGAAGCAAGCTCTTACAGCACAAGTAATAGAAAAATTCTGAAAGTCGGGCATTTGTAATCAACGCAAAAAAAAATTGAAAATACGATCCTATTGTGCAAAATATTGTTAGATGGCCACAGAATTAATACAGTACTATGACGCCACTTACAATAATTTGTTAGGAATCTTATTTTTATTTTATTTATTTTAGGGATAACAACAGCCATATTTAATTAATACAATTACATAGTTTTAGTATACATAAGTGAAAGGCCAATAACAGTTATCCACGATCTAAATAACAGAGTATTAATGAAAGAAAATGAAGTTAGCCGCGGAAAGCAGACGTCACGCAGCTAAAATGCGTGGCGTCAAATTACTTAATACGGTATCAAATGACTTAATACGTTTCTTTAGTAAGGTACTTGGCACTTGGCCGGTTTTTAATGTAAATATAATAAATATGTGGGGACATCTCACACACGGCCCAAACCCAAACTAAGAAAAGCTTTACTATGAGTATCAGACAGCTGACATATATTACTTAAATAGATAAATATGTACATAATACATAGATAGTTGTGCCGTATGGTGACGGCAGAATACATTTGTCACCAACCCCTACTCTTCCCGTGGGTGTCGTAAGAGGCGACTTAGGAACTACACATTGAACAGGGAACGGGCAGCAGCGCTCTCTGATACAGTAACCTTTTAATCTGCGATTTCCAACCCGCCTGCCAAGCGTGGAGATTATAGCAAAACCCTCGACTTAAGTGGAGGAGGCTCATAGTCCAGCAGTGGACTGTAACGGGCCTGTGATATAGATAAACAAAAATAAGAATGGTAATTTTTTTTTGATACCTGAATACCTATATTTTCATATGAGTGGCAACGCTTATATCGCCTACGTTACTAACGCTACATTACGTACGAGGTAATTGTTACCAGAGAATTCTGTATAGACTAACCGCCCGTCTAAGGCCGATATCATCAAATTTACGACGCAAATGCAATTGACTTTTCGGGATCAAAACCCGAGTTGTAAAAGAGGTCGGTTAGGATAGTCGCCGCTGAAAAACAAAACTAGCTATTATTCCGGGCGGGAATGGTTGAAGGGGTAAATTGAAATGCGGGTTGGAGGACAGGAATCGAGTCGGGACACCACGAAGCCGTTCTAGGGATTTGTCGGACCCTCGTAAAACGCTCTGCGGAAACGAGGCGAAAGGTTATCTCATAGATGAAACGACGCCAAGAGTCACCCATTTTTATTTGCGGGAAAGTAAACAGGACATCTGAACCCCGATGCGAATCGAACACGGTTGTCTGCTAAGATTTCTAACGCGCGTTGCAAAGCGATCGTCTTTTGTTCCTCTGAGGTTTTCTGCTTCAAGTCTGACAGCATATAGTTTGATAGGATGACAATCAGTACCTACAACTTGTCTCATCTTTATTCCGTGATTAATAGCCTCTATCTCCGCTCGCTCGAGCGTTTGACTTTAATTTCGGAAGTTTCGGGTATGAGTGAGAAAATTGTCAAACAAAAAATGTCTTGGTGAGACTTTTCTCACTTTGGTTAGGACATTGCAGGCTGAATCACCTGATTGTCTGAAAATAAGCATAATTTCTTTAATAGTTAAGCTGTCGATTCTGGCTGCTATCTGCAGAAGGAGTTGTTACGAGTCAAAAAGTAGTGAGAATGAAATAGAATATAATGACTATTGATAACTTAATAATTTATTTTTCTACATAGTCTCCGAGTCTCTCTACACACCGAGTCCAGCGCTTTTCCAAGGCTTTCCCTTTAAAAAATAATTTTTGTCTTGGTCCTGCAAAAAGCTTTCCACGCCATCCATCACCTCGTTATCGTCTTCGTACCTGTTTCCCCTTAAGTATTCTTTCAATTTGGGGAACAGATAAAAATCGCTAGGCGCCAGATCTGGTGAATAAGGGGGGTGGTCAACCAATTCGAAGCCAGCATGCTGAATGGCAGCCATCGCAACTGCCGACCTGTGCGCGGGTGCGTTGTCGTGATGAAACAGCACGCCCCTTCGAAGTTTCCCTCTCCTTTTCTCTTTGATGGCATTCCTCAACTTGGGAATTAAAGCTGCATAATATTGGCCTGTAATAGTGGTTCCACGCTCCAGGTAATCAATCAACAATATCCCTTCTGAGTCCCAAAATATAAATCCCGATGCCACGGCACGAAACTTCTTCGGGGTCGGTGATGATGGCCGTTTCCATTGCGTTGTTTTGTCTCAGGATCAAAATGATGGACCCATGTTTCGTCCATTGTTACGAAACGAGACAAAAAGTTCTCAGAATCTTCTTGAAACTTGTCCAACAATATCTTCGAAATGTCAAGTCGATTTTGTTTCTGACTGTCGGTTAACATTCTCGGCACCCATCTTGCGGAAACTTTTCTCATATTCAAAGATTGTTTCAATATGGATTGAATACTTCCATATGAAATGCCCGTTTCTTGAATTAAGTATCGGATGGTAACTCTTCGATCGCTCAATACAATTTTCTCGACTTTCGCAACATTTTCTTGGGTGGCTGACGTCGATGGACGGCCGCAACGATGTTCGTCTTCCGTGCTCGTTCTCCCTACTCGAAATTGAGAAACCCACCTTGCGACAGTAGAATACGGCGGAGCAGACTCTCCTAATGTTGCCTCCAAAACGTTCCGACACGAAGCAAACAAATGACTACATTCAGAAAAAAACAAAAGAGAATCGAAGATTTTTTTTCTTTATTAATACTACAAATATGTATCTGAGCTATGCCTGCCAGTATTTTTAGGGTTCCGTAGTCAAATGGCAAAAAGCGGAACCCTTATGGATTCGTCATGTCTGTCTGTCTGTCTGTCTGTCCGTATGTCACAGCCACTTTTTTCGGAAACTATAAGAACTATACTGTTGTTGGCAAGTAGATGTATTCTGTGAACCGCATTAAGATTTTCATACAAAAATAGAAAAAAAAAACAATAAATTTTGGGGGTTCCCCATACATAGAACTGAAACTCAAATTTTTTTTTTCATCAAACCCATACGTGTGGGGTGTCTATGGATAGGTCTTCAAAAATGATATTGAGGTTTTTAATACCATTTTTTTCTAAACTGAATAGCTTGCGCGAGAGACACTTCCAAAGTGGTAAACTGTGTGTCCTCCCCCCTGTAACTTCTAAAATAAGAGAATGATAAAACAAAAAAAAATATATGATGTACATTACCAAGGAAACTTCCAACGAAAATTGGTTTGAACGAGATCCAGTTAGTGGTTTTTTTTTTAATACGTCATAAATCGTAAATCGTAAACCGCGGCTACTATCTAGTCGTTACACGAGCCAAGTCAGTGGCGTGGCGAGTGGCCTTTGGCGGTTCTATAACACTGACACTACGAACTACAAGAACTTTTATGTTACTTGCTGCTACGGAACCCTTCATGGGCGAGTCCGACTCGCACTTGGCCGCTTTTTTTTCTTACCAAGGAGTATGCCGTTCTCACTACTTTTTGATCCCTCCTCGTACATGAGCCATGTCTTTGTTGACCTATAACACCGACAAAAGATTTGTGAGGTAGGTTGTCGATCTTCCAACCCACACGATGATGAAGGAGAAATAGATTCTATATGCACTTGCTGAATGGCTTTAGATGTTGGTGTAAAAAAATAAATGCAAAATAAACAATTTTCTTTCTAATATTGCATGGGATAGGATATTGCAATAACAAAACATTAAAAGCTCTTAACCGTTCGCTACCGAAAATAAAGCTTCTCATTGCTTTTAACAAAAGGTTACACTTGAATCTGTCTTAGAGGTATGAGTTTGAGATCCACGATCCATCTTATTTCTGTACCCTCGGCGGGAAACCATGATTCAGCGGTCTGAGGAACGCTTAGCTCATCGGGAACGCGTTATAGGATATTATTGTCTTTGCTAAAAAATAAGTGGGCTTGAAAATGATACTAAGTAAAATATGATTGCTACCTTAGCAAGGCCGCCAGTTTTACTCTTTTTGCTTTTTTGTGATACAGTTTCTTCTGTGTCTGTGTGTGCAATAATTAGGAGTATTTCATTCGTTAATTGATAAATTAAGCTGAGAACGCTAAATAAATTTAATATTTCATTGTGAATTGTGAATATCATTATAGTTAACGACTATCTCTTTACAAAATATTTACTTTCCTAATTGGTATTTAAATACATTAATAAAAAGCAACAAAAGATGACTTGACATTGTCTGAGTTGTTTCGGGAAAAGACAAGCAGGACTTTACTTCGCCCAGCAAAAACGTCCCAAAAGTAATCCAATATTGTAGCATCAAGTTATTTATTTCAAAATTTTCGAATTAATGTCAGCTCACGCTGTATTTTAGCGAAGGATTATCGACAGCCCTGTCGGGCCGGTCTTGTCAGCTGGAGAACATTATTGAGTAGGGATGGCGACGCGTCAGGCTACACGACAGATCGCAACTTGACTGGCAAGTTGGCTAAACTCTACGTTTCTTGTTAATTGTTAATTTCGTACTGTTACTGTTCAGTCTCTAACAAGGTGACAATAAAACAACAAATACAATATCATTGTATTGTATTATGTACAATAAATTGTATAATATAAATAAATTAAAAATAATAAACCATAATTTTATTGTTAATATTTAATAGTATGCATTTATAAAAGCAATAAAAAAAATTTAAAGGATTTGTAATTTGTATCTTTACAATACGGGAACTAGGTAAAGCATGATAGCAGATAGATGACTGCAGTATAGCAGAGTAAGAGATGCCTCAATGGGTTTCATTCAGCGCATAAAATTCGTCCGTTCGTAGTTCAAATATTGTGTTTTAAATAAGAAGAAATAACAGGAGGCTCGCGCCCGACTCGGACTTTCCAAATTCGGTTTAGAATATTATGTTTCTTAAAGATACGGCAAAACTATGGCCAGTAGGTATACACCTAAGAAGCGCGCGGGCCGCAGAGTTCGCACGGTACAGTACCTAGTTGGAATTATTTCCATTCGGAATATCAACATTTCATTGAAACTATTGAACCAGATTCTAGACTGTTTAGAAAACCAGTAAGTATTTAAGCAGCTTGTTAACTTCAAAACAAGGCTAACTAGTCTAAGTACAAAGGAAAGTAGGTAGGCAACATCGTTAGTGTACGGAAACCTAATCCTTTTAATCTCTAAGCAACAATACTTACACAATATTATGGAGTAAATATTATAATTATGTACCGTAACAAATCCATGTTTACAGCGTCTTATTAAATTTTATACTGAGATACTGATTACGAAGGAAGCAATCTCGTGGTTCCAAGGAAAAAGAAAAGGTTTCACTACACGTAACGGATTATTCGTAGCGTACTTCGCTCTTTCCACACGGTACAAATTTTTTCGCTTTAATTAGAAAATGTACACAGCTTCCATATTCACAAACGCGCCATGACAGCCAATCCAATATTTCTACTTCGTTTTTGATACAGCATAGAAAGAAATGCGTTATTTTAATGTTTGGGTTAACATAACATGTTCTCTGGTTTTTATTAACGTATTGTTTTAAACAAGATATGGTGGTAAATCTTTCTCTGATTTAACTCTACTAATATTTTTGTATAAAATTGTCATCCTACATATTTTACCGTCTTCAAGTGAACGTGACCTTGGCGCGACAATAACGAAAGGAAAAGGAAAGATGTAAGAGCTCTCATAATTATTTTCTTCGTGCAAACTGCTTGGTGAAGTTAGGGAGCTTCAGCAGCCTACATACAGCCTCATTTTGGAGTTAATTAAACGGCCCTCATTGGCGTCTTCATTATGCCCTTATGCGCCACCGACGACTATGCAATTACTCTAGTTACTCACGATTTTTTCTTCGAGTAGGTACTGCGTGTACACAAAGAGGAAGCGTGAAACGAGATAGGAGAAGGTTCTCCTTGATGAATGAATCCTCTGATGATAATGATGATGATCCAAATTCTATTATTACTTATAACCGTCAGAAATCACCAGTAACAATAAAGGCAGCTGCAAAGAGTGACCGGAGGAGGTCGCACTCTGTAGTACTATGGAGAGTTCTGCTAAAAGTAGTATTAAAAGCGTTTTCCGTAAGTACATTCTTCAAAATGCCAATAAAGTAGCTGCAAAGCGTACGTGCTTCGCAATTTGTTGCAAAATTAAACTCTTGGAACATACAGAGATACCGAGATAAAACCAAAAATGCTTGATTAACTCTTGATTGTACGTTAAAAATGATAATGACGACTTAAATATATTAATAATATCATCTTATCACATTGTATGTTAGTATTTTCCTCCGTTTTATAATCTAGCGTAGAGTTGTTTGAACTCCAATTTCTTGATGAGAAACACAGTAGTAAATTTGCATAACAAGATAAATTTTTCGTCGACTGCTTTCAGTCCAATTTCTCCAGTAGGATGTTTTCACCTCATTTACTAAGTGCACTGGGTATTTGCGACTTAATCTTGACCCCAGGAAATTTGTTTTTATCAGTAAAGCACAGATCATAATATTATGTTGTTTCTAATGAAGAGCGGTGCCTCCTAACACAGGCTCTGTAAGCCTAAATGGAGACATCAGCCCCAGTAACGTTTAACACCCTGTTTTTTTTTTTATGTTAAAAATATTGTAAAGTTATTAAATTATATTATAATATGACCATACTCTAATGTAAAGTTAATTGACAGATTTGCATTGCAAGTTGCCGGTTCCCCTCGTTTCTTACTAACGAAATAGATTCCTGTTTAAACGTTAGGGTCAGTTCGCACCGCGACGCGATGCGACGCAACGCGTCGTGACGAGGCACGCACTTTTTAAGATAGCAATTCAATATTTGACTTTATTTCCTACTCAAAAAGGTAAACATTTAATTGAGAGAATTCGTAAACGCTATATGATGTCGAGTTGCGTCGCACGGCGTCACGCGGGGCCATGCTGTGCGTAACTCGACGTAGATGGTAGTCGCGACGAGCAAGAGCCTAATACACCTCGCGAAGCCGCGTCAGGCAGCGCGATGCCGCCGCTGTGGCAGCTTGTTTCTACGACTATCACTATCACTGCTAGCGGCTCCAGGATGCGGCGCGATGCTTCTCGCGGCGTCGTCGTCGCGAAGTGTCTCGAGGCGCCGCGCTGCGTAGCCAGACAGTAGCGTTCTAGCTGTTTCAGGATGCGTCTCGCGGCGTCGCATAATTGCTTACCTCTTTCCTCTCCTTCCTTCGTCTGACTTAATTCCATATTTGTGTCTCACTATATGGAATTATTTTTATAAGCATAAAAACAATTCCATAGAATTACTTCAAACATACAGGAAGCAAAATATGTTAATTAACATCAACTGACACATAACTTCATTAAGAATCGAGCCAAAAAAATTCACTAAATATTTGAATATTCTCTGAAACTTGGGTTGGGATGTAGATAGTGTTGCCAAAAGTTGGGAAGTTGAAACTTTATGATAATTAGTAGAGCGGACTAATTTCAAAGATCGCGCCGCGCTGAGTTCCCCAACTCGCTTTATTGTTGTGTAGAGCCACGTGTGGCCACATGTGGGCTTCAGAACTTTGTTCTCAGGGATGCTCACTCACCTGCTTGAAATTATTATATTACTATTGGCAACCTAAGCAGACGACTTCGACGCAAGTGATGCATTTTTGGTAGGAAAGTGTCGGTGCCGTATGTATGTCAAAATGTATGGCAAGCGTCAACGTCGTGCTGCATGTACTCGCTCGAGTACAATGAAGAAAGTTTAAAGTTTCATCGACTTGAGGAACCTTATTCCGTGAGTAGAAAATCCAGTATTTTTTTATTGTTGACAGTATAAAACGTCGTCAGTGTGTACTTGTGCCTGCAGTTTAAAAATGCGAATTGTAATCGATAAATTCCTGAAGGCGTAACTCTTGTGCGATTACGGCGCCACTAAATCTTGTGAACTCGTTAATCGAACTTTCCGAGTACTCGCCGTGTCTGACGCCAACTGCCTTTGGCAGACCCCGCTCGCGGCACCAATTTAAATGATAAAATTCAGATCCCCTCAAAGGATAAAATTCAGATAATCCCGTCCCAAACCAAACTAAATTAAAATGTGCTCTTTTCAAACATAAATACAGATAACTTTATAATCAAAAAGGATATTTTGACTCGAGAGACCGCTTAGAAAGTTAGCTAGTATTATTCCATTTGGTAGATTACAGACCGGAGTGTAATTACAAGTTGTGGAGGTGCCTTTGATTCGTACAGCGGCACCGGGCAGGCATGAAGTTGCTCTGGCTAACTGGAGCTGGTAATCCGTGACCTTTTATTGATCTTATACTAAACTATAAGGACATTAACGATCGCCTCACGTTCCTACTGCTTACGTGCCAAAGATATAAAATGCATTCAATATAGTTGCATCCACTTCGTTACGAAAGAAAATGCATTGTTTGGGAAATAGTGTCACTATATTGTTTTTTGTGATATAATTAAAACTTTATGGCATTAAATTATGATCAAAATTAAGAAGTACATGTAGTGTTCATGTGAATATTAAATATTTTGAACGTGTACGCGTATTTTTTAAGTATAAAGTAAGACCAAAAAACAAAAATATGCAGTACTTACTACTCATCGTTTGTTCGCTCAAATTGATGATTGGCCTGGAGAATAAAGAAAGAAATCGTGGAAACATGTCCCCGCCTCAATGCAAAGCAAATGAGTTCAATTATTCAAATATTTTGTTAAATTAAATCAATTTCAATACTCCAGGAAAGTCTGCGGCCGCAATAAATCCGAGTTTCTGAGTATTCTGCGCCCTAACAGATTTCATTATAAATTCAAATTTTGCAGCTTAAGTGAAAAAAAGTTGGTCAGTTAATGGAGGGAAAGAGCTCTTCGTAGCGTAATATTATCGTAATTGCCATTTTTAAAACCAGTTTTTCTTTGTTTTAAGTAAGTCCCAGTGTTTAATTTGATAATTATTTCGGGAGCCAACTTCTGAAATGAAAATTCTGAAATATTAACTCAGAAATAAACGAAAAAGTACAAGCAGAAACATTAAAAAAGAACTTTAGCTTAAGCTCTTCGTGTAGAAACTTATTTGCAGAAGAGCATTTTACTTTATGAGTCGTAAAATACAAAATTTGAGTATTCAAGCATACAATAGAATAGACTCATTAAAGTTTGAGAGGTTTGAGAGAGCGGAACGTATTCTAGAGTAAAGAATACAGCTTATAACTCAGATGATGACTGCGTAGTCTCTACAAGAGCCCTGTCAGATGTCTTTGGCAGTTCAATAATTCTGTAATTCTGCATTGTCACTGTTGTCAATCACTCTTCACATACACAACACACACACATACACCACCTTTAAACCCCTCATTTGCACTTTCGCACAAATGATTTTTGTATAAATACTTCCAGTATGTCATTAGTTAGTGTCTAAATTACCTTTTTTACTACATACTGTCTCTAAAAATTTTGTATCTTTTGTCTGAGAGGTGGAGGCCAGGAGCTCCATAGTACGGGGTCTACCTAGTTTGGACTCCTGACTCCTTCTACAAATAATGTAACTATTGCTTTTAGTATTACCTTAAGTCTCTTGTTTTTGTATTAGGAAGTAAAATAAATACATTTATTATTTAACATTTTTTTTTTACATTTTATTCTTCAACTTTACAAATACAAATATTTTATTCACTTAGAAAACTACTTACATTAATTTATTGATCGAAGTCTCCTTTTAAGCGTGAAGCCTGTATCAGGAGACTCCGCTCTTCCAATATGAAAAAAAACTTGGGCATTTAACAAAAGGCTCAGGTTAAAACCGTTATTTAGAAAGAAAGAAGACGGAAAGATGTAATTAATAAATATAATAATAATTAGAAACATATTTAATATGTATTGTGTCTGTGTGTTTGGTGTATGATGTATAAGGGGTATGTGTGTGTGTGTGTGTGTGCTTGGGATGAAGTATTAGTAGTGTTTGTGTTTAACTAATTAAGGTAAGGTAAGGTGTTTATTTTATTTTTGTAAGAAGGTATTCTGTCTGATCATAGTTTTTGTTCTTAAGCCATTTAGTGATGATACTTTTTGTTTCATGATATACTTTGTCATATATTGTAATCTCTTTATTTATTTTATTATACAGGTATGAAGATCTTACATAGTATTGATTTTGCGCAAAGGTAGTTTTGGTCTGTGGTACTGTAAGAACGGTATCTTTTCGTCTTCTATCGTTTGCAGATGGATTAAATTTTAAAGTTTTATGTTTATTTAGCACACAATATAAAATGTACAGTTGCCTAACAGTAAGAAGATCGCATTCTTTGTACAAGGATTCGGTTGAAAATTGCTTTTTCTTGAAGTACATAATTTTAATTAAGGAACGCTGCGCTCTCTCCAACCCTAGAAGCCGCGTCTTAGCAGCACCTCCCCACACCGTGACACAATACATTAAAACCGTTTGAGCTAGCGCAGTATATATATAATTTAAAAGGCGATTAGGGGGATGCTGTACATGTGAATCGGGGTTCTTGAACAACGTATCGCAGTAAAATAAATAAAAAAAATAAAAATCTATGTTAGTTTTCTTATTCTATTTGTTACTTGTTCTAAATGAGAATACCATGCCAATCTTTGATCGACCATCACACCCAAATATTTTGCTTCCGTAACTCTTTCAATGTTTGGACAATTACAGTTCGCAATTTTGTCCTTTAGACTGCACGAGTGTATTTTTTTTTATACTGAAGTTCAAATCTGGTTGGTTTCGCGAGTCAATACGAAAACATATATAGTTGGTTTTAGTAACATTTAGAGTAAGGAGGTTAACTCTCAACCATTGCGCTACCTGGGCCAGTCCTTTCTCAGTTTAGTTTTGACGTCATTTCATGTCAAACCGCTGAGGACAATGGCAGTATCGTCAGCGTAGGAGCGTTTTGCATGGCCATGTCACAGAGATCATTTATATACGCTATGAATAGAGTTGGACCCAGGACGCTTCCCTGAGGCACACCATATGTAACCTCCTCGCCCTTACTAATGTAATTACCAACTTTTACTGCTTGCTATCTGTTCGTTAGGTAGTCCCTAAGTAAGTCTAGTGGCACACCTCTTATTCCCATCCGCTCTAGTTTTAAAATAAGAATGGGGATAGAGACGGTATCAAATGCATTTTTTAAATCTAGGAATACTGACATGCATTTTTCGCCAATATCCAACTTCTGGCCTACAAGTGTGCTTAACTCGATAACTGCATTCTCGGTAGATTTCCCTCTTATAAAGCCAAATTGTTTTGCTGACAATATATTATATTTAGTCATGTAGTCCATCAGTCTCTTATTAAGTAGCTTCTCAATAAGTTTAGAAATGGCTGGCAAAACAGAAATTGGCCTGTAATTGCTGATATCGTCTCTATGCCCAAAAAAAAAAATGCCCTTTGAGAAACAGAAATTAGTGAGATGTGTTAATATCGGAATTAACTCACATTATTAAAATTATTATTGTCGTTGTATTAGACTCTACTTCCCACGATTGATCATGACGATAAAGAAACACAAAACGAAGATACTCGTAACTCTGGTACGTGTAGCTCGGCTGCGTTAAGTACTTTGTGCTTCAATAGAAGGTTTGGTACGTAGGTAGGCGTCTATATGGTAAATAATAAAACTTTGTACGGTATTGTTACAAATTTAGGCTCATTAGTTTTGGCTTCATCATAGCTTAAATATTGGAATTTGAAGCAAACCAATATTAGACTCCGATATTTAGGAGAAAATTAATTCGCTTTTGAGTTTAATCAAACAGATCACTAAATAAGGCGAAGCGTAAACAGCTTGGATACTAAATAAACTGCGATATTTATTTTTATTTATATAAAAATACCTTATAATTAAGAAAGGTTTGTTAATTGAGAGTCTTTTTAAACCTGTTTTTATCTTAGAATTTTTCGTATTTTGAGACGTCAGAACCGTGGTAAAGCCACACCGTAGAACACGTCTGTCGTCATAGGTTTCAAGCCTTCAGCACCTTCCGTACTTATTTCAGTTGAATGACGTATCAGCCTCGCCTAAGGGTCTCCACAACGATTGGTCTTGCACTGCTTGCATACAGCGGCTATCACAACCTTCACCAAATGTTCGGTCTACTTTATATTGCCTAACCACCTTCGAGATCTTCTCAGCCTTCAAAGAGTCAGAAAACGTTTGAAATTAAAATAATCCACGGCATAGCATGAACTACGACTTAACTTTAATTTGAATTTATCGCTGTTATACTCATTGTTTATATTGAATAGAATATACTACATTGAATATAGTGATATGATTGTATAAACAGAATAATGATTCCACACCGTGGTTTAAGTTTACTAATTTAGATCTGCAAAATGACATGTTGAACACTTGCACAAGGCAAATATTCTGCTTTATCACTTTCAGCAAACGTTCATGATACACACACTACTGTAATAAAAACTTTGTATTGTTCAGTCTCATTTGAAAAAAATAATTGTTATTATTATATAAAAAAAATAAGTACCAAACTCCTACATAAGATTCAAAACTTTAAATATACGTTCATTAGATTTGCAGATTTAAATTCAGAATGACTGACGGTTCTTACGCACTGTCGATTGAGATAATTTACGCGCCAGCCTGATATACTGCTCCAATAAGCGTCACACTCTCAAACAATCCCTTCCTTTGATGAATTTAATTGCTGAGTCTGATTGGAGCAAACTTTTGTTTGTTTTGTTCTTACACTTACCTATTTACAATAGCAAGTGTTGACTGTGGGAAAGATCAAAGTTGAACATCCTAGGAATAAATCTTTCACTTTCAGCTTTTTCTCTTAACGTTACATGAAATTTTGTAAACTTTTGAATTTCGAACCACACGTTTCGATTAATTTTATGGTTTGATGCACAGATATAGTGGTGTGTACGTAATGTAGTGGGTTAAAAGTTATTAAAATTGGCTTTGTGGTCAGTGATACAAATTATACATATTTTACAGTAGACAGCTCATCAAGCTGTACATTTTTTATTGCAAACTAGACACTATTACCAACGCGCAAGATACCCCGGTGTATAACTTGATGTGCTTGCTGTTCACTGTACTCGTAACTTTAAGCTTGTTAACAAAACAACGCAAAAAAGTTGTTCAGTTTCATGGACTGAAAAAAAACTTTGTAATATAAAAATAAAACAGCAGGTCTACAAGAAAACCGACCTTATGTCTGCAAAATAAGCAGGTATACTGGTACCAATAACCCTTTCATGTGCTTACCTATCGTCCGCCCCAAATAATAAATCTCCCACACACTAAACGAGCTTATTGGCTTTTCTAACATCTACCAAGACCAAGGCACCTGCGACAACCACTGTCGCATGCGTAAGTATACCTTTCATTGCTGCGTTTTTATTAGTGTGTTAGTAAGAAACTTGGGATTTTCATCAATGGACGCTGTTTCGAACCCTCACGGGGAATGTGATAAGACTAGCAGTTATTGTTTGTTGTGTTATGAATTCCCCACTGTGCCGGGCGATTAACTTCGGGAACATGAATAAGTTTGTTTTGGAGCGTCGGGTGAGTTCGCTAGTACATAAGTTATCGTGGGACAAGAAGCTCCCGGATTTATGGGCACAACGTTCACACGGGGCTGACACGCAGTCGAGGTTCCGTGTGATTCAATAATGTTTTAGATGATGGCGGGTACTGATATGGAATAATAATATATTATATTGGTACGACTTACTTAATCTTACTCCTCTCACCTACCTTTACGAGTAATATTATGTGTTATCTAGTAGGTTATCTATAATGAAGTATTTAAACAGCGCGTGTTACAATTAAAAGCGTCGATGGTGAATTCGCTAGGACTTAGGACTACTTACTGCATTCCGTCCGGGAGACGCGGGGTTGATTGCCACCACGTACCAAAGTGTTTTCGAGTTTCGAATTCATATGTACATTTATTCGTCGTTCTTATGGTGAAAAAAAAAACACTGTCTGGAAACCTGCACACTCCTGGAGAGAAATTCAAAGGTTGTGTTCAGCTCTGGGCTAGCGTGGTTGACTGTGGCCTGATAGCCCTACTCCAGGGTAGGCTCGAGCCCCTCTGTGAGGACGTATATGATGATGATGTTGTAGCGAATAAGGTCTGTGTATATGAATTTCAATTTATCTTCCTTACGATAGGCTCGAGCACCTCATCAGAGTTCATTGAGGTATTTGGTCCTTGAATTGAACGATTTGTTCACTTTTATTATAACCCGAATTCCAGTCGATTAAATCACCGTTGAATATTTTTAAATATAAGTAATGAATTAAGAAAACAAGGCCGTATAATAAAATTAAATACTTTATTTCTAAACACTTAATGATGTCATGCGTCTACATGTCTAAATACAGAGTTCCATCAAGTAACCTGACTGAAATGTATCAAACGCTAGTCTTCCTCTGAAAAGCCTTAGAAAATGAATTTGAAAATATAAACAATGTTTTTAATTAAATAAATGGTTCCGCTGTGGCCCGATCACCAGTGACCAGTTATCGGTGATTGAAGCCATTAATCACGATGGTATCACCCGCGAACTCGGTGTTGCTACAACAATTTATTTCAGTTTGTTAATCAAACTCTGCTGGGATGGCTATAATAATATACATGTCTATAGATTGAGAATATATTCAGTAAATACTTACTTAGTAAATTTTTTGGCTTCCATACCCAAAGGGTGTTAACTACTATTCCTAACAAACTCACTAACTCTCCGTCTCCATCCATCTGTTTGTCAGCGGGCTTTATCTAATGTACCGTTTATGTTTATTTTTTATAAAAGTTATCGAATTATAGTAACGTGATTTTTACGGTTGCTCGATCGAACCTTTTGTGTTTATATAGGGTCGATTTGCACTAGACTGGTGTTTTATAGTCCCTTCTCTAAACTACATAAATTGAAATTTAAACAAGTAAGATAATAATAATCGTGAACAATAAAAATGTTGTGTATTTGATCGGTTTAAATAGTCACTATAAACTAGGCTGGTTTTTTAAAGCCTAGCCTATCTAACGTCACACACCACCTTTGAATTTCTTCGCAGGAGTATGTAAGTTTCTTCATGCTGTTTTCCTTCATCGTAAGAGCGTCGAATAAACGTACATTTGAATTTGAACTTCGAAAACACATTGGTACGTGGTGGGATCTACCGGGGAGGCGGCGGCCTTAGCCAATATACCACCTTCGACGCTCCTTCAAGATAATATATTCGTAAAAAAAAGTTTTTATAATAATATGATCGGTGTAAGTGGTCGCTATAAAAAATCATATAACTATTATAGTACGTCCGCCCGTCTAAGACCAATATCATAAAAATTTCTGGTGGTTTTCTTCATAATATTTGGAAAGAACACGCTCTCGTGATCTCAAAAAGCTGAGTCTTAGAGGGCGCAATCCGCCGCAGCAGTTTTTATGGAGGAGTGAATATCGCCAAAAATGCTCGTTAAATTATCATTTAAGTCTGGTGAACGATTTTGCTATTAACGTGTAGTCCTCGATGGACTGAGTATTAACGAGCATTCTTGGAGATTTTCACTCCTCCATAAAAACTGCTGCGGCGGATTGCGCCCTCTAAGACTCAGCTTTTTGAGATCACGAGAGCGTGTTCTTTCCAAATATGAAAAAAAACCACCAGAAATTTTGATGATATCGATCTTAGACGGGCGGACGTACTATTATTAAGTATAAGTCTCAAATTCTTACTTTAATTTCTAGACAAAATCTGCTTCGTTTACAATTCAGCTTATCAGTATTCTTGATCCACATTATCTGTTCAATTTGAGTACAAATTGTGAACCGACATAAATCCTGCGTATCAGCCGCACCATCTCACCAAACATACTGATACAAGGGCGGGAGTCGATATCGTTACACATAAATTCAACTTATCTCCTTCATTTGGTACAATTTACTCGCATCCCTACTGTAATGGAATATTATAATATGTGCGGATTCGTTATCTGTGAAAGATAATTAAATAACCCTGGTAATTCTTTTCGCAAGATAAATTACTAATTTTGAAATACGTATTAAAAGCGAATATAATTTTGGCAGTGAATGGTTGTAATTATGATTATTAATTTTCATTCAGATTTCAAACTTAATTACGTTCATTATAAATTATTCATACAGCCAAGGCTTCACGTGCGCAATAATTTAACACATCCTTATTCAGCGCGTTTATAGGCTTTGATCTTAAAAACCCGGAAAAAGCCGGCCCCGTGTAATTTTGATAAATTCATTATGGGGAGTGTCGTGGATAAGCCACTTGTTTTCATTTGGCGCGAGCGGCGTCGTTAGAGCATAGAGCGAAGTGGTGTAAGCCATTACATCTTACAGCGAACATTACTCTCGGACCCCTAGCCCCGCCAGGCTGTTAGGCTAAAGTCTTTGCCTGAGGTAACGAGAACTAAATACCTGCCTGCCTATTATGCTTCAAAATAAGGAAAGACTTCAAGTAGGTAATATGGTTCCTGCTTTTAACTTTTTAAAAGATCTTCTTTGAAAATGTTAGTTTTTTCACAATTAGCTTCGTATACCTTTTCTCAAAATTTATGATTTTTTAAGACTTTATACAAACTAATTTTATTAGCATTCGAACAATTATTGTTTAAACGTACCTACTTATTTAAGTACATAATTACAGAAGAAATAAACCATATTTTATTTTCATTTCATAGAAAGGGCCTGATTTCAATTTAAATACCATTTTCCGTTGCGAAAATATTTGCACGTGTTTATGCCGTAAAAGAAGGGCATTAAGGCGCATTTTAAATCACCGTCTCGATGTTTTTTCGAAGGTGCCGGTGCAGCTGGTGGCTGTGCTAACGATAATGCGACGGTAACGCTGAGCTGTCGACGGAATAATGTTTACCATCCCCCAAACCACATACAAAGAGCTTTGTTGTGTTCCTTCTTTTAAAATCCTTCAGGACTCCTTTGATGGCGAATTCTAGCTTTGAGCAAGATGATACCTGCCTGCCTAGTTATTTCAAAAACTTTTACCGCTATGTAAATGGTTTGATCACAGTCATCATCGTCATTGACATTATACAACGTCCGTACAACGAATCATCATCATCAACGGCCCGTTACAGTCCACTGCTGGACTATGAGTCTCTTCCACTTAAGTGAGGGGTTTTGCCATAATCTCCACGCTTGGCAGGTGGGTTGGAGATCGCAGATTAAAAGGTTACTGTATCAGAGAGCGCTGCTGCCCGCATCACACATTGAACAGGGTGCAACGAATAGGTAGTCACAATTTTCATACAAATTGACTGGGTTAGCTGGAAAATTTGTTTGGTAAATAAAATTAATGAATAAATTTTTGTGATTTTGAAAAAGTTCTGGAACAAGAATTGTTCACGGATGGAACAATCACCCGGTAGAAGCCCGGTAGAATGACACTATAGTGCGACATACTGACGTTGGGTCTTGAGCCTGAATTGATACAAAATCGTAAACGAACAACCCCAGGTATACTCGTGGAGCAAGACAGGAAATTGGCGTACTGTAGGATCCTATTTTGCTTTAAAATATTAATTACTAGTGGTCTGCCCGCGGCTACGCTAGCGTTGTGTAAGATTTCCCGTAAAAACTATCCTATGTGTTAAGGGTACAAACTGTCTCTATTCCAAAGTTCATCTCAACTCGTTTAGCGTGAAAGAGTAACAAACATCCATCCATACATACAAACTTTCACGTTTATAATAGTAATGATTTTTTATTTTAAAAGCTGTAGTCGTAAATACTGATTGTTGTTTAAGTATTTATTAATTAATTTTAACAAGCGTTTCGTCAAACGAAATTAAAAAAGTAGTTATGTTAATTTTCTTATCTTCATTAAATTCTCGTAAGATCAAATATATTTATGAAAGAAAATTACTAATTAAAAACGTTTTAATGAGAAAAGTAGCTACTTACCATTACGACTTTAATTACCTTGCTTCTTGTAATGAAATTAAGATGACAATAAAAGTTCAAGCATAAATTAGTTGTTTTTTCATTGTTTCTAGGAACAACATTTACGCAATGCGTCTTTACCTCTTATTTGTGTTTTTTTCTATTTCAACGTTTTTCCTTCTCCATGTTGATGCAGCAAAAGAAAATCCGAACTATAAAATGAAAAACGTTAGAGCTCTCTTCAAAGATTTCAAGAAAAAGTACAAGAGAGCGTATGAGGATGCGAACCAAGAATATGCGCGTTATGAAGTGTTCAAATCGAACGTTGAAAATATAATTGAGGCAAACAAAAGCCCATCTATAAAGATTTATCAAGAAATAGGCCCTTATAGTGACATGAAACCGCAGGAATTCATTAAATATCAAAATACAAAGAGATACAATCCGGGGTAAGATATCGAACACTAATTGTCTTATGTGATTATTTCTTAGTATTAATTCTGCACATAATATTCTAGAACTTTATATTTCCTAAAAATAAACATTGAATTTACTTAAAAATACATCATCATTATAAAAAATTACAGTATTATCATAACTCTCGTCTCTCATTTATTATTTAATAAAAACCCTTAACAAAGTATGTATTATTGGTACTTTGACGTAGCTCTTCGATTCGGTATATATAAATATATATGCATAATTAGGTAAATTTATTAATAATACACAAGTAATAATAATAAATATGTGGGGAAATATTCACACACGGCCATCTGATCCCAAACTAAGCAGAGCTTGTACTTTGGGTACCAGACAGCTGATATACATTACATAAAAAGATAAATACATACTTATATAGATAAACAACATCCAAACACAAGGCAAACACAAGTGCTCATTACACGAATGTTTGCCCTGGGCAGGATTCGAACCCTCGACTCTGTGCTCCGAAGGCAGGCGTATTACCGACTAGGCTACGGGGCCGTAACTGAAACTCAATAGAACATTGTTTTTAAGGATTTTTGACTGCATGTTACCCTTATTTTCAGATCCCTAGATTACGCCTGGAAGACGTAGAGGTAGAAACAGTTGGTAAAGTATGACATGTCCAAAATTATTCTTCTAGGGAATAAAAGCTCTTTCGATTAACTCTAGGTATAGTTGTAATTTTGTTAAATGTTATCATTTAGATATTGTATGGTTTCAATGTTTTCTCAGACTTCTATTGTTTTAACGTAATCCACTGTTGTTTAATAAGTATTTGCTGTAAGGATTTATTTTTCTCTATTGTTATAAGTGATTGTCTAATAAGAAGACTTTTTGTTTTTCTAGAAGAATTATCTTCGACATGACATGCCTATACCTACTAAGTTTGTCTATGTTCATCCATTTTCCTTTCAAATTGTAAATAAATCTCTTTTCTGTTAAATAATTATTTCTTTGCAGTGAAGTGCGTAGGAGGGCGAAAGGTGATGTCTTCTTTAGAGGGTGGTAAAGTAACTAATAAATACTACCAATAAAGTGGCTATATTATAATCACGTTTTTTATTTTATTTTTGATTAACGGTCCGTCCGCGGCTACGCTCGTGTTATGCAAGATTTTTCCGTGGGAATAATATATTTCCCCGTAAAATATCGTTTCCTATGTGTTAATCCAAGGTAGAAATTATCTCCATTCCAAACATACTAATCCGTGACCTTTATTATATCGCGCGCAGTTTTAGTTGCTGTACTATTTACTTTTATAATTAAATAAATACCAACACTTGATCACTCTTAAAACAACAAATAAAGTAACATAATCAAATGAAAATTTTACAAAATTGGCGCCAACCTCAAAACAATAAAAGGTTTCTTTTTTATAAGCATAATTATGGAGAAAAGGCTCTCGCAAACATTCAGCCTCTACGAAACGGTTCGTAAAAATCGAGATTATTTTATTTTATTATTAAAATATTACTGGCTGATAATATTTATGATACAATTTGTTGAACTGGCTAAAAAAATATAAGAATCGATTAAATTTATTTTTATTATTAAAATGATCCTGGCTGAATAACAAGCTGAGACCATAGAAAAAAATATGTAATGAAAATCGCACTAGTGCGGTAAAACGCATTTACCGCAAAGTTTACTGCCTTTGTAAATTAAATTTTCGAGCAAGGTGTATTGAAAAAAAAATGTAATGCCGCACGTTTAGAGGACGTGTCGTATAGATGTACTTCTAACAAATTTATTTCTAAATATTATTGAATACTACTCAATAAATATTATACCATAAATTCTAAATTGTTACAATTTTCTTAGGGTTGAAATTTGTGATTTGCCCTCCATCAAGGTTCTTATTTCGCACATAACATCACATCACAATGGAATTTGTATGAACTATATAAGTTTGATAATCCCCGCATCCCTTTATCTGTTTTGCTAATTTGCTAATGTGGTCACAACAACTCGTATTCAGGATTTATGACCAATCACAATTTCATAGCTAAATTGTACAGATTGTGGTGAGCTGAATTAATTGACATTATAATATATTACAATGATAATAAATCAAGGTGTAAATTAACAAGCTGCATGTAGCTCCATATGGAGTTTAATTTATTTAATATACAAGTATATTAAAGGTTGCCTAAGAACACTTCTGTCTTAGATCGGTTACTACGTAGAACATTATGATAGTAATGCATTAATAAAAGCTAGTTTCTAACCTTAGATCGAGTAGTATGCATGGTATTGGGAAATTAGAGAAATCACGTTCAATGAAAAAGGAAAGAGCGGATTGAGTTTGCTAGTAGAACTAGAATGCGATTATAGTACACGCACTCAACAACTTACCGTATTGAACAGATCGTGAAAAACACAGTAAAAACAACAATTTCACTGTTTACAAACAAGCACACACTAAATTGGCGGACACGTACTTAATAATTAAATGTATTGTATCACTTTACTTCCCCATATAAATCCTAATTTAACCAATCACACAACATCACACAATTTCGACCCCGCGATGTATTTTCTTACTGCAACTCTTCTTTTTCAATTTTGCTATCTTATCAATTCCTCTCTCGGGTATGCTTTATGCGTTAGAAAGAGAAAGAAATTATGGGAAGCCGAGCCGTCTCGGCTTCTATGGCGCCATTTTATGGGTGTGTTTCAAATCAAAGTGACAGCGCCGGCAACATGCGAGTGAGAAGGCAAATATGGAAGTAAACCCTTGGAGCGCCAGAGACAGAGTATACGGCAATTCACGAACTCGGTCGGTCGTGCGACTCGTGCGGGATCGAATATACATTGACGTGCTTGTAGAGCGCCGTCCGCCTCGACTTGTATTAAAAAAGCAATGTATCTTGCGCTCGCGTGTACGTAAATTACTATCGGCATTAGAGGCTGTTGGAGCAGATTTTCGAAAGGTAAGCCAAGGGGAATCGGCTTGTATGGACCCTTCGCCTACCTACCAGAATAATACTGTATAAAGGAATAAAGAATCTATTTCAAAAACATATGTTTTTAATATCTATTGTAATATGTTATTTATTTAATATATGGTATTAAGCTATACTCGTGTTACTTAAGTCTTACTCAATGCTTTGTTGATTATTGTTAAGTGGAAACTTTTTTTACTGTATATCTTTATTGTACCAAATTAAGGCTGTTTGTTTCCCTAAAATAAACAAATTATTTTATATTATTGTTATACTTGTAAAAATAGTATGAATTTGTACTTCTTTTTCAAAGCTGAACACAAATAATTTCCACTTTCGGTTGGGATCCCTAGGTAGGTCAAGTGAAAAACTATCGTGTGATTAGGGTTCCGTGCCACTTACGTTCTCAATAAGACGCCTTTCTTCGTCCTCATGAGGGTAATTTGTTACTTTCCTGTAGTAAGTGGCATACATCATTCGGCGAAGTTCGAATTCGCAGCGGACTATTATTGGTACTATGGGGCAACTCCACGTAGCCCAGATGTGGTAGAGGAAACTTGCTTGCAATTACAACACACGTATAGCTTCTTTGTATATAGTACATTGTTATACGAGGGGTGAAAGTAACTTATTTAGCGCCGAGACGGGGTTTGGGGCCTGAGCGTAGCGAGGGCCTTAATAGTTCGAGGCATTAAATAAGTCTTTAACCAGAGGTAAACACTGTGCTTTTCATAACGAATACTAGGAAAGTAAAAATCAAAACACAAATTAGCTAAAGAAAAAATGAGTGACTTCCATATCTGAATCAGATGAACTCATTGTAAACGAAACCCTACAACTCGAGAAACAAATGATAATCGGATTGTTGCTTTCCCGCCTATTTTTTATTTTTTGCTGTGGCCGTGCCCACCAGCTTTTGAGCCATTATTTTTAATTTCCATCATTGAAAATATTTTGCCCAAATCTATTTTATTTTAAAGAAATAGTTGAAAGTTTTAAAAAATATATATTCTTTAATTAATACTAAACTTAATGTTATTTCAATTGCGCTGTAATTGAGTGGCTGTATAGAAAGATGGAACATAGTTCAATAGAAATGTGAAATTAGAACCAGTTTTTTTTTATAATTTGCCAGAATGAATGAAAATCAATGTATTTTTTTTTCGGTTCGCTCCTTTCTGGAGCAGGCAAAGGCATATGCCATGCAGCCAGAAAATGAATGATTGAATGACAGCTGTCAGTTGAAAGTGATTCTCCCTCCGGGCTGAAAAGTATTACCTTCAATCCGCTCTTCAGGCAACTTCCGAACTACTATATATATACTACTACTATATATTTTTATAATTTTCACGAAAACCTAATTGACAACGCATAGTCTGCTCTTCATTTTCAGTCTCCCCCACTGTTATATGCTTTTTCACAAAACATCAGGCATCTCTCGAGTGTCAGTAATAACCAAAAAGAATCAATTCAAAAGAAGAAAATATACTGTGGAGTTTGCACACAGAGCATACAAACTCCACAGTACCTACCAACAAGCAGTATATTTTTTTAGACAGTATTTTAAGTAAGATAATGGAATTATGTCTAATGATGATATTATATGTATATTATATTATATGTCACAGCCATGTCGTATAACATGCCGTATTGCAAACAGGCGCGCCCGATTGAAAAACGTCGCTGTTTTTCGTGGTGACGATACGTTCTACATCGTGGTGGCGATACATTCTACTTAGCGGCGGCTTTCAACTTTTAGCTTTGTTGTCAACAAGAAGCAATGTAGGGTGACTTATGAAGAATCGATAAAAAAATTAAATCTCAATTTTATAAAAATAAAAATGTCTTTAACATCTTGTGAATTAGGCAATATCAAAAGTTTAAGTACTCATTAATAAAAATATTGTTCTGTAAGAATCACACGAACGGTAGAATCGTCATGAGATTTTATTTTCAAAATGAGATGGTCTTCGTTACCAATATTTATATTTCAGAGTTGTACCCCAATAATATTGCTCGGGTGTCCGACGAATACTAGAATCCATGGCCACCTTACCCATTTTGATGTGCGAAATAACTTCAAAAACTTGATCACGTCTTGTTCAAGGTTTTTTCACATTTCCGGACTGTTCACTATAGTAGAAGTACTAAAGCGGACAATTAAATTAAATTTATCTTTGAATTCACTATTTCCACGATGCATCGTGGAAATTTGATGTTATCAACATTTGCACTTCTAAATTAAATATTTTGTTGTGACACTGTTGTCGATTGCGACGCCATTTTTGTTGTTACGAGCTACTTGTGGCGATACAGCGCTACTTGTGGCGATAAATGGAACTTTAAAGCGGCGCGGCATATCGACGACGCACCCGTATGTATGTGGCCACCACGTTACTAAGCCGCTTTGACGAACGCAAAGTGCTCATACAATGCGGCGTAATTTATTTCAGCTGAATTGAAATCCGGCTAAACGAAAGGTAGTCGCATTTCAAAATAGCGACGTTTTTCAATCGCGCGCGCCTATTTGTAATACGGCGCGATATACAATATGGCTGCGACATATATACATACGGGGTTATTTTTATTCAGTGCACAAACTTATGTTGTTCAGACCATGAAACATGGGTCCGGAAATGAAAGAAAATTTTGTAGGTACTTCCCATACTAAATGCTGAGTTGGCTGCGGCAGTTTGTATGGGAGATCCATATTTTTTTCAGTTCCGGACCTATTTTTTTCGGGAAAGTTGTTTAGTTTCATGGTCTAAACGACATATTAAAATTTGTGCACTGAATAAAAAATAACCCTGTATAACGTTAATGCAATGAGTGGGGATTTCTGCAATAATCACTTTCGATTACTTTTTAAAATTCGAGAACCTATTTTTGTTTCATTCTACAACAATTATGGCGTAGCTGGGTTTGTGCCTTTAAATGACTGGTAGTATGTTTAAGATAAAGTTAACTTTTTTCTTCAGGGGGCGGCGCCAGGACTACATAAAATAGCCAGTTTCTCATTCTGACTACTTCTCGTGTTTTTCTTTGGTTACCTACAAATTATGTTAATAAAAAAGAAGTCACGCTCCATTAAAGTTAATTTAGGTTTACAAAAGATGTTATAACTGTCGGATACGATGTACAACAGCATTCTCGACAACAGCAGGATATTTTTAATTAAACGTAACTGTTATTAAGCGAAATCCGTTAACAAAGGACCTTTGTATTTCCGATTTACAAAGAATGGTCGTTTATTGTTATTTTTTAGTTTCTCCTACGAAGTGGGTTGCCGTTATAAACGGAAAATATAAATCCTTTGGACGAACAATATCTTGGGTAGACGTTTTCACTGAAAGAGTTTCTGGTGAAAACACAGGACAGTGATTCATTGAGTTATGTGAAGCGAAAATCAAAAGTCAAAATAGATAACACTTTTTAGGCTTCCGTAGTAAAAAAGGAACCCTTATAGTTTCGCCATGTGCGTCTGCCTGTCTGTCCGTCCGCGGCTTAGCTCAGATACTCTTAGTACTATATACATATTAATCATGCCGACAAGGCTGAAGAATAAAATCTTAAAGAAAATGTTTTTTGAGTGTTCCTCTGGTACACGTGAAGTGGGGGTTATTTTTTTATTCACGACTACCTTATAGTGTGAGGTATCGTTGGATAGTTTTTTTTTTATAAAATAATGGGGGTTTGCTAAAGCCATTTTTTGATGCTAGTGTAGTACGTTTCATAAATGTTTCGTTTTAAAGTGCTTATTTTTGTTTCGTGGCCCCCATACCAGCGAAGGGATCCCTTTCTTTGACATAATGTTTTTTTTACTAATATATTTTGGCATACCATGTTTCGCTTAATTTTTTTTCCCTATTATTTCTTTGGCTTAATTTTTTTTCATAATATTTGTTTTGGCATAATGTTATTTTTGACTATTTTATTTATGACTACTTTTTGCAGAATGGTTTTTAGGAATATTGTTTTATCTACTAATAGTTATTTGTCATAAAGGAGAAATGGCTACAAATGAAATTTTTATTACTTAGATAATAATAGACTCAAAATAGGTTAAGGTGCGGCGGGGGTGGCCCTTGGGCCACCCCTAAGCCGCCTCTTTATTTTGTTAGTACAAACTAAACTGAACAAAACTGAACAACTTTCCCCAAGAAACAGGGTCCGGAAATGAAAGAAAATTTTGTACCTCCCATACTAATTGCTGAGTTTTTTTTCAGTTCCGTTTTCGGGAAAGTTGATTAGTTTCATGGTCTGAACGACATATTAAAGTTTGTGCACTGAAAAATAACCCTGTATTATTTAGTAAAAATATACCTATAAATTACAATTTACCTGTAGGTACAATACTTGCCACAAATATTACGAGTTAATTTATCGCCATAAGTTTGAGCTTACTGGCCAAATTAGTTAATGGAATTCGCAGAAACGGGAAAAACGAGATTATGGAACTAAATATGACACTTGCTTTTTGAAAAACAAACCATTATGTTTCTGAAGATCTTAGCGTTGTATTCAGGTTTGTCTGTGACAAAGATAAAGTAACTATCTTTCTTAAAAAATAAAAAAGGTATCATTTTTGTAAGTATCATTAGAATTGTCGCTTTGGGTCCACCACATTGTATACAGACAATGTATTAAAAAAAAAAAAGTCGTCAACAAGGGTGGCGGTCAATAGCTAATTTGTCAGTTTTCAAGACAAAATTATTTAAATGAAATATGATCGGCCCACATTATAGAGTTTCATATCTTCTTTCATTGTCGTCGGTATCAAATAAACAATTTTTTCGTCCCTTCACATGAATAAATAGATTCGAGACCAATGGGCACTTTAAATGTGAAGGCCCTCAGAGCCAGCAGGTAATTAAACAAAAATAACATTTTGCATAAAATGAATAAAACAAATAAGAACGTGATTTTAAGCTTTTTCCTTCGTTTCGACAATTTTAAACATTTTTATTTTACATTTTGGTCTCAACTTTTTCTTTCTTAAGACAATACAGGACTGCTCACCACACCTAAATACCATAAGAAGGTATATTTTCCTGCAGACGCCGGAGATAACAGCACACTAACGCTAAAGAGATTAGCTGGGCTACATCTGGCGTTATAGTAATCAGGTATAATTTAATATACTTTTTAGGTGTATAAACGTATTGTTGTCGGCTCATACACCTTCCTACTGAGGGACTTGAGCTCGTATATACATACTATTATTACCACCATTTATTTTTTCTATGCACCATTTTTTTTTGTAATAGACTATTATTATTTGTAATTTTATGAATTTATTTCACTTTAACGTATTCATCTCGAGCAAGTCGTAAATGCGGGCTGAGGGAATAGAAATTTAACAACTATTTTAAAGTATTTTAAAAATAAACTTGCAACTTATGACTACCTACTTATGTTAAATGATAATTTATTCATGATATTCTTGCACTCAATTTTGGCTAAAAAAGTTTACAATTTTGTCACTCTGAGTGTCACTTGAAGCTCTACTGACTCCTTTTTTGTTATGATAACTACCTACCAATTTGGTGTCTTTGGCTTTGCATAAAAGCAAATACAAACAGCGGCGGCGTAGCGGAAGTGCTACGCCGTAGCCACGTAGTACAAAGACGTAGCATAGTAGCTACGAAGACAAACTGCGTGCGCTGCTGATGAAACTTATTGAATTTGAAACCAGTCTTGAATTTAAGAATTTGTTTCTGTAATTTGAAAAACAATTTAAAATAAAAACAACGTTTATGATATTTTGTAAAGTAGGAAATAAAATGACCTACCTTACTCTTTGTGTCTCGGGGTCGTAAATATAAAATATTGCTTTCGCGCTGAACAAAACAAAATCTATTTTTAATTCTCAAATGGCAGAAAGAACGCAATAAATAATAAATTTTCCATGTCATATTGTACTGCAAAAGCAAGGAAACTGCAAATTCATGCAGATTTCATCGAGGCGCCGCGTGTCGCCGCCTGGGCCGCCGCCGCCGACGCTACGCGATAACAACGTTCCATGTAAATATGCTAAACATGACTTCATTACGTTGTCGAGATTTTTATACTGCGCACAGGATTTCCTGAATGTAACGGTCGAGTAATCTGGTTGCGTAATGGCTAAGGCTCCAAAAATAACAGGACAATGCCATTCATGTACCAAATATTCACGGATTTGTGGTGAAAAAGTTAGAAAATCTGTATTATTTATATAGATAGACCTTAGAGATACTGTGCCTTAGTAATATTTAATTTAACTAGTATGTGTTTGGATGGCGTCGCAAAAGGCCATAACCGTACTGGGCTGAAAAAATCAAGTTTTGTTTGTTTCATTGACTCGAAGAAGTACTGTGTCTTAGCACAACTAAGTCTACCAATAAAACCTACGTGGATGACCTACGCTTATCGCTCTTTTGTATTATATGTTTTATCATTGTATTTTTTGAATAAATTACCTTTACCTTTCAATTCATGGACAAAACACACAAAGATACACTAAACAAGATGTCCGCCCACGCTCGTGTGGATATTTGAAGGGGAGGTATATACACAAGGATTAAACGTATTAAACACATGGTGTAAGTGACAGATTTCCACAAAATAAAAGGGCACATTTAGCCAATGATTTTAAATCATATTCCACCAAAATTCCTCTCAAGTTCCAAAATATTAACCAATTTCATTTTAACGTCACTTAGTTAAACTGAAAAAAAAAATTAGGCGGAATATGATTTAAAGTTATATAAATGTAGCTCTGTATATATATATTTTAAATGTATTTAGGTTAAGTTTGTATTGTATGTATTACGTAATATATTATATTACATCGAAATTATTGTGCACGTTTTATCCGCTTTCATGTACCAGATTTCTCTCTTCCTAAGCCCGCTGAAAGACATTTCGCTAGAAATAAGCAGTGTTTTTCTTTATGTTCGTATTTTCTTTTGTAATGTTCTTGTGTACAATAAATAGTAAAATAAATAAATAAATTAAAATCATGGACTGAATCTGTTACTTAGTTAATTGTATTATTATATATTCTTCAGACAAAAAAAAACCGTAGTAAAGATACATTATATATAAAAACTAAAATGAATCCAATAGGGATAAAAATATACAAATTAACTACCTTAGTACCTATTAGGACTATAAATAGGATCGTTATTTACGATTACTGTCTCGCTGCACAGCCAACCAATGTTTTAGTATTGGACTATAAACACATTCACACATCGTCATGACGATTATGTTTTTGGACGAGCGGAGGCGTTCCCAGAAGGATGCTACGCTGGATCTAATAATAGCGAAAAAATCTGGTATCACATGGTCGAGGCACTGCACCACCTTGGTAACTTCACCAGGATGCGATATGGGTCATTATATTGCACCTTGACGGCGCTGCGCCCTTGTGTTATAGTAACGGTTTTTTATTTTTACAAACTAGTTTTGAGTTTATGGATTTCTATGCATGTTTTGTTCACCTATAATTTTATTGGTGCATTAGGTTTAATGTTAAGATTTATTTAAACTAATATGTAACGATAAAATATTATTTAGACGATAAAGATTTATTAAGACTAATAAATATAAATAAATAATACCCCATAATTTTGTGGAGACCTGTCACTTAGATACAACTTGTAGGTATAGCCACAGAGAAATAGCGGTATATTCCCTATGTGTGGAAAATTTAATTTATATCCACACATGATCAAGTCGATAAATAATATTTACACTTACAAACTAAGATAATAATAATATTAGAATAAGAAAAGACCGTGTAGAGTTAAATACATATTAGAAACTCCGAGCTACGAATGACTAAACTTAAAATTTAGTATACCTACGTTAAAAAAACGGAAGGAAACTTGCGAGGATCTCTTATTTAATGTAAAATAAAACGCTTTTAGCAGAGAACGTCGGATATTATATCTGTAAATGAAAAGGGTCAGTAATATTTTAAGAAAAACTAGATTTATTGAATCTCAAAAGTACATAGGTACAAAAAATCAAAAATGAAAGAGAAAAAGTAATGTTGCCATACATAAAAATATCAGCAACTATTTAGTTTTGTTATTTTAAACCTCATAAAACTAATAAATGCTACAAGCAAAATAAAGCAATTGAAATGAATAAAAAACTGTTATGTTCTATATTGAACAATATCTTTTGTTATTAAGTTAATGTTTTAAATTAGCTAATCTAAGTAGCTACACCAAAAGTGTTTCTAAATGGAAATTGTATTACCTATTCACGATGAAGGACTTCGCTTTTACTCGTAGTAAGTAGAGCTCCATTATTTGAGGTTTTTGACTTATGTAGGCAAGAATTTTTATTACGATCGAACGGAGAATAACCTGGATAGCAAATAAGACTGAAAATAACACACTTTCCTCATTCTTCAACTCACAATATCCGCTAGAATATAAAGCTTCGTTTGAAACTGCATTGTGCTGTATCGAAATAAATGCAATTGCATCGGTTGATTATTTTATTTTCCCCACGGAAACACTATACGTGCGGCGATAGTCAATGTCCTACAGTTTGGTATAAGATCAATAAAGGGTCACGGGTTACCAGCTCAGTTAGCCAGAGCAACTTCATGCCCCGACACCGCTGTACGAATCAAAGGCACCTCCACAACTTGTAATTAAACTCCAGTCTGTAATCTACCAAATGGAACACTAGCTAACTTTCAAAACGGTCTCTCGAGTCATTATATTCCTTTGCTTTAAAAGTTAGCTGTGTTTATGTTTGAAAACACTTTAATTTAGTATGGTTTGAAACGCGGTTATCTGAAAATTTACTTTTCAGATCTAAATTTTATCATTAAAATTGGTGCCGCGAGCGGTTTTACGAGTGGCAGTAATACTTTCCTAATAATGCTAACTATCGGTCATTGCTGTTGAGTACTATTTTTTTATCCAAGTGCAACCCAAACGCAGCAATGTAAACCAAATTAGTACTAGATCTAGAGAGATGTTGTCGCTGCTTAAGTACTCGGAGTAATAATGAGTTTACAAAATTTAGTGGCCCCGTCATTGCATAAGTTACTCTTTTGCTATGAATGTTAATCATATCATCAATGTTAGTCATACCAGTTTAATATCGTTAATTATAACTACGTGCACGTGAAAATTATAAAGATCGTTTTTGATTTCCGAAGAATCTTATTTCTAGTTCGCTCTTTTGAACTATTTCTATTGCTTTTATCTGCTTCAATTTTCTCTCGTAGCTACATTGTCTAGAATAGCTATCCCCAACGGACTGTAAACAATATACCTATTCGTAAAACTTTAGAGAGAAACTTCCCAGCTTTGTGTAACGCGGCGTAACTTAGATAATATCGTAAAAACACTCAGACGGGTTAATGCGTAGATTTATCGTCCTAGTTTCTAACTTATTTGTCCAACCAGCAGTCAACTCATGGACATTACTAAAGCACAGAGATGAATTTTGAAACTAAATTAGCGACACTCATTTGAATTTCAAATGTTTTTCTCAGTCTACTACAGACTAGAACAATATTTCAGCATGAAAATTCAGTCTTAAAAGAATATATCTTATAGCTACGAGAACATTGAAGCTTGCGTGAGCAAAAAGCTAATTACGTCATACACAAAGTTCAGAAAAGCGGTTTTAGTATATCAAAGGAGAGTTACCGAGGGTGCACACTACACGTGTACTACGTTGATGTAGTAGTAGGATAGGACACGTCAAAACACAAATTATAGCATGAGTAAATTATAGCATGAGTAAATATACTACCCATAAGTATCCAAAGGCCTAAAAAGGCTGGAAATGGTCAAGATCATGGTGATGAAATAAGTAGATATACAATTCAAGACACATTATAGAATGAATGACATAAATAATTTTCTCGAACCTTCACGAATGAAATTGTTTTTTTAGCCTAAATATTTTTTGTAGTTTAATCATTTAGACTAAACATACCCGAGTAATAAATAAATACATACACACAAACATAAAGTAAGCATGATTTTTATTCCATTTTTGTTAAAACTTTAGTTGCTACTGGAAGTTTGAATCTCATCATGACGAAACGTTTCATTTACACACTTTTATACAACTTTCACCAAGATCCCTGAAAACTTCGCAGCACGACTCTTTTGGATGAAAACATTTACTTTGCATGCACTTTACAATTATTGCTCCTCAACTCTCAAGATCAAAGATACTTTTAAAGCCAACTCTTAAAAGATTCATTACTGATGAAAATTATTTAAATAAACTTATATTTAACAAAATAATTCAGTACATCATTAGGTGTGTAACAACAAAAATGCTTGAACTGAGATAGCACAATAAAATTATCTTCAGGTGAGAATCATTGATTTATTTTAAAACATATGATTGTAAACGTACTTAACTTGACTAAATTGAGCATAATCTAAAGGATTTTTTTTTATCTGTATTGTGTTAAATTGTCAATTCGTAAGAAAAACAGAAACTACATGAAGCTGTGTAAAAAAGAAATTCCGCGGCCGCTATAAATTACCACTTTGGTAGAAATAGCGATAAGGTTAGAAAAGATAACTCCTCACTTTGGCACATTAAATACTTCATTTTTCACTCTCATCTCGAAAGTGTTGCTTCTTAAACCATTCGAGTAACTACAGTAGCGCGGGCAATAATGAAGACGCCGATGAGGGCCGTTTAATTAACTTCAAAATGAGGCTGTGCTGTGGCTCTCTAACTTCAGCCGAGCAGTTTGCGAGAAGAAATAATAATGAGCTCTTCGACGGCCGACAGCCGCTCCGCCCCGCTGCTGCAGGGAAACTTTTTCTCCGCTTTGTCGGCCGTCTTACGACTGTTAAGTACCGATTGTCGTCGTATTTTAAAAATTATTTATTTTGGTCAGTGTTTTCATTGCTAAATCTGTTACAGTTAATTTATGTTTAAACTTTTGTTTTATCTTTCATTATCTCTTTGGCATTGACAAAAAAATTATCAGCTGATCGAGTCAATTTGTATAAAAGTAAACAAATAATGCGAATTTTGAAAAGTAGTGGAAAAAAGTTAGTATTTTTTATGGGCTAACCTACCACCCGAGTAAAAAAGGTTTGCGATATTTTGCTAACACGTTGTATCTAATTAAATTTAACAAACATTATCCCGCAATAATAACCTAAAAATTATTAAAACTATTCTGTTATTTGACATGCGAAGTTTTGTTACTGCCATCAATTCTCAACAATGCTCTTCAGACTGAACAGCACGGAATAAGCTGTTAATTAAATTATATCAGCTAAAACCAACAGGGAGCTTTAATGAAACAAGAGCAGACAGTAATTATGTTAAAAATAGTAATACGATTTATCGGATAAAATGGATAAAATTTACGTTTCCAATTTTACTTTTCGCAACAAAAATTTAAGCAAAATTATTTCGTGTTATTAAATATAAAGAAATCACATCATTTGTAATTATATTACATGGCACACAGCTTATTATACAAGCAAAATATAAATGTATGTGCGAAAAATAATCTTGAATTTCTAAACTGACAAACAATTCGTATTACAACCAGTGACGATTGCTTTTGTCGTCAGTGCAACATTATCCATTACATATTTTACGTGATCACCTGATCGTCAAATAATTATTAAAATATAAAAATAAAATAACATAACACGTTTTTAACGCACTAAAAGAGTATAAAATAATTTTGATTCTCATTTTTATTGCTGTAGTATTTTGAGTAGGACTTAAAACGAAAAATGTGGGTTGCATCGGACTTTGGAAGGAAAGATTTCCTCAGGCCCTTCTCTGAAACCGCACCGTGACGTTGACAACATCCTAGGTCGAGGTCCGAGGCCGTCTGAGGGCACCTAGGCGTATTGCTATTAATTTTTTAGGGGTCTAAGCACGTCTGCTGTATTACCACTTTGTTATACCACCAGCAACCAGCAGTTAGGTCAGTTAGAAACTTTATTAATCGTAAGAGTTACATAACTGACTGCAGTGAGCCCCTTATTTTGTCCGCTGGTGCGTGGTTTCAGCGGATCGGCACATACGAGTAGCAGCCAGGCGCGCGCATCAGCTCCTGTGCAAATAGATTCACGCCTGGACCGCGTCCAACGCTCGCTTTATTGCAACATAAATCCTTATCTGGCCACGCTTTTTGCACGAGAGAGTGTGTCTGTTCAATATCAGATAAAAGTCATTAATATCGCACTCATGCCTTTTAAGTTGAGCAGAAAATGGATAGATGTCCTCTTTGTTGAGGTTAATATTAGCGGTAGTGAAATTTTAAACGTTTATTTCATTTTCGAAGGAAACATTAACGCATTACATAAACAATGCTACAATTATAAATAAGGTACGTTAGAGGAAATAGGACCGAGTATTTCTTTAAGCTTTTTGATAAGAGAAGTTCGGTCTATGATATTTTTTTAAAAATTACAAATATTCGTAGTTTGTTTAATTAATTTTGAATAAGTTATCGCTAAGTTTACTGCTTAAGATGATTTTGCTTTGATTTACCACTTTAAAAAAATATGTACGTACATAATAGTAAGAGCTCCACAGTTACACTGTTTATAATAACACATGTTAAAGAAAAACGAGTACGATCGATATGATACGATCTATTAAAAAATAACTCGTAAAGCTAGATCTCGTGACTGAATGGTCGTTGTTTTACAAACAAACGCGAAATTCTTGCGTTGTGTTATTCTCGGGCGATGTGAAAACGGGAGCGCGTTTTCACTTTTTTGTTTGTTTTCGAGGAGGCCTAGCTGTCGCTGTCAAGAGGAAAAATGGCGCAGTCAGAGGTCACGAGCGTCCAAAGTGCAGATCGTTGTATGCCGTTAACTTGAATGATTTCTGTGCGGCTTGTCCGACGGTTTTCACCTCTACTCCGACCCTATTTGCTCGCTCTTTCATTCCCACTCTTCAAACCTTTATCACATAAAAAAGCTTTTTGTTTGGACTAAGAATTACATATTTCTCTACGTTACAATTTTGGTCTCGCTCGTGTAGGTTGACGATGCTCTTAATTTGGAAACCATCAAACAAAAAGCTTGCTAGACGTTTGAAACTGTTTAAAGTTAGGGCTAACTTGTCGAAAACAGCGAAGGATGGAAAGTTGCCGATCTATTTCATCCCGGCGCGCCACATATCGTACAGAGCAGGGAAGTCAGAGAGACACTTAATTAACTTTAAAGCTAGGTACAAACTTCCCCGGCGGCGTAATGGGGGGCAGGCTCCACCACACGTTACTCGACGGCACTGCGCTCGCTCCGTACTCCCGCGAGGCCAAACGCTCCCAGCTTCCAGCCTCTTTAAGTGTATTGCAAAGTTCTTCGACTTTGCGACTCGTCATTCACGTTACAAAGTAGTTCTGAGTGTTCCACTTTACACTTGCTCGGTTTTTATGACACAGGTTGAAAGGTGCATTACCTAACCCCGCAGCAGATGTTTTAGCTTACGCTGCTATATTCGCTCCAATTTTGTAAATAGAAAAATAAATTGATATTTGTTTTGGCGGGCTGAGTGACTTTGGCGTTAAAACAACAAAGACAAAATAAATTAACGTAGGTACAACTGCGCGAGCGAACTCATTTGCATTTTCGGCGGACGCGCGATAACGTTCGTACGTCATTTGCTCATTCAGTGCTTCGAAATTAATGGATGGTGGGTGTGGAAGTGTGGACGGGCCTTTTCTATTTTGGGAGAAAATTTAACCGAGCTGTCGATGATGACGTAATACGTTACGTAGGAACAAAGGTATATCGACGGCGCGTGGCGGTGGCTTACCGAACTATGCCCTTCGCCGCGCCGGGTAATATTGAAGACGTGTTTAATTAACCCCCGAAAGCCCTATATTAAAACCGCAGCGCCACCAACTCGATACCTAGTATCGCATGTAAGCTATATTAAATTTTCCTTATTTATTAAATTAACTTCTGAGAGGCATTCCCTTTAACATGAAACGCGTGTGGAAAATGAGTTAGAATCTAATGTTTATAATTATTAAACCTTCATAAAGGATCAGCGAGGCGTTTTCGTGGAAAATTATTTGAAAGTGTTTATAGATGGCGCTGATGAATCATATACCAACTGTTATGGTAACCGGTAACCAAAGAGTTCAAAAGTATTGAGAGGTTATTTTTTTATATAGGTATATAAATGCAAAGATTTCTACGCGCGTCACCAGCGAAGCGATCTTCTTTTGTTTCTCTGAGATATTTTGCCAATGACAACGTATTTCATGCTTTTCATGCTACGATAAAACAAACGAGAAGAAAGCGAGCTAACTCAAATAAAACAGATTTCACAGTTAGCAAAATGAAAACCGAGTGCGTTCCAAAACGCTCTCGGATATTTTCACTTCCTTCAAATTCTACGAATAAGGAAGCTATAGAAGTCGCATTCCGTTCAAAAAATGGCCCCACGCCAAGGGCAACACAGACAGCGGGGCTTAAAAAGGGCAACACACGCGCTAGTTAGTCTGTTACGCACTGTATGATGGACTGAAAAACAAAAATACAATATAATTCAGACAAACATAGGTAATAAAATGACCTCCGGCGTGCAGAAGGCCCAAAAAGCCAGCAAAAAAGAAACTGGGGTAACAAATCACAAGTAAATACATTTATTTTCAGTATTCTAAATACTTGACATAAAATAATGATGGATGGGATTATGCAAGCAATAGTCAGTCAATGTCTACGGCTTATATTAAGGTATAATGTCATAATACTTATATCCTATAAAAATACTTAAATAATTTTGAATAGAAACTGTTATTTTTCGTTAGTCACCCCACTAAGTAAATATTGAAATTATATTGATTGTGCTGCATTATTATTAACATAATATGATGAAGTTTTCTCTTTAACCCAAAGTGAAAGACAATGTAAGTAAACCATACATCTGAAGTTGCCAATTGTCTTTGTTATTTTCTTTTAAAAGGCACAAGGCCAAGTCTTCTATACTAGTGGCTCTGTGTGCTGTAGACCTCGCGAGTCGCTGTATATCTCTTTATATTTGACGGAGAACCGTTGCCAGCAGGATCGCACATGGTGGATGGATCCCCGAAATAATGTAGTCTCTCCTTAGTTCAGGCTTGTATTTCAAAGTTAGTAAAATCACAACTCGAAAATAACAATTGATTGGCAAGATTTTAATGGATACAATATACAATACGAAAACGTGAGAAGTTTGACACAGGGTAATGGCCTCTTCCCAAAAACAATCACACAATCACACATTTAAATAATATATTATATAAGGTGATTGTAGTAAATAATTACAAAGCAATCTGATTGATATCAGTAATGCAAAAGTACGATAATTTTAATTTGACACTTAATACACACTTAATTCATAACACACTTAATGCATAACACATCCACTGCACAAGTGACGCGATCCAATCACCGTTATCCGTCATGCCGTGAACCAATCACCGCGCTTGCCGGAATATGACGTGATGCGTGAACGCATCCAATTGGCCCGTCTACAGTGACGTTTCTCGTTTAAGTACTCGAGATTTGGGGCCATATTTTTCTTGGGTTTTGTTTACAATTACACTTCCATAGCTTCCTTATTCGTAGTTCAAATTCAAGATCCTGAATAAACCTATTATTCGGTCAGAGCACAGAAGACTATAATACATACAAACATCCATCTGATCTAGTCTTAAAACTACTCTAGATTAAAACTAACAGTTATGTGTAGGACCTAAATTTTCTAGCGTTTGTTCCGATTACTTTAAATCGGATGATAACCGATTCGTAAGTATCTGTGAGTTTCTGTTTCATTGTATGGATTTATTTTGTAAGCTATCATTCTATCCTGTTACTGAATAAATAAAATACTTAGGTATTTAATTTATATGTTTGTTTGTACAATAACTTGCTATCATGAACAAAATAAAATGTAAGATCTGTATTTATCTTTGTCTAATAAATACCTACTCAAAAGTATCAATGTAGGTAATCTTTTATACCTATATTTTATAAGTAGTTTTGAGATCGCCGAGTGAAAGAAGTTTCAATATCTTGCATTCTTTTTAATCATATGACATTCGGGGCATTTTGGGGACGTATACGCCACCGCCATCTGTCGAAACCACAAGAACTACTTTTTTCTTAAAAAACAGCTCTCATGTTATTTTGATACTTAAGTTGATCTATTTATTTTAGTTCACTGTTCTAGTTTGTCATTTTGGTCTCAAGGGATCGAATTTGTCTGTACAAATGGTTTTTATAGAAATAATTTAGATCAGCTATTTGAATTTAACTGTTGTTCGTTTGTAAGCACTTATCTTTGTTTCTGATTTTTAGAATAACATTTATCATACACTATAGATGGCGCTGTCAGTTTTGGAAACTCGCTATTGTTTGTTTTCCGTCGAAGTACATATAGCACCAGGTTGAGTTCGGCCTTCATGACGACGACGTGACCACTTACCATCAAGTAATATTTTGCGGATTTGCCGCGGTAACAAAAGTGCTGCGTCTACAAATCCTTTAATACATACCTAAATAGTAAATACTATATACATAATATGATCATGCTCTTGACACTTAGAGGGTGAGCAGAGCTTTAGTGGGCTTAATACGGTCAAAGAATTACATATTTTTAAATAATTATTCTTCATACCTCCACTGCGCATAATATGATTTTTCAGCACTAAAATCCTTTTTGTATTGGGACCTTGGACTATCTAGAGCCAGTCAGTGCAAATCGCGATTTCGGTGTGCGTATTACTCATTGTTTTGCTTAGTGCAGGGTCCGCTATATATATACTACAACATTTAATATGTACTTTATTTATATTACTGGTAAAAAAAGTTATCGTAATTGTAATCGTATAAAATCTAAAATATCACATTAGTGTAATATCACATTAGATTACAATTACGATTACTTTTTTTTTGTGGAATGGACATAGTTTGTATAGTCGCCTGCAGAGAAATAGGACCCCCCCTAAAATACTATGCGCTATGCCAGGGGGGTCCGATTTCTCTGCAGGCGACGATCGTATATATATTATATAAAAACTATGTCCATTCCAAATTTCATCCAAATCCGTTGAGTACTTTAAGCACGAAGGCGGAACAAACATCTAAACAACTTTTTTACAGTTAAAAGTCTTATTCCCACGGGAAAATCTTACACGACGCGAGCGTAGCCGCAAGCGGACCCTTAGTTTGATAATAAATAAGTTAGTTAAGGTTTTATATATGTCGCTTTTAATTTAAATTGCAAATAAACTATTCCATAGTATTCTATTCTAATATTAGTAAAACCTTTTTGCTACAAGTAGAAGCAGGGTTGTGCAAAATACATACCAAGTCACAGCATCAAATACAAACTGAAATAATAGAAACAAAATTATGTACTTCAATAGGATTTATTTGTATTACAGAGAGGTGCCCTTAAATAAAGCTTTAAAAAAACTATATCACACCATACAAACACCAGGAAAAAATAAATAATTTAGTTTAAAGAGTTTTCATGACTTTGAAACGTACCCTACACGTACCACAAACGTACCATAAACGTACCCTACACGTACCCTACACGTACCCTACACGTACCCTACACGTACCCTACACGTAACATACACGAACCATACACGTACATGAAGGATTTTAAAATCGTTATTGTTTTCGTAATCAGCGACCCGATAAACCATACAAATTATACTCTTGTTGATTTTCAGATTTTGTCACCCCATTTCCCCCTTTTAAAGGTTGAATTATTGACAGGAGTACTCCTGTGAAGTTTCGAATAAAATAGTGTAACTAATCTTGTTTCCCCATACAAACTTTGCACCCCCGTTTGTCGTAGGTTCTGTCCAACCCTGTTTACAAGTACTTCTAGTTGCCGCCCCGTGCCGAATAACATGATTACAAATTTGAATGCGAACGCACTCTCGTGTGAGATAGCCTCCGGGTAGGCTGTGTCGGGTATATATATATAGGTAGTAAGCTTTTGTAGGAAACCACGTCATGTACAGCCAGCTCTGAACAAGCGGACATGCGTGTTAATAATTATAATAAACTCCTGCAGCTACGCTTTCTACTACGGCGTAGCTCACAGCTACGGAATTTGCTACGACAAGACGAATCGGAAATTGGTTCTTTTATAAGGACACCTTTGCCTAGCAGTATGTTATAAAAAAATTTGGTCATCACAAATACGATTCACAAAATATTTTACCTTAATTCTCGTAATTTTCTCTTACCTAACGAAATGCTTTCAAATTTTCCTTTAAGAAAGTCTTTTTATAAATTAATACTCTTTCATTTATTTAACACTTTTAATTTGTTAAGATAAAACTCACAGCGCTGTTACTTTCTGCGATCTGTAATTATTTCAGCTGAAAGTTATTCACCGGCCGGATATTACTTTAATAACAAATAAACTTGAAGGTAAACTTTGAAATTAAATAGATATTTTCATGAACATTTTATTAGAACGGGTATTTATTAATAGAGAGAAAAGGTTGAAAATGAATGCTCATAATTCTGTTATTTGAATTTGACGTATACGTCATATATAAAAATATTTGTATAGGAATTTCGTATGTTATCTTTTTAAAAAACATAGCGCAGCTTGATTTCGTGTGGGCCATGTCCTTACAAAATGCTTGTTTTCATGTTAGGTCATTCCTATCACTAAGAACGTAACATCTGTCTACTAAATGTAATTCATATTGTTTGTAACTCTACTCATCTATCATTCGCAGTACTAACTCATGGAATTGGCTTGAATAGAAAAAATATCAAAGTTTCATGAATATCACGTTAAATCAGAATAATATTACGTTCAGTTCAAAGTGAATGTAAGATGGTACATACTTTGTATGTATGTACTACAATAGTGGTGCGCTTTTGTTCCAAAGAGAAGGTATACGACATTCGAAATAATTGTAAGACTCCGTATGGTTGGCTGACAGCACCTATTGAAATCAAACTTTGTCTCGCATTGTTCTTTTTATTATTGTGGGTTCAAAAATGTGTGGGTTGTTGGGTATGAGGTCGACGACCGGCCTCTCAAACCCTGTTCGCATTATATTGATTGAAATTTCTTTCAAAAGTAAACGTTCTCACCAGACCAGTATTCTGACCAGCTTCTTCTTGTGCTATCCTTCCCTGGCCAAAGTGGAAGTATTTAAACAGACTCTGGACCCAAGTTGGCGGAAGAAAGAAGAATAAGCAGGTAGGGGCTATAGCTCGGATGGTTAATTTAGTGTGGTGTCTCTCTCCAGACAATGATGTCTTTATGTTATCTTGCCCAACGTATCCTCACACCTACACATGCGTGGACCTTTACTGCTGTATCGACACGATAAGACGTAAAAGCCCGTCTGACTGAACTGCATACGGCTGCAGTGGAGATAATCTCAAGATCAGCCTATGCGGTAAGGTGAGTAATGCGTCCTTTTTCTCATGACTGGCTTCTCGCCAGCTCGTTCCGACCAGCTACACCACTATTCCATTATCCTAATACACATTAGGTGGCGGGTTAATGATTTTGCACTGCAATATCTCACGCCGAAACTATGTTTTTTAATGTACAGCCTCCGATGGTCGTTTGATCCGTTAAACTTATAAAAGGTTCCATTTATCAGAAATTTATTATCATCGAATATTTTTTTGTATACCTACTTAACCGAAGAGTGTACAATGCAATACAAATATTCCTTATTGACACCAAGAATACATAAAAAGAACACAAAATACCAACTGAATTTAGAACCTCTTTTTTTAAAGTTGGTTGAAAATACGGATTGTTCAGTTTTAAATAACACAGTTTGCCGTAAAACAATACATCGATTCAATTTTATTTAGAACAAGCACATTAAGCTGAAATATGACTGGAAACCTGACTTTATACTGCAATAAATGAGTTACAAGCTGTATATTTTTTTTATCTTTTAGAACAAATAAGCGTGACGGGTATCCGGTGCCAGCAGGATCGCACATGGTGGATAGATTACCGAAATAATGAAGTCTCTTCTTAGTTCAGGCTTGTATTTTAACGTTAGCAAAATCACAATTTGATAATAACAAACGATTGGTAAGATTTAGACGGATACAAATTGAAAACGCGAGAAGTAACGGCCTCTTATCAAAAACAAGTTGTCAGTGCGCCCAAGGGGGTTTATCCTACATAGATAGACTTTTGACAGTACACACACATAAACATGATTAGTGTGTGCGTTGCGGAAAAGAAAGTGTTGTCCATAAGATTATCATACAAAGGTTTTTTGGGAGTAAATTAAATTCTCATTTTTATCCAAATGCATGTTTAAAATAAAAAAAACACAATGATTAACTTGAAACATTTTTTTAAAAGATTTTATGACATTAAATAATAGTATCAGTGCACCAACTTTTTAATATTACATACAACAATATTATGAAATGGAGATTTTATCGTAGGTCATGCAACACTAAAACGTCACTTGGCAATTTGTAATTTTTCTTTGTCCGCAAGTTTGGTTTTCTTTCTTTTCTTTTGCAAGTTTGTTGTAAATAATAGCGTGTTTTGTATAGTTCGGGTCGGTTGCAAAACACGAAGCTGGACGAAACCGGACTGTTTTAATAAGTGAATATTTTACTATAGAATGTCTACAGATTCATATAGGAAGTGCGCGAAGTGTGGAGCAACTCCTATACAGGATTGCACAGTGTCATTTCACCGATTCCCAAAGCCTGGAGTTACTAATATTTTACGGTAAGTTACTCTTACAAATCTTAGTGTCGGTAACATCAACTCCTATATTTATCTACCCACATCAGTTAAAACTAAACTTTGTAACTATGTACAAGCTCTGAATGGTAGGTATTTGCCTTTTTTCAAACATTAAAATAACTGGGTCAAACACTGGGGAAACGCTGCTCTAATCAATATGCACCTTATAATCTTATAACCTCAGTACCTTTCTATGTACTTATTTCATGTTGTGTCTTTTCCAGAGCTAGAGCTTGGGCGAAGTATTGCTGGCCTGAACAAGACTGGTTGTCTGTGGATGAATTAACTCGGCTTTTCAAATTTAACAAAGTATTATGCAAGACACATTTTGAAGATTCCTGTTTTACTGATAGCACTAAAAAGTGCTTGAGGAGATTTTCAGTGCCAGGAGACAAAATGTATGTTGCCACATTGATGGAAAATATGAAGAAAGACATGCCTTTGATGCACCATAATGAACAGGTAATAGTACATTGTTATATGAAGGGTGAAAGTAACTTAAATATCCAAATATTTTGCCCAAATCTATTTTATTTTAAAGAAATACTTAGTTAAAAGTCTATTATAATAAAGTCATTTATAAAATACATATTCTTTACTTTATTTTATTTTGTTTAAATTTAAAGAGTGGCTGTTTAGAAAGATGGAACATAGTTCAATAGACATGTGAAATTAGCCTATAGATAGACCTACTTTCAGAGTATGAGTAATGAAAAATAATATTTAAATCAAAATCAATTTTTGAATAACAATGTTATTTGTTATGTTATTTGTTTTTGTATTTTGACTTGCAGCTTGTTGTTGTCAATAAATTGAGTATTGAGTATTGAATGTGTTTAGATACTATTTATTCCCTATTTCCCCATAAACCTATTTACCTTGGAAATTTATTTCAGGGAACTTCAACCAGTTCTGCACGGTGCTTAAACCAAAACATGCCCAGCTCATCTGAATGCCAACCGGGTCCATCTACATCATCTGCAGTAGAACATCAAACCATGGAAGCAAGGGTAAATTTATATTCAGATTATAACTGTATTCTGTAATAGTGAAATACTTGCAAAATATACAAGGTTTTGGTCAGAGAGTCGCTTTCAGGGCGGGGTATGGCAGTTGGAGTATAGGCTTTGGGGCCCTTTTTTATGGACGCAACGTATTGCTGGTGACCATGCAAACAACTTTGGTCCTTGTCAATTTGGGCCTGCGACGCCAAGATATAACCAAACCACCAAAAAGAAGGGGGGGGGGTCCAATTTTTTTTTTTTAATATTTGTCTCTGTATGCGTCGAAATATCTTCAAATCAGTGTGTCTAAAAAAAGGGGGGTTATGCAGAATCAAATTTTCAACCAAAATATTTTTAAGTTTTTTCCGTTTTTTTCAAAGCTAACTTTCTCAAAGGAAAAAAGAATATTACTTTTACCGTTTAAAATGATTACATTTTCAGGGAACTTCAAACAGTTCTGCACAGTGCTTTAACCAAAACTTGCCCAGCTTATCTGAATGCCAAAAGGGCCCATCTACATCATCTGCAGTGGAACATCAAACCATGGAAGCAAGGGTAAATTTATATTCAGATTATAACTGTAGTAGTGAAATACATGCAAAACATACAAAGTGTTCCATAAAAATAAATAAATAAATATGTGGGGACATCTCACTCACATAAATAGTTAATTTACATTATCTAAACAACTTTTTCTTATATTTTCCTATGCAAGTATGGCAGATAAGTTCAAAACTCCCAGTCTCAACAGTAATGTAGTTTTTGATGATAATATTTTTTGTTTTTGTTTATAATTAAACACCTATTTTATTGGTCAATTATGTCTTATTATTAAGAATTATCAAATATAATATTAATTTTTCAATTTCAGGAACTTAAACAATCAGAAATGTTTAGGCAATCTGATGCAAAAAAAAATATAGCTAACAGAAGTTCGAATAAAAAGAATAGCATCCTAAGGGACCTAGATATAAAGAAAATATCTGAGTTGACTCCATGTAAAACTAGGCTATACAAAATTTGTAGTCAACGCATAAGAGAAATCAGTCGTTTGAGGAAACAATTCAAATTTAAAAGAAAATGTGACAAATTACAAAAAATATGTGAAGATGAGAATGTTAATAAACTTCATGAAATGAAACTTAGTAATACTTTCATAATATTACTACAAAGTCAGTTACAAAACTGTAAAAAAAAACAGAAAGCAAGAAGATACAGCATTGACCAAAAAGTTATGGCACTGATATTATATAAAAAATCACCAGCCTGCTATCGGCTTCTTAAAAGAATGTTTGCACTGCCTTGTCAGAGCACATTAAAAAAAATGTTAAACAGGATACCACTAAGACCTGGCATCAACTTACAAACATTTGAAGGTTTGAAACATATGGCAAGCAAACAATTACCTGAAGAAAACATCTGCATTATGTCATTTGACGAAATATCGATTAGAAAGCATTTGATTTATAATGAGAAATTAGACTTAATAGAAGGCTTCCAAGATCATGCTAATCATGGACGAACTCAAGAAATTGCCAGCAGTGCCTTGGTTTTCATGTTGGCAGGGATAAGAAAAAAATGGAAGCAACCCATAGCATTCTACTTTTCTGGAAAAACTGTCACTTCAAACAGATTATTTGTTATTATAAAAGAAGTAAGTATATCTATCATATATTTAAACAACTATCTATGTTATGATTGTTTTACCCTAATTACAATCTATGTTAGTGACTTAACTTAACCTAACTTAGGTGAGTTCTTCTTCACAGTTTCCACCATTGTGTTAGTGAACTCACCCAAAAAAATGTAATGACGGATCTAAGTGATGTAATAACATCCTATGGAAATAGATGAAGTTTGAGTTTGAGTTTGATGTATTATCGTTTTACTCCGTTAAGTGAAGTTTAGGCAAAGTAAATAAATCACACTAATATCCTTATATTTTTATCATGCATGTTTAATTAAAGTGAATATTTTTTTCCTTTCAGGTCTTACATGAATGCTTCAAAACTGGATTGAACGTTGTTGCCACTGTGTGTGACTTATCCAGGGTTAATATTAAAGCTCTTGAAAATCTTGGCTCATCGAAGGAAAAGTCTTATTTTACACACGAAGGGCATGAAATTGTAACAATATTGGATCCACCACACCTCCTCAAATGTACTAGAAATATGCTGTTAACTTACAATATAGAATACGCAACAGACTTGCAAGCGGACGGTAAACCTGTTAAAGGTAATTACTACTTATAATATCTGTGCTGGGTGAAAATCAATCATAATAATAAAATAAACAAAGATACTTATTTTTTTCTTTTTTTACATTTTCATTTGATTATTGTTTTGTTTGTTTAAAACAGGTATAGCAAAATGGAGCCACATACAACAGTTTTATAACTCCGACAAAACCAACCCCAATTTCGTTTTTGTTCCAGCACTAACTGAGCAGCATTTGAACCCTAACAGCAAACAAAAAATGAGGGTTAAGCTGGCAGCACAAGTGTTTAGTCATTCGGTAGCTGCAGGCATACTGGCTAAAGTAGCTTCTGGTGAGTTATTATATTGATTATTAATTAAAAACCTTAAGTGTAACGTAGGGTGCAGTTTTGTTTCTTAATTTCAGGTGAACTTCCTGCTGAAGCGCATGCTACAGCAACGCTTCTGAGCAACTTTGATCAGCTGTTTGATACTGTTAATGCCGACAGCCCAGACCTACGCGGTGGAAAAAAATATTAGACGAATATAACAGCGAAATCACCGCATCCGGAGTTGTTTATGAAAATGAGAAAATTTATTTCAGAAATGAAATTCATTGGTCCTAAAACACCTCCACCTTCACAGTTTGGCTGGATTCAAACTATAAATGCTGTGGAAAGACTTTGGAATAATTTATCAAAAAATAATAATATCAAGAGCCTTTCTACTCGTCGGCTGAACCAAGATCCGCTCGAGAACTGTTTTGGTTGCATACGATATCACTGTGGATCAAATGACAATCCAAATGCAGAACAATTTATTGCTGGAATGAAAACAGCCATCATAAGCAATTTGCGACACGGTGGTTCAAAAAAAAATTGCGAGGACGACACAGCTGTTTTATGTAACAATCTAAAACATTTTTTACTCCCAAACGAAAGCCTTGAAGAAAACCCTCAAGAAAAAAATCTGTCAACAGACAACACAACTCGTATACAAAGCATTGAGAATATTATTGCTGATACAACCCTAGCTATAGAGCAGGCATCCTCTGAGGCTCAGGCTTGCACATATGTGTGCGGTTTCATATTTAAAAAAATGAGAAGCAAAGAATGTGACAGTTGCAGGAAAGTTTGTTTAATACCTGATGAAATGACGAACATACACAGCTTCACAAATTTTAAAGAATATAATACAGCCCACGAAAGTTTAACATATGTAAATATAAGTTTTGTGGGTTGCATTGAAGTATGTTCATCAATTATTAATCACAAATTACACAAAGAACCTTGGAAATGCAATTTGAAGCAAAAAGCTATGTCTGCTCTATCAGAGGTGAATTTTGATTTCCTAAATGGGTGTTCAATGCACCTAGCTCAAAATGAAAAACATTTAAAAATGTCGACATTTTATATATGTCTGAAACGATATATAACGTTAAAAAATAGAGAATTCGGCGACGAAGAAAAAGCTAAATCGTTAGAAAGAAAAATGCGCATTCTCAAAAATAAATAATATTTCGTTTAAAGTTTGATTGCTTTATTTAAAAACTTTCCTCAATGATATAATATTGATAAAAACAAACATTTTTACTTGTAGCTCCCACATTTTATCTTTATTTTGTCAATAAATGCTTTTTACTTCTTTATACTCAAAAAGTATTTATTGCTAAAATAAAAGTTTGTGGGAACTACAAGTAAAAATTGTTTGTTTTTATCATTAAATAATTTCCTATGCCTCTTTGAAATTCCCGCCACATTAGTTCCTCATTATACCGTGCGGAATTTACAGCGCCATTTGTATTAGTGTAATGTCAAAAATTTTATCTATGGAGATACCATTCTTCTCACGTCAGTGAGTAGTATATTCCTTGAGTGCGCCGCTCCAGAAAAGAATGAAAATAAAATGAGATGGGTTCCTCAATCCCTCCGAATCTCGTTACAGGTTAGGCAATCCCGGATGTCCGTTAGCCAACCTAACCAAAACAGTCCAGTGTGGCCATTTACTCCGTGTCAACCACCTCCAAGCTGCCAGCTTGACGTTTCCATAGACGAATGAACGAATATCTAGTTCCAATCTTCAGCAATTGATGGCGCCCTCCGCCAACGTCATTGGTATCGCGAATATGACAGTTGGCCCAGCTTGGCCCACAGCGCTTGGTTGGTGGCGTCAATGTGGTTCTCCGACAAGCGTATAATGTTTTTGCAATAATGTAAGTGCGGTTATATTTTCATTTTTACGATTTATAAAAAAAACATATATATTTTGGTGTAAATAATGAGTAATAACAGTATATTACGATACGAGGATCGTAGGTGGCAAATTACAAACGGGGAGGCGAGGGTTTATAATGTCACGAGTTTGTTATAAAACCTAAGATCCGTGTGTTGTACGACGTCTTTCAATACACTTGTGAGAAAAATTATAATAAATAATTAAAATGAAAGATACCTCTACAGCAGCTACGATACTACAGGTAAAATTGTTCACATGAAATTAAAATAGTAACCTTTATTATATCGCACGCCGCCATTTTGATTGCTGTACTATTCACTTGTATCATTAAACATCAACACTTGATCACAACGATCAATGTAACATAGAAATTATAATTTTATAAAATTTGCGCCAACCTTAAAACAATAATAGGTTTCTTTTAATAAGCATTTCATAATTATGGAGCAAAGGCTCTCGCAAACATTCAGCCTCTAAGAATAGATTCTTCGTTAAATCGAGATATTTATATTTTTATTATAAAAAAATTACTGGCTCATAATATTTTTGATATTTGTTGAAATAAAAAATATTAATACTTTTCTCTTTGTAAGAATCGATTCAATTTATTTTTTATTATTGAAATGATCCTGGCTGAATAACAAATTATGGAAACTATTGCAAAAAAATGGATTGAAAACCGCACAAGTGCGGTGAAACGCATTCACCGCATAGTTTACTGCCTTCGTAAGTTCAATTTTCGAGCAAAGCGTATTGAAAAATATTTTTCACCTCTCCACCTCGGAAAGTTGGCTTTTAATGCCCGAAAACAGGGCCGAAAATCGCTTATTCATTTCTAGACATGCAAACCATTTTCATGTCTAGAGAGGAAAATTGGTTTGAATTTCGAAAATTATCTTACGCAGGAAAAAAATTTTTGTATATCCGCACGTAAAATAATTGACGTGTGCCATATTCTTTTTTATTGGGTGTGTTCCAAATCAAACTGTCAGCGCCGTCAGCGATCAGAAACCAAAAGATTGTATGGATTTCGCCTGCCTTTGAGTGCGCTAAAATCGATTTCAGCACGTCTCGGAACGCAGGGAGGGATAGATTTTCATACAATTTTGGAACGCACCCTAAAAACATAACCTATAAAAAGTTTGTTTATTGTTTTGGTTGTTTATTTTTATCTTATTAACAAGTACTATAAAATAAAAAATAAAACTACATATTATGATAAAATACAGTAATTAAATCTCAACTTATAGAATTATATCGAAAATAAGAGAACTCTTGTACATTTTTAAGTACCAATATTTACGTAGGTAAGTAAATAGTTAATAATGATTTCCTTGCCGGAACAGGTGAAAAATAATGTGTTGGGTTTGAGAGGAATCTTATTCTCACCTCGAACCTTAGAATCCCTCGCGAGCTTCAGGAGTCTATTTTTAGAAACACTCGCTTCGCTCGTGCTTCTATTATAGACTCCTTCACCTGCTCTGGATTCAATAGTATCAGTTCTCTGAGAAAAAATCAACATTCTTCTCTTACCTAACAAATAACTATTTCAATGTACGTTGGCACCACAGAGCTCGCAAATATTTTCCGCACAGCTCTCTTAATTTTTTTAGTTTTTTAGTTCCAAAATTTTAGGAAAACTACGAGTTCAGTTAAACAGTTTGTATTTTGAGTTTTTTATAAACATAGTTAATTGAATTAGAACTGAAAAAGTTTATAAATCGATTTTGATTCCATTCTTTATGTACTTACCTACCTACTCGTACGTATAATGATGTGACTTTTGGCAACAAAATAAAATCCTTACCTTTACTTGGTACTTTTATAGCTATCTACAAACTCAATTTTCTTTTGTAAAAGTTTTGCAAACTTTTTAATCGTTTTTAATATTTTATAAATTAAAAATTGCAAAATGATACGTAATTACAGTTATAAAAAAATATTAAAGCGCAACTTTTTATACATCTAGTTAAAGTACGTTGACAAATGAGAAATTTTGATATCGTGATGATTTAGGACTCTTACTACATAATAAAATTATTATCTTTTGATGAGAAGCGATAAATTAAGTTATATAAAAAAGTAGCAAGCGTACATTCACTTTTACTCACAAGATGAGCTATTTATAACGCTGATAGGATTTTAAACTAGGCACCGAATAATAGTTTTATACCGAGAAATAATACGTTCCTTTTCTCCTCTTTCATACTTTGTTGCGTTTGTAACAATACAAACGTTATATCTGTATTCTCGAGTTGGAGGTCCTCAACAAGACCATTATTCAAGTAGAATAGTGATACGACAAAGCACATAAATTCCCATTTTAATACTGTAACGTTATTTCGTTTATGCTAAACAGGGTGTTAATGCAATTCTAAAGAAGAATGACTTTTCCTGTTGTGTAAATAGTCCTTAAATAAGAATTATTGCAAATATATTCAGAGGCGGGGGACTTCTGTCGTATTGCGAGTAAATCTTTGCGCTTGAGTTGCTAACTGTTCGTAGAGGTTGTGATTTGTGAATATTAGACTTGATCTGAAATCTTTCTTTGTTTTTATGCCATTACTATCTTTCTAATCTCCGATAACTATTGCAAGAATAGAATTCACAATTTTTTTCTGTGTATCTTTTGAACAACAGTTTACAAATATAAAATCCAAGCCTATAATAAATCAATACACAACAGGATTTGTAATTTTTTGTAATTCTTAATTTAGATGAACTAGATTTCGATGTCATCCCTGTAGACACGAGTTGACATGATTGATCGAATCCCGAACGCCGCCAAAACTTTTTAAATGATAGTGTCGATCACACGTCCAAGTTGGGAAGAGTTTCTTTGAAATAGAGACGCATTGGTCCCAAGCCATGTCACCAAGGTAAAAAGATACAAATCTCGGAGAGAAAGCGAAAAATATTTTTAATATGAATGAATGAATGAAGTATACTTTATTGCACACGGACAGAAAGAAACATACAGTAATTATATATTTTTTGCTAATATTAAAATGTAGCTGTAATAAAATAGAAGAAGAAGAAGATAGAAGTTTTGCATTATTTAACTAATAATAATATATAAATTTTAATTCCCTCTAGATAACCTGTTTGCTTAATCAAGTTGTACGTTCACACTTGTGGTTTACAATCTAGAACTATACCAAAGATAGTATTATGTGTTAAAATGTACTGATAGTTAACTGTTGTGTACGTCTATGAAATAAAAAAATATGGTACACAGTTAAATAAAATTGTTGAAAAGCGATCTCAAAAAATCAAGCGTAGTTAATTGGTCAAAAAAACTGTCCCAAAATAAACAAATTGTGAAGAAAAACTTTACCGGGAAAAAGTGTAGTCTTACTCAAAGTCTTTCTGCTCTGTTAATTGCCCAATGAAGACTCGATGTCTTCGTTTGCTCTGCTCAAATTACTTTTAATTTAAGCACACAGGGTACTCCATCTCATTATTTGCTTTAGCACCGCTTTCTTTATTGACACAGGAAGTTGTATACTCGACAGAAGCAGAATTTCTTTGCAAAATTTTAGCTGAAAAGAGTTTTGAGTTTTTAGTGATGAATAAAGTTCAAGAGAACGCACGGCGGTGTTTATTGTTCGTGTTTATCTTGAAGTCATAAAAAGACTTGTAGGGTAGTTGACTAAAAAATATTTTTATAGTCCGCTAGCCCCAGATTACTAAAAAATATTGTAAACGTATTTTTTCTTTTGTCCGGAAAACAAAAATGACGAAGATACAGCAGCGCTTTAAAATTATGCGTGACGTCACATCTTGCTACAAATTTAAGCAATGAGTGACATTAAACAAAAAAAAAACTGGTAAATATGTATTGTTCACTTGATACAGGCCACGGTTGATATCCGTGGATATAATACAAATTCTAGTAGTAAATACCAAGTTTGCTCTATTATAATATAACCGTTTAAATTAGTGTTTTATAAAGTGAAGTTTGGTAAGAACGCATAGCTATAAAGAAACCAAGTAGGTACGTGGCTACAATCTTTCGGTGGGGAATTGTCTTGACAGAGCAGTGTTTATCCCCACGACAAGGACAATCCTGCGCAGCCTCAAGGGAATGCTGATGTTTTAATCATCTTGGCGTTGTATAGGACAGCTTGTTCCCAACAGACGGATAAAAATACTTTTGTAACCGGAAGGTCTGTAGAAACGAGTTAAGAAGCACAAAACTGACAATGTCTTTATTCTTGCTACGCAAAGTTTAATTTGTGTTACAATTGCGAATTAGAACGAACAGAGCAGCAGAAACTGCCTTCTTTCATTGTAAATGGAAATGATTAACTTTCTTTTTTTTTAAATTTGTATAAGTAGGTACACGAGTCTGTCTGTTTGTAGAGAAAATGATATGTCAATTATTAATATTAGATGTTATTTCAGCAAAATACTATTTTGATCTCAAGTTTTAATTCAATGAAATTATCATATCAAAAGAAGTTTATAAAAATAAATAGTTTGTCATATCTAATTAATTTTTATTTTATGGTCGCGTAGGTAATGAATAAAAACCAAGTTTTTCAATATATTATTCTATGTGTTTTAATGATGCAGATGAAAAATCTATAGTCTGTATTTTGACAGTAAAATAAAATTTATTCTGCCTAACCCCGTTACATATGAGCTTAAAAGTGTAAGTCTTTGTATCTTCACAGCAGCCAAGACCACGGAACCCTCCTTTAGGCATCCAGTACGCGCTTAGATAAAGTTTTATTTGCAGTAAACATCAAAAGATATTAGTAATTAAAAACGAGCAGTATTTTTTATGTCAATCTAAGTTAAAATTTGTTTAATAAGTTAAAATAAGAAATTATTATTCAACCAAATTATGATCAGGTTGTGTTTATTTTTACATAAAGTATGCTTATAAACATAAAGCAAACTCTTTTAGGTTTCGTGACTGTGACAACACGTTTAACTTTTCACAGCAAAAGATAAAGCGTGGGCGGTTTCAGTATCTCGAAACTCGTTTAGATGGAGGATTCCAGTTACAAAAGTTGTTATTCTTAACCGACCGTCGGGAGCAAGCTGTCCTACATAATAGCGAGATGATTAAAACATCAGCAATCCCTCGCGGCGCCGCAGGATTCTCTTTTGTGCGCGAAATAAACGTTGTTCCATCAAGACAATTTACCACCGAAAAGAGTGTCGCTGCGGCTCTTCTGCGGGGAGGAAAATGAGACACAGTGTCTCCAATCCACAATTTGATATTGTTAATTCTTGTTTAGTAGGTCTTGACATTTCTTTAGCCCTGATTCTGCATAAACTTAAAATAAATGAAGGTACTAGTCTCTTCGTTAACTGATAATTAAAATGGACAGGAAATGAATGAATAAAACATCAAGTACTTTTTAATATTCATAGAATTCATGAAAAATATACCTATGTTAATATTTCTTGTCTGTGTAGGTAATAAGAAAATAAGAACAATAATAAGCACGTTAAGCCACAACTAAAATCGGATTAACGTGCAAAGTCTAATTGACTATGCTTTACAGAATTACATTCACGCAGAGTTGAATTGAAGCTTTAGGAAGATGGGATTTGGACGTATTATTATGTCGTAATTCAACTATATTGTCTATTTCATACACTACGATATTTATACCGCGTTTTATTTCAAAAAATAGGGTAAGGGTAGACTTACATTCCTAATTTCAAAATAGGTTTACGATCGACTACGTGTTCTACGTAATTATCCGACTATCAGACCGCGACGTAAACATAACGTCATAAGTCTTACACATAAATCTAGTGTTATCTCGCCGCCGGTAAATGTATAGAGCAACGCACACAACTATGAAACGAACTCAATCTGCATGAATTTGCAGTTGACCCTGTTATTACTGTACAGATACACAGACTTGTGTCAGACGAGATACCGTAGCTCGCCACCGCTATACCAAATTGAAGGAAACAATTATTTTTTTATTTTTGGGTAAATAGAGTTTTTACAGGATATGCATTGGCATTGGCCAAGTTACTTCATTGCACAGTTTAAATTGGTATTGTATTACCACAGATAATATAATAGTATTACAAAGAATTTAAAGTCGGTAGGTAACAAACTGACAAACAGAATGAAGAACATGCTCATTACTGCGCTTAATACAAATAATTACCAGTATACAAACTAAATAATTTTGTTATGTTTCTTTAAGTTCAGATCGTATTCAAGCAAAAATTATAAGATAATTTGGGTGTGAATAACTACCTATATACCTATTTACTTGTGAGCTTAATTCTATATTCAAAATAATTTTTTAAATCGAATGATCTGTTGGTTTTCAAAATGTCAGGTAGGTGATGCAGTTTAGTTGATATTTTATGAGACTGCTATATTTTTCAAAGTTCACCTTCGACATCCTCGTTTTTATTCTTCATTTACTTATGTCAGTTTAGTGATTGGCTTTACATTACTTACCCTACCGGTCTTTATTCAAGCATCTGTCCTATCTATACTATACGTCATCCCCGTGATACGCAGCATCCACATCCTGAAATTTCTCGCCAACGAATCATAATATTCATGTCACAAATCAATCAGCTCTAGAATAATAGACGTGTATCGCAAAATATACGTGAAAGAACTACGGGATCGCGCTCGTTAATCAAAGTCAAGCCAGCGCGGCTTTTAAGAGAGAAACACCTTTTTAAGCAGTTGCGGGATCGGTTCACGTTTATAATATGTGATTGATGCCGCCGTCAGATGGATGTCGAGCAGTAATTCCTCATCAATGTTGCTGATAAGAACAAAATCTGATTTTGTTGCACGAGAAAGTGTTCCTAAATAGGTTTGAGTTTTGAACGTGGCCTTACCGATAGCAAGATAATTTGTCAAAATTTTAACTTAAGCTTTGAAAATAACTAATTAACATTGATGTCACATCATTGCGTAAATAAAATTCGTGGAAATATGCGACTCGGAAACACGCTGCAACTAAATAATGCGTTCCGTACATCTAAGAAATCATTCAAATATGTATGAACACATTATTAACCATTTTATAAACAAGTAATAACTATAAACTGCGGTTAGCCGAACCAGCTCGAAAACAGGACATCGCATCGGTTAAACATGACATGCTTATTTAAAACTATGTCCCGTATCAGTCCCGGCTGACGCGTTTGTCTGAGCGCAAACAATTTGTCGGGCAAATTAGATGCCAAGTCCATAATGTTCTCTTTGCGAGGCCACAGCTGCCGGGCGTCTGCTGGCTCTGTTTACGCTGCAGCGCGGTTGCAGTGCAGTTTAGTGTGATGTTAGATGTGCACTGGACAAGCAACTGAAATCAACAACCGCAGTAATGACATTGACTTAATCATATGAACTTGGAAGCCATCACAAGTCGTAACTAAATAGAATCAATATTTTTTTAAGGTGCAATTTGTCATCGTATATATTATGTTTTCTATTTAAAATAGTTTTATTTTTACCAAATAGATAATCAAAATAGGTATATGCCAAATAAGCCCGCCCGCTCATACAAATGACACAAAATCATGCTGTTTGTTTTTAGCACTACCTACACCTACTTATTGGATGGATATTATTGGATAACCAAAATGTTTATTACACGGACGCACAGATATTATGACTGAGAAGAAAAGATCAGTTTCGTGAATTCAGAAATCCTTAAAGTTTGCTGAACAGTTCCAATTGCACCCTGTGGAACATCTGCTGCTCTAAGGTGGTAATACGTACGAACATTAGTAGAGGCATATTTGTTCGCCACTGGCTTCACGCCAGAAAATTCTCATCTACTAGGTATTCTAACTCCCATATTAAAGGTATCATTAGACCAATTAGTTAATAATTTCTTAAGAGGGGTAAAATGTAACAGTAGTCGATTGATCCCTTAAAGAATACGTAGATTTTTGCACAAGTCTGACCAGACCTAAATTTTATTATTTATTATGTTATTTTATTTCTTCAAAGAGATTCAAGAGAGGCTTGTAGACAAACAATCATTTTTGAATTTCAAATGAATTTCAAAATGATTAATGACGTTTAAATTGCATGTAATTTATTACGTTATAGTATATTTTCTTCTTTATTAGGTAGGTAAATTATTTTTGAAGAGATCAAAGAAAAATTATAAGGACTGACTAAATTGACTTCGCTACGATATTTTTAGATAAATAATTTAATCAGATGGCTATTTTTGTTAAAATAACACGATAAGTCTGTTATTCATATCAAAATAATTAATTTAAAAATGTTTAAGCATAACAATTAGTATGTAATATACTACTATTACTTACTACTCTTAAAAGTGCAAATAAGTAAAGTATTTTTACTTACTTACTTACTATGGTCAAAAGTGTTGGTTAAGTGTAAATATTTAGATTTTAGGTCACCTGCTTAGATTAAATTAAGATTAAAGTAAACAAAAACGGCAAATGCTTTGATTAAAAATAATAAAACAATCCTTTGAAAAAAGCTTGAATTTCTTTTGCTACTCCCCTTCTGTCTGTGGTATCTATCTGTAATTTAAGTACACTAAGAGAATTAACCAAATAAATGTTTCATTACTATTCATAAACTCGCTACATGGGGCTTGAAACTTTTTATAAATTAGGATGTGACGTGAGTATTTTTTTACTTATTTATTGTTTTATTGTTGTGGTTATTCCCTTCGGGAAAATTACATTGTTTTTGGTTTTTTATCGAATAATTCTCAATTTTACGTCCAAGTGACCAATGTCAATCGTGTGTCAATCGCGTACTAGTTTAACTTACCGTACCCAGAAACTCTAGTCTATTCGCGTTGTCCAAGTCAAATCGACAATAGCTTAGTAGGGCCTAGTATTTAAAACTAATGCGATGAAATCCAACATAAATATCAAAGTTAAAGTAAACCAAAGGAAAGTACAAAATTAAATTTTGAATTGTACAAAACTGTGTTTACTTTAATTTCCCTCCATAATCCCGCTTCATCCGGCAGTTGTGCAAATTTCGACGAAGACAACTTTATTAGTGAAGTGGAATTAAAACCTCATCTCGGAGAAAATTAAACCGCGAATAGTTAATGGATCTTAACTCGATTCCAAAACGGTAACTCCGTCCGAAGCGACTCGTTGCCTTCAATAAGATTCAGACAACTTTGGGGAAATTTGCTTCCTTCAAGTTCGCCGTTAAAATGTTAGGAGACTCAGGCGAACTGGGAGTTTTCTTTATTTGTCTTTACTAGCTGAGAAAAACGGTGACAAGGATGAAAAGAAGGGACTTCCCACCTTTTTGTGCATACCTATGTACATTATATACATACCTACTAATCCATAATTTCCAGCACTACTGTCTTTTTCAAGATCCTTAAGTAGAAATCTGAGCACAAGTTAGAAATTCACGTTTCATGTTTCATTCATGTTTCATGCCCGTGCCGCATTACCTGCTTTGTGCCCGAGAAAAAAAATATTTACGACCAAGTTATATATTGTCAGATTTAACAATAATAACACAATGTAAAATTCAACAAACAAACAAATCAAAATAAATAAAAAAACATTAGTTACACATTCTACTTTTATGAGAAAAATATTATAAAAATATAAAAATCTACAACTCATTAATACCTATACTAATTGCGCTTGCATTAACATTATCATTGATCTTAATCTGTAATGCAACTGATCGCGCCATTCGTCTGTCATCGGTCATTTTTGGTCTGTCATAAGTCGTCGGCTATAAGCGAGCTTCGAAAGTGACTCATACATTTTCACATAAACGACACCTTGTGCGCGCCCTTTGTCTGTTGTCGGATATCCTCGTTATGTCGTAAACTGTACAAAGATAGAAGTTTCATTTACAGAATGTTTAAAAATGCACCATTGTGAAGGAAAACAGGAACCTTGTACAGGAAAATTTTAGATCGACCCGGACATTTTAAACCAAGAGTTAAATATTGGTGGAAATGTATAGAATAATTAAAAAACTGAAGAAGACCCCCGAAATTTGGTTTTGTGTATCGGTTTCCGACTAAACCCTGTAAATAGAATAGAATAGAATAGAATATACTTTATTGCACACAAGGATAAAAAATCCTTCTTTATTTTCACAACAGGAAAACATATTTCTCTTTAGTATCGTTATAAAACACCAATTTTTTGTAAAGAAAAAAGCACAGAGATAAAGCAATAGATAAAAGATTATTACTTTTACATTCAATTCTGATAATGACTAACAATAACTTCAGAGAGGCATTTTTGTGTTGAGTAATGAACTTGTTTCAGTGAATAGAAATAAACCGATGTGATTATTCGTTACAGAACGTGCTTACAGCGTTAAAACTACATTGTAAATTGTTAACAAGCTTTAAAATCTATATAGCGCTGGCTGTTCTTTGAAATAACAAGTGTTTAATAAAATAGAAAGCAGTGAATTGGTTTGTGTCATCCATGTTACATAAACTAGAAGCACTTGAGAAAACCAATTTGGGCTCTATTAAACCAAGCACTCAACAAAGAAAACATTGGAGAGATCTCCACATAACGGAACGCTCAGAACAACCAATACTTAAAAAAGCTGCGGGTAACATGAAGTTTATTATTCTATTCATCATAAAAGCTATTTGTTAAATCTTCCTAAAACTGTGTCAATCTTCCTAAAAATTGGCAATTTCAAATAGCAACTGCTGCTGCTGCTTATGTTGCTGCAACTGTTGGAGTTAAAACTACTTAGAAAAACTAAAATAGCGCAATCAACTGCTTTCAGTCCGCTGGCCTAAAATAAAATTTTAATTGAACGCGCAATTCCTCTAAAAGCTTCTAGAAAAAAAAAATTGAAAAAAAAAATCTGGGCTTGCAATGGAAGCGGGTCTTTGCGAGCGGTTTATACGAGCCGAGCGGCTCTCACAAAGCGGCACTTAATTTAGCGAGTTCTAATGACCAACGTATACTTACAACCTTTTTGATGCTCGAATCAAAGGTGTAAACTGAATCAAAGCTAATGCGGCGGCGGTATGTGAATTATACTATTCTATTTTATGATTATTTTGTATTACGCAAGAACATTTTACCGACGTCAAATACGAATTCATAAAGTATCGAAAGTTGAATAGCATATATGTAATAATAATAATAATAATAATGATTTAAATCTAAAAAAAGGAGTCGAAGTACTTGCCATTTCTAAAAGCCGTTCTTCATGCAAATTAAATTTACAAGTTCACCTAATGGAAATATGCGGCAAACCTTGTCGTCGATCGAGAATGTGAACGTGTACGGGCGGCGGGAGACGGTCACACGAGAGTCGGGGGATTCCTTTCATCAATCAGCCAGGAGGTACTTGAGGAGCTTCGCAAAAAGATTTATTTCACTCAGCTAGGTAACTTTATTTTCAACTCAAGACGGAATGCCGAAGCAGGTACTATCTACAAGTTCTATCATGAAACACTCAACTAAAAAATCCTTTCCGCTTCACGATGCAGAAGATAAAATAAAAAGTACCTACAGATTTTGTGTTTATAAAATTAAGTAAGTAATTATGGAATCTAATAAAGAAGTGATTTTGTTCAACTTAACCGAAACCAATTAAAAATATATATTTCTTATTTATTATTATTGGCCTGAGGTGTCCCACTGTAGGGCAAAGGCCTCCATCGCCTCCTTCCACTTCCCCCGATCCTGGGTCGAACTTTCCACTCGCCACAGTAGGCAACGAGCTCGTCTCGCCACTTCTTGCGGGGTCGACCACGACATGTTGCTGCGTTCTGAGGCATCCAACTATAAATACGTCAGTAAAAATCTAATTTGTATTTATTTTGATAGCCCAATACAGTGGGTATAAAAGTCAAATTTAATACTAAAAATAACATCGAAATGTGCAAACACACATAGCTCTGTTGATTGGAAATTTTGTAAATAAACAAAAAATATTGTTTCGCTCCAATCACGGTTTAAGTGATTTCAGGATACTGGCACTGAAACACACATCGATTTTACCAATATTTATCTTGCTAATGTGTAAATAGCGACTTGTTCTGGGGCATATAGCCACTGCTGGCGTAATCGCTTGGGTGTTTTCAAAAACCAATCAATTAAATTTCCCCAGCGACACCGAGGAATGACTCATCGCTCCATCCGACGGATATCTGTATGTTTTGAATTGATAAATAAAACATCAGCGCAAACACACGGCCTTATCAATTTTGGGATTCGGATCGAAATAAGCCGACCAACATTATCCTTTTTGTTTACATTGTAAATGCATTATGATCGAGTTTATCGGATATCTGGGGTTGCTAGAGCCGTGTCTCTCTGGATTAAATACAGAGTTGAATTCGAAATTGATAATAAGTGTTAATAAAATTATTTAATACTGAAACAAAATTTAAATACATTGTTTTTTCATGATGCGAATGTGTCATGGATTTACAACGTGAAATAAATAATAATAAAAAAAATATATATATTTTTTATTACTTTCAAACAAAATACCAAAGTAATAATACCAGAAGTAATTAACGAAGTTCAAAAATTTTATGGGTTTTACAGCATTTATATTAAAAAATATGTTTCAAAAACCCCTAAAATATATTTTTATGGACTAATTGGCGTAGGGGTAACAGTCACTTACTTAACTATCTAATTAATTTAGCTGAACCCGTAACTTAGAATTTTGGGCAGGCGGCGGCGGCCGGCGCCACGCAACTTCGCAGACTTTCAAAGGGCTTGTGCGACCGTCCCGCCCAGTAGGGCGTTTTCTTTGGACAACTCATTCAAAAAATTAAGGATTCTCCAAACTCCATTGTGTGAACCGACTTAGTTATTAATCTCTGAAAAAGAAAAGATATATTTTGCAATAGAAAGAAATAAATTGATCCTAAGTAAATTCACAAGCTAATTTGTAAGCAGCTTATTTCAATTGAATACGAGACATTAACATTATTTTTTTTCATCATCGACAACGGCGAGAGACGTGACCTGTAGAGGAGATCAAACAGACAGAACGACATATGAAAACAATTTTGGCCAAGCTTCAACGGAGACGCTGCGCTCGCGTTTCGCGCTCGCTCGGTCATTATTTATTTTTATTTTTATCGGTTTAAGAAATGTGACCTGTAGAGGAAAACAGCCTAAGCTGGCCACCCCCATAATTTTATATATATTTATCGAACCTGCTCACAAAATTTTTCACGAGAATCGGTTAAGAAACACGACCAAAAGGACGCGAAGGATCAAAAAGATTGATTGATTACGCTGGAATATAGTTTAGGTATGTAGTCAAGGTATGTGTGTTGAAGGAGTTGTAAGGCAATAGAACTAGATTAGTAGAGCGAAATGTTTGTACTGAATTCAGCGCTTTGTTCTACGTTCCATTATTATAAAGGTTACTACACACATGTTTTTGTTATCATATAAAAGTATAATAAATAAAATAAAGTTAAAGTCGAACTAAATAATAACGTATTTATAATATAATTATTATATAGTTATATAGTTATAATAATTATATTATAAATACGTTATTATTTAGTTCGACTTTAACTTTATTTTCTTGCTAATTTCGATTTTAAAAGGTCCTTAAAATCCATAGACGCTAAGACGCACTGCTAAAAACAAGTCTTGCTGTCATAGTTCGCATCACGTAAAAATAACTATATTTTAAATTAGCAAGAAGTGTTGAATCGATAAACGCAGTCGAACTATTACTAAATAACCGACCAAGCATGTGTCGGGGCACGCATAGTGTAGGTTCCGTAGTTGTCTAATTCTACTTAGGTAGGTACCTGTTTAAGATAGTTAACGTCATCAAAATAATTTTCTTTGATATTTGTACCGAATTTCTTACTAGTACAAGTACATTTTATATGTTGGTCAATTATTCGTTGTAAAGCCTACTTGATGTTGATAATTTTCCTTTTAAACTCATCATATGCACTAACAATAAATTATTTCACATTTCCAAATACGACGGTTTCGCTGTTAGGAGGGGGGCACTTGAGTCTAACAAAAATGAGCACTTTAAGACAAAATATATCTCAAACGTACGCTAGAATCGAAAAATGGTTTTCGCAAACCATTTTGTACCAGACAAACCCTAAAAAAAATATTTTCTAATTTTTTTTCTACAGCTTTGTCGGCATGATTAATATGCACATCCATGCCAAATTACAGCCTTCGAGTACTAATAGTCTCTGAGCTAAGCCGCGGACAGACAGACAGACGGACATGGCGAAACTATAAGGATTCCTTTTTGACTACGGAACCCTAAAAAAATGCAGGGGATGATCCACCGAATCATCAACGCGCCATCGACGGGCGACTGAATCTGCAGAGCTGTGTAGGTGGTGCAATCATGTACTCGTGTGATTGCATCGTATCACAATCAATTCGCGATTTACGTATTTGGAGGATTTCCTTCAAGTTTACGTAAGTACTTACCTACCCAGTTTAAAAGCGCGTCGAGAAAAGCTTGCTTTGTGAAATGGGTCTAAGGGAGAGATGTAAATATTAGGCGAGACTAGTTAGTTGGATATTAGTTATAGTAATTAGAGTAAATATTTCAAAATTTAAGTAACGGATAAGTTCAGAAAGCATTTTGATTCTCGAACAATGTAATTAGATATTTAGCTCTTGCTTAGTTCTATTTTAGACGGAAAGATGACCAAGATTTGTTACAATAGTTACAAATAATATTACTCGTGATATGTAAACAAACATATATTTACTAATGTTATAAATGCAAAATATTATTTGTGTGTTGATTTTCGCGGCTAATCTACTCAACCGATTTTGATGTAGGTTTTTCAAAGCGGGAAAAAGTTTTATTTCCATATAGTAATATCTTATGTTTCTAGATTTGAACTGTCAGCTAGATGAATGGAAGGTTCCCATGTTTATTTACTTTTATAAAGCACCATGAACCAACCTACATTTGCCTACTAAAAATATACTACAGTCATATTCTAAAATGGTACTATTCCACAGAGCACAACATTCAAAACGACTAGAGTTTATCCACAGGCCCAGAGCCCCAATTTCTATTTACGACAGGCATACGCCATTCGCACACATAAAACCTCGCTAATGACACTTATGAAAGCAAAACAAGGGGAAATAGCAGCGGGAGAAAGGATAAGGTAAATAAGGTAATTAGGGAGCTGGGCGCGCCGGGACAGCCTTTGTTCTGCCCATAGTAGATGGACAATTACCGGAAAAAAAAGAAAAAGAAACGAAAAATTGTGTCGTACGTTGATTAATCAGCTTTTTTGGACTTTGTGTGCTTTGCGAGCGAAGAAATAACGCGGTGACATTTGCATTCGATCAAAAAATAAAATACTGTCACGACACATACTGACTGCGTCTGAGATTCGAGTTTACCTACTTTGTGCTGTGACGTTCTAATCATGGTATTTTCGTTTTTGCGAAGTGATTTAAGAATTTCTATGATAAAAATTTGATAAAGAATAAACACTAATAAACACTGAATTAGAATAATTCATTTTCAAGTTGACGTAAATTTTGAATGTTGAACGCGCATTTAGTTCGTTTTAAGATAAATTTTAATCAAGAAATAAAATCTTATTCATTCCGATTCACTCTTTTAACCTCGTCTTTCATAGACTTCATTTAATGGCCTTAAAAATAATTTGATTAGGTTTCGTTTGATAGACATCTGAATATAATTTGAAAGTAAAAGTAAAATTCAATTAGCTTTCAGATTAAATATCTCATAGCTTTGTCAGAAAGCTGAATAAATAATTTTATTAATCTCTGTCCAAAATTAAGGTTTCCAGAGTAAATATAATTAAAATTAATTTAGTACTTTTGGTTTTCAAGCTTTTTTTCATTACGGACGGGTATTGAAATGTATTTTTTATAATAAAAACTGACGATTCAAAAGAAAATCAAAGTAATTTTATAATGAACGTAATGTACCTAAACATAAATGTGTATTATTTTTCTATTGCATTCATATTGTGTGTGTGGTGTATGATACAATGTATCCACTCGGATAGTGGTTAGTAATTACGTCTATAAATAAAGGCTTAAACATTAAAAATAGATTAAACTTTTCTTTCATAGACTCAGAGGTGGGTTATCTTATAAACAGCTTTCGTGATTATATTACGGGTCGGCGTTTGTTTGAGAGCCGCGTGGTGTGAATAGCACTCGGCCTCCGGACTCCATCTAGCCTTTTCCGACCTCCCAGAATATTTACAGGATGCAACATCATATACGCTTTCAAGCTACGTTTTAATCTCAATTAATATTTAATATATATATTTTTTTGTTATTTTCTCTTGTCTTACCCGCACCTACTAAAAATTATAAAAAATAAAAACAAGAAAAAAGGAATCCAGAAGCAGTTTTAATGGTATAAAAATAAACTCTCTAATTACGAGTACTTAAGGACGTTTTGAAAATCCGTCTTCATTTTTCGGTTTGTAAGTAAATTCCGGATGTCAAATGAACATTGGCAAATTATTATTTTATTATTTATCTGGGGGCACGGCAGTGCCCCCGCCAAGTCGAGCAAAAAAGCGGCACGGCCGTACCATACTTTTCTCGAAGCAGTTCAGGCCATTTTCGACCCCCCTATAACTTCGTTGTGGATAAAACTAGAAGCCTGAGTTTTCAGTAACCAAGCAGGCATTGTATAAATACGGTATATTTCAAATTTCAATCAATTTGAACCAGTAGTTTATTAATTATTAAATTTGATTGTTTAGTGCGATTGCCATGTCAATCTATGTATTTATTTAAAACATAAGAGATTTTTAATATTGATCTGGTCACTATAAGATGTTGTTAGGTGACCTAATTACGTAATAACTTAAGACAGAAGGACTCTTAAGTAGGGACTGAATAAATTAACCGACTTGGTATTACATGGATCTCACAACTTTTTACGGTAGACTAAGTTGCGTGCGAGACTTGGTTTTTTTACAAGTTATGTTTTTGATGGCATTACTTTCACAGTAATGATTATTTTTGTGCCGTGTGGTGACAGAGTAGAATACATTTGTCACCAACCCCTACTCTTCCCATGGGTGTCGTAAGAGATGACTTAGGGAATACACATTGAACAGGGAACGGGCAGCAGCGCTCTCTGATACAGTAACCTTTTAATCTGCGATCTCCAACCCGCCTGCCAAGCGTGTAGATTATGGCAAAACTCTCCACGCGGAGGAGGCTCATAGTCCAGCAGTGGACTGTAACGGGCCGTTTTGATTTAATTTGAATGATTATTTTTAATTTGACTAGCATTTTATTTACTTTTATTCAGATTTCAACTGTACAGAAAATCAAAGGGTTTTTATCCACCGTGTAGAGCAGCGACTCTCCCAATACTATTTCCCTCTCACCACGATAAGACGGATCGCTTTTACCCGTCACGGGCCCTTTTCATGTGTGTTTAGTATTACCGCGTTATATACTTAGCTTGTAACTGGGCTCAGATCGGCGGCGGATTAGATGCTTTCGATAAAATGCGAACATCAAACACGCCGACCTGCCAAATTTATATAAGAAAATTGTTTGGATAGCTTTATAGGCTTTTGCCCGGTGTGTCGCTTCATGATTTATTTGATAAGTATTAATAACACTACAAAAACCGGCGTTGTGAGCTTATATTAATACGTTACGTTTTCGAAATCGAATGCCGAAAGATCTAATAACAGAAGCTCGAAAATGATACCTTGATTTTAATCTATTTAAGCTCGAAAGTTTAATGCCTCGTTGCATTAAAATCTTGAATCAACGCCAGCACGAAAGCTTTTGTCTTATATTTCTGGACGCTCAAAACATCGAATTTACGGAATAATTTATGATTTTTATTTTAGTAATTACTTATCTATTATTCTTTATATATTTAAAACAAAAGTACAAAAGATATGATTCCTGTGGAGTTTCTTCTGGCCATTCTTCTCGCGTACACTGGTAGTGAACGTGCCATCCATGATAACTTTGACGTCGAATAATAATTTGTAAATAATTCGAATAAATATTTTTGATTTTGATTTTGAATGCGGTTGACGGAATCTTGGTCAAAATACATTTGGCGCGGATCATATCTACCATCAACCAAAAAATGGCTGGCGGTTCAGTGGCGAATTTTAGATCATAATGGACGCACATCTTTGTTCATACAAAGCAATAAAGTTGTCCACTTCGTACGCTCCGAACACCTTTAATGTGTAAGCGCACCTTTACTAGTTCCCTTTACAATTAGCTGCAGGTAGGACGAGCCACTAATTCAACTTCCTGCTGTTAGACGTTGTGATATTCCACATAAACCTATAAATTAATCCGTTAAGTAGAAATAAGTCGCTTTGAATAAAATACCATAGGACAGAGGAATGAAATTATTTTAATTCGGTGATAATATAATGTTTTATTTTTATTTTGGTGACTACGTCAGTGATATTAGAAGGGCTGTAATAAGTAAACCATTTATCTGAAATGAATTAAAATAATGTTAATATTTAACTATGCGTAAAAAAATGTTTACTAATTGTGAGCTAAGATATCTTAAATAATAAATAAATGTAGGTAACTAGCGGTCTGCCCGCGGCTAGTGGCTATACTCGCGTCATGTGAGGTTTTTCCGTGGGAACTTATTCATTTTCTTACTTTTTATTCTTATTTTTTTCTTCGTGGGACTTTTCTTAGAAAAATTTTAACTTTTTCGCGTTAAAAATTTCCTATGTGTTAATCTAGGTTACAAACTATCTCATTCCAAATTTCATTCAAATCCGTTGAGTACTTTAAGCGTGAAGGCGGAACAAACATACAAACATCTAAACATTCAAATATATTTTCAAATGAACACTTTTAGGTTTTTGTTAATGTTAATAACACACAATACATATCTACCGGGTTATTCAAGTTTATTAATCCATAACAAAAGTACATTGTGTTGGACACGAATAAAATTCATAAGACAAATTATAAAACAAGAAAAGATACAAAATTAAAACATTTACATTACAAGTTTAGTTATTATTAACAAAAGTCAAAACCCATCAAAAATACCTATATATTATACTTGAAAATCTAATAATTATATAATTAAAATTGTATATTACTTTCATTATCATAATAGTCAATACATTTATCTCAAAACATTAAATATTAATTTGTCATAATAATAATAATAGTGTGAATGACAATGTCTCAAAGATTAAAAATACGATTAAATAATTCAATAATAATTTACCTGTTTTCAAGATATTCATTCACAGAATAAAAGGATTTTTTCAACAAAAAGGTCTTTAGCTTATTACGAAACAATTTATGACTATGAACAGATTTAAGCTCAACAGGAAGAGCATTAAACAATTTTACAGCCTGATAACGTACGCAATGCCTTGATATTCGCAAATTAGGATATAATAGAATCTTTAGGTCTTTTCTTCGTGTCAACAGTCTTATAGCTCTCTCATCCTCGCTTTCATACCGGTTTATATTCTTAACTAGTTCAGAGAGAAGCACGAGAATGTAGAGGCAGGGCGCGGTCAATATATTTAGAACCTTGAAGTGCTCTCTGCATGATTCCCACTGAGGGATTCTGACCATTGTCCTAATGGCTCGTTTTTGTGCAACAAATGCCTTATTTATATTGTAGTTGTATCCATTGCCCCAGAACTTGATCGTATATCTAAGTCTAGATTCCACCAGAGCATGATATACGATTTTTAAGTGGTGAATTGTGGTTTCCTCTCGTAGGCTTCGAAGAGCATAACAGGCGGTGCTTAACTTCGCAACTATATTGTCGACTTCCTCTTTCCATTTAAGCAAAGAGTCTATTTGTGCCCCCAAAAACTTGCATGAGTTGACAACACTCACTTTTTCACCATTTAAAGTGACATTCAGTGTGTCTTTTGAGTTTGTTGTATTTTTAAAGAGTATTACTTTAGTTTTACTGGCATTTAGTCTCAAATTATTTATATCAAACCAATGGAGAAAAGCCCCCAGTGCCCCACCAAGTTTTCAATTCAACTCTTCAATACCGTTTGCAGAAACCACAGCATTAGTATCGTCAGCAAATGCCACGACCTTAATATCGGCCATGTAATTAACCATGAAGTTGTTTAGGTCGTTAGTAAGCAAAAGAAATAGAATTGGACCTAAAATTGAGCCCTGAGGTACTCCCCTACAAATTTTTTGTAATTTGGAACTGTGTGTCCTCTGTTGTCCATCTTCGATAGAAGTTACTTCCACAAATTGATGTCTGTTTGAGAGATATGATCGCAACAAATTAAGGAACTTTCCACGTACCCCATAATGGTCGAGCTTCGCAATCAATATTTCATGGTCCACTGTATCAAAAGCCGAACTGAGGTCCAAGAAAAGTCCTGCAACCTTTCTTCTATTATTGAGTTCATTGGTAATATCATCTACTAAAGTCTCAATGGCATCATTTGTGCCAATGCCCTGCTGATATCCAAACTGTCTTTTACATATAATATTTTGGGAGTTTAAGTGCTTAAGTAGCCGGGCTTTAATGAGCTTTTCGAAAATTTTTGAGAGTGTAGGCAAGATTGATATTGGTCTATAGTTTTTCCAGTCTGTTTTGGTACCCTTTTTATAGATGGGTATAGTTTTGGCAATTTTAAGCTGATCAGGAAAAACACCTTGCTCATAACAAGTATTATAAAAATTTGCTAAGGGTTTTGCCAAAATATCTATATTCTCCTTTATTACCGAGATGGGAATTTCATCAAAACCACATGAAGGTTTATTTTCTAAGCTATTAACAATATCAGTGACCTCTTTTGGTGTGATTTTTGGCCAAATTACGCAGTCATTGATTTTTTGAGTGCTGTCTTTTAATGACTTTAATGCATCCTGTTTGTTACCTGTGATTGATATATCGCCTTGGTTAAATTTATTAGAAAACAAATCCGCTAGATGCCTAGGATCGTCAATTATTTTATTATTGTCCTTAATTAATAAAGTTTCTTTTCCTTTTCTATTTTTCCTGTTTCTGTGTCTATTTACAACTTTCCATATAGCTTTAGAGGAAAATTCAGCTTTCCCTAGTTCATTACTTACAGCAATTTTAATTGCACTTTTTACTACTCTTCTTAAAATTCTGATGTAGTTTTCCTTATATTTTATTACTGTTTCATCGTTATCTGTCCTACTTGCAGTCATGAAACCGTTTCATCTTGCTGGATATTTTTATTCCATTAGTAATCCAATTAATATTTTGACAAGTTTTTTCTCTAACTTTAATCTTTTTCCTACAGAAGCTAGTTTTGAAAAATGTTGTGAAGTTGCTTAAAAAACTATTTACTCCATCATTTTCCCAGGCATGTGACAATATTTTATTTCTAAAGGTTTCATTATTTTCTTTGTTGTAAAATCTTTTACTAACATAGACTACATTGTTAATTTTATTACCTCCTTTGTGATTGGGAATTGCCAGTTTGCAGGTGAGTCCTGCGTGTCCATCGGATAGTCCATTGTGGTCTACTTCAGTATGAACTATTTGGTCTTCTGGCAGATTAGTTAAAAAGTTATCAATGCATGACTGTTTATCATTCCTTATAAAAGTAGCTTGTTCTATTAGAGGCCTAAAATTGAAAGTTGAAAGTAAGGAAAGAAATTCATTTTTTGTTCATCGTCTTTTAATAGATTAACATTAAAGTCACCACATATGAGACACTTTTTGTTGAAAAAATGGGTTAACAACAATTCTAGTAACTCGAGAAAAGTTGAAAATTTTTTTCGAACAGGATTTCTATAAAGTGTACATACATTCAAATTAGAGTCATTGTCTTTAATTCCGCATATTTCGAAAACCTCTCTTTTATAAAGTTTTTTACATATTTCTAAATTTTCACTGTTACTAGGCATTCTACTCAGTATTAGAGTTCCTCCTCGCTTCATGTGTGCTCTTGAATTACTAGTCACAATTTCGTAATTTGTTAGATTAAATAACATTAGATTTGTACTATTCAAAAAATGTTCTGTTAAGCAGACATACCTTGGCTTATCATTTTCCAGATATATTTCAAGTTCATTTTTACTACTTGTAATTCCGCAAATATTCTGACAAAAAACAGTACTATTTCTTAACTCTATATTTGACTTTGTTAATACATCATCTTTAGTAGTATTCGTCACGAAAAAATTCTAAATGAATATCACATATTTTTTCAAAAACCATGTTCAATACTTTTTTCAATCCAAATTTATTAATTTGACCAGTTTGTCTGTGGAACATCGAGTCGCAATAATCTAGGTACAAGTTAGAATCTATCAAATGAACATATTTACTTTCAATATAATTTTTGTACAGCTTATTATTAAATAATTCAAGCCTAGAGTTATATACGTTATAACGAGGACCCAATTTAAAAGTAGGTAAACAAATTAAGACATTAGTGTGACGAATTTTACGTAAAATATTATCAATATCCCTTACCACCTCATCGTAATTAACCGTCGACTTGAAGTCTTCTTCTCCGATTAGTATGATACAAAAGTCGTTCTCTGATAGATATTTTACCTTGGATTCAATCCCATCAATCAGATCAAGTACCCCGCAGTTAGGTTTGAGATGGTGGCAGAAACGAAAAGTGTTTCCAAAAATATTTTCAACAATAGACAGAAGTTTAATATGATTGGTAGAACTCAGTATGCACAGTTCACTCTTGTCACTAGGTGAAGTACTTGAAGCGTAGAAATCTCGAAACGTATCTGAGTCTTCATGACCTGTATCTTGATTTGTTTTGTTATTATTAGTTGCAATACTCAAAGCACTATAGTCCAGATATGTATCTGAGTCGGCATGGACTATTTCCTGATTTTTCCTATTATTATTAGCCAGGTTGTTCAGCTCTTTTATAATGTCGCATAACTGTTTTTGTAGGATATCTATTTGCTTACTTAGGGAGTGCATGCGTGCGTTTAAATTGTCCTGTGTCCTTGAATAATTATCTTTATTCGGGTTTTGTCCAGGTGATGAAATAAACGTATGACTGTTCAAATTTTTCTTTATATTTTCATGAGCACTTCTGTCAGCCCTATTACTAAAGTCTCCTTTTTTAGTGCCCAGTCCTGATTTACCTAATGGGGTTGAATCATATAATTGTGTCAGAGACTTCACTTTAGCTTCAAGACTCGCTACCCTTTCTTTAAGATCACAGTTCTCTAGTAGATATTTGTCCATTAATTTATCTGAAATCGCTAGCTTTCGTTCGAGTTCATTTATTTTTAGATTTCTTGTTCTCAATTCATCCCTTAGGTCTATGTTCTTACCAGATTCAGGGCAACTTCTATTCATTTGTGGAAAATTGAAAGATTCATTTGTTACATTTCCGTCGACTACGTCAAGTGGTAGCAAGGCGAATGAGTTATCAGTCTGTACATTTACTGTGTTCCTTTTCTTTCTCGTAGTCACATTATCAACACCAATTTCTGCCGAACAGTTTTGCAAGATATCGCGTGGTTGTTCACTGTTTAAGCTTATTGTATCCTGTGGTGACTGATTCATTTCATCTTGCGTTCTTGTACTGTTTAATGTTATTCCCGAGTTTGTTTCTGGAATTGAAATTGGTGTATTCTGTACCACATCAATTTTGGCCAGTTTAGGTGTTGATGTATTGCTTATCTCCAGAGATTTTTGCATAGATATTTTGGTTTTCGGTTTCTTTGCAAGTTTTCTACTACAAATACATATACTGCACCTCCATGTAAGGCGACGATCATTTTCTACATCCGCACGCATAAGATTGTATCGTTTTTCAGAAACATTAGAGCATTGTAAGTCGAAAGATTTTCCACATACACAGCAAGTAAGAAAGTTGTTTCTTTTGACTTTTTGGTTACATTTGTAGCATGTTGGAAGTTTAGAAGCCATGGCCAGAAACGAAAAAAAATATAAAAAAGAAACAAAAAACAAAATTATAATGTTTGTGTAGTTTATCTGGATTTGAACTCCAATATTACCACGATTTTGGTTTAAAATATGCTTTTAATGAGCTTACCGATATTTTGACTATGTTGCAATAGTCAACCGGTAGATATGTGTGTTATTAATATTTTCACATTTATAACCTGATTGAAAGATTGAAATTTTAAATTTTATTTTGCACAACTGCATGCCATATCTAGTACACTTCTTTCCAGAACTTTAAAACAGGGCAGGGGTATTAAAGCAAAATGTGCGGGTTTCATTAGACAGAACACCGCCGCCGTCAGTCCCTTCAGAAAATGGATGGATGTTTTGAGCCCGGCTCTTTGATGCGCGCCCAGCTTACGAGATTCAGCTTCGTGCCGACTAACTTCTACATCTACACTATTATTTATTCTCTGTCTTTCCCAAAGGCCTCCTAAGCTGATTTCCTTTTCGGCGCTAAAACGTGCCAACCTACCAACGTTCACTCATAAAATGTGCCTTCTTTGGTTCACCTTATGAAAGCAAATGTATGCTAAAATTGTTGATAATTATCAAATACTAACGTACGATAAATTAAAACTCTGTTATATATTTTGTTGCATAGATGATTCGTTGGGTGCAGTTCTAGAAATATGTACAGCTCATGTAATAGTTATATCGTATCGTACCTATAGTTTTATACGCACCTGAAGGAGCTGAAAAAATTCTAAGAGGATCTATGTAAGATATTATTCTTACATAGATCCTCCACAGAGGGCGTACACTGGTAGTGAACGTGCCATCCATGATAGCTTTGACGTCGAAAAATTATTTGTAAAAATCTTAATTCGAATAAAAAAAATTGACTTTGACTTTGATTAAATTGCAAAATCTGGAAAGAATAGAGTAAAAAACGAAGCAACTTTGTATAATGCATTTTTTAGTACAAAATCTGTATTGCCTTATCAAACGGGAAACTATGATGTCGTACTCATATAGCCGTAGATTATACAGCGCGGAACATGACTTTTCGCTTTTTCGGATAAAAGGTTCAGCAAATATTAAATTTTCGCTCCTGTACCGACAGATACCTGTCGCGTAATAAAATATTATTATTTTAACGCTACCAGAGAGCAGGTGCTCTCAGCAAAAGAGAATTATTAAATATTGCTAGCATGATACCTGAATGAGCAACTGAGCTTATTTTGCACATCACTGGGAATGTTAATGAAACTACGATTCGGTATTTTATTTAGCTATTTACGCTACATCTAACACTTTTAATTATATTTACTAATTATAACAAAAAAATGTATTAGGTTTTGTAAAAGATAATACTTAGGTACTAAAGCTTTGCATAGGAATTTTCAGGACCTAATAAAAAAAATTAAGCTTGACAGCTACTCGAGTGACACAAGGCCTTTCTATGTATTATTTACTTTTGTCAAAAATATCTACACAAAACCAAATACAAGAAATAAATTTTGTTCTGCCAAATTGTTACAAAAATATGTTTTTGTAACAAAAATGTAAGTTGTTACAAAAATATGTTTTTGTAACAACTTAGTAGCTACTACCTACTATTATTTCTTCTGTATACCTAAGAATATTTATGTATCATCAACATCATCATTAGCTCATATAATACGTCCCCACAGAGGGGCTCGAGCCTACCCTGAATATTATGTATCAGTATCTTCATCAACAGCTCATATACGTCCCCGCCGAGGGGCTTGAGCCTTATAAGGCTTTAGTCGACCACGCTGGCCCATTGCGGGTTAGTCGACTTCACACACCACCTTTGAATTTCTTCGTAGGAGTGTGCAGGTTTCATCACGATGTTTTCCTTTACCGTAAGAGCGTCGAATAACGTACATATGAATTCTAAATTCGAAAACACATTAATACGTGGTGTCTATGTCTAATATGGTACCTCAAACAATTGTGGATCAAGTTGAAATTGGAATGTTGATTGGACGTTGCTGTTTGTTGCGGCTGTCGATATGAGGCACTTTGATCTGTATTCAATTACAATTGCTGCAGATTTCAATAGGTGCATGATACCTACATATCTTGTAGTTTTATTGCAAAGCGGTTAAAATTTGAACAGTGACAAAGGATTCCATCTATTTACAGGTCTTCCATGGTTTAGTGGTCAGAGCGTTCGACTCTCGATACAAGTATAATATATAATCTCATTGAGATACACCCGTGCTTCGGAAAGTAAGTTAGGCCGTTCGTACCGGATGTTATATTCGCAAGTAGTCGTTACAATATCTTAAATCAGATTCCTTTGGCGGCTCAAGCGATTACGGCTCAAGCAACTCATCAAAATGTTAGTATAAATAACTGAAATTGTATCGAAATTCTTAGAATTAATTTAAAATTATTGGCTGTTTTGCACTGAAAAGAGATTCTTATTTTATGATATGCCTCTGAAAATCTTTTTAGCTTTCATAATGAAAATTCTACTAAGCTCAGTTCTAAAGAAATACGAAACCACACAAAATACTCCGGACAATATTTTTACTTGCGGAAGAAACCCATATGATTTTGGCATAAAAACTAAATACATTTTAATGAACGGCGCTCGATTTTTCGCTTGTGTAATTTTAGTTGGTCGTTCTCGCCGGTGAGAGGTACTCGTTTCAAGCACTGGTATTGGCAACTCTTTGAAATTATTGCTTTGAAATTTTTTGCTGTTTTTATTTACGTGTAGGTATGCTAGCTGGTAAAAGTAAAAGGCAAATAACGTTTTACCTAAAATACTTCTCTTTGATAAATGGTTTGTAAAAATCGGTCAAGTGAAAATCAGACTCGCTTGAAAAGGGTTCTTCAGCATTCAAGAATTTTGCTCAATTTTTGGACGCTCTTTTTTCCTTATTTTGGAAATCACAGGGGAAAATTGGCAGATATTAGTTATTTGTTAGGTAAGAGAGGAATGTTGATTTTTCCTCAGAGAACTGATATTGAATCCAGAGCATGCGAAGGAGTCTGTAATATAAGCACGAGCGTAGCGAGTGTTTCTAAAAATAGACTCCTGAAGCTCGCGAGGGATTCTAAGGTTCCAGGTGAGAATAAGATTCCTCTCGAACCCAACACATTATTTTTCACCTGTTCCAACAAGGAAATCATTTAAGTATTTACTTACCTACGTAAATATTGGTACTTAAAAATGTACAAGAGTTCTCTTATTTTAGATATAATTCTATAAGTTGTGATTAAATTATTGTATTTTATCATAATTCTTTTAAATTTTCAGTTAATAAGAAACATAACAATAAACATACTTTTAGGTTATAATTTTTTAGGGTGCGTTCCAAAGTTGTATGAAAACCTATCCCTGCGTTCCGAGACGCGCTTAAATCGATTTTAGCGCACTCAAAGGCAGGCGAAACCCATACAATCTTTCCGAGGTGGGGAGGTGAAAAATATATTTTTATAAATATACATAATCTTAGCCCAAATACGTCCATACAAATATTTTTCTATTTAGTATTGTTACTTGCCCTTTCATTATGATGCACTTAAAACATATTTTTCACCTCTCCACCTCGGAAAGTTGGCTTTTAATGGGGCCGAAAATCGCTTATTCATTTCTAGACATGCAAACCATTCTCATGTCTAGAGAGGAAAATTAGTTTGAATTTCGAACATTATCTTACACAAGAAAAATGTTTTCATATATCCGCGCGTAATATAATTGACGTGAGCCGTTTTTTTTATTGGGTGTATTCCAAATCAAACTGTCAGCGCCGTCAGCAGCGACCAGAAAACCAAAAGATTGTATGGGTTTCGCCTGCCTTTGAGTGCGCTAAAATCGATTTAAGCGCGTCTCGGAACGCAGGGATAGGTTTTCATACAATTTTGGAACGTACCCTGAAAAAGTATAACCTAAAAGTTTGTTTATTGTTTTGGTTGTTTATTTTTATATTCTAAAAATTTAAAAGTATTATGATGAAATATAGTAATTAAATCTCAACTTATAGAATTATATCGAAAATAAGAGAACTCTTGTACATTTTTAAGTACCAATATTTAAGTAGGTAAGTAAATAGTTAATGATTTCCTTGCCGGAACAGGTGAAGAGTAATGTGTTGGGTTTGAGAGGAATCTAATTCTCTCCTCGAACCTTAGAATCCCTCGCGAGCTTCAGGAGTCTATTTTTAGAAACACTCGCTTCGCTAGTGCTTCTATTATAGACTCCTTCGCATGCTCTGGATTCAATATCAGTTCTCTGAGAAGAAAAATCAACATTCCTCTCTTTGCGTTTGTGGTTGGGTCATCTTCGTTAAGTACTTCCGGAAAAAAATGTTGTGATAGGTAGACAGTCATTAAATGTGCAGAACCATAAAAATATAACTACGCAGAAATAGTTGTAAATAATTGTTTTTCAGCATATTTTTTACTATAACAGTGTATAGCTCTCTTGAAATAATTTTATTTCTATAACGTTTATTTTTAATTTAGTAATTTGACATTCACTTTTTTATTGTTTCTGTTTTTATTTTGACTATATTTAGAATATTATTTTTTTACCGCTGTTTTGACATTGTTATTAATTTACATTTATAAATTGAGTTGCATTTAATTGATGATCATTTTTTACAAAAGTATGACATGTATAATAAAAAATTTGGTAAAATGAAATAAATAAATCTGATCTAATCTAATCTGAAAATTCAATAACTTATGTTAGAAATCTTTAAAAATGTTAGCATGTCCCTCCAGACTAGTATTTTAAATGCAAAAGTCTGTCTGTTCAGTTTGCACGGCTAATCTATTGAACTCTTTCGATATCCAAGGACGGACGCGCGGAAAATGCACGCGTAGCCGCGGGCAGACAGCTGGTTTCATCAGGTAGACGAAATGAAAGCACGGACAGACTAGTGATGCCATTTTGTTACAGAAACGTCATCATCATCATCATCATCTCAGCCGGCAGACGTCCACTGCTGAACATATGCCTCCCTCATAGATTTCCACCGTGAACTGTCCTGCGCAAGTAGCATCCACCGGCGCGGCGCCCAGCAACTTTCAGCAAGTCATCTGTCCACCTTGTGGGAGGCCGCCCAACACTACGCGTTCCGGCCCGCGGTCGCCATTCAAGAACCTTTCTTCCCCATCGGTTATCAGTTCGTCGAGCTATATGGCCTACCCATTGCCACTTCAACTTACTAAACCTGAAAGCCATGTCGATCCTTCTACGTATCTCGTCTCCTACAGAAACGTATTTGCTTAGTTACTCGTATTTATAACTAACTGTCGCGTCTCGCGTCGTGTAAGATTTTTCCCATGGGATTAAAACTTTTTCCTTTTAGAAATTATTCTAAGTGCAAATCCAGGGTACAATCTATCTTAAATTCAAATTTCATCAAAATCCGTTCAGTAGTAATCACAACTTATAGAATTATATCGAAAATAAGTGAACTCTTGTACATTTTTAAGTACCAATATTTAAGTAGGTAAGTAAATAGTTAATGATTTCCTTGCCGGAACAGGTGAAGAGTAATGTGTTGGGTTTGAGAGGAATCTAATTCTCTCCTCGAACCTTAGAATCCCTCGCGAGCTTCAGGAGTCTATTTTTAGAAACACTCGCTTCGCTAGTGCTTCTATTATAGACTCCTTCGCATGCTCTGGATTCAATATCAGTTCTCTGAGAAGAAAAATCAACATTCCTCTCTTTGCGTTTGTGGTTGGGTCATCTTCGTTAAGTACTTCCGGAAAAAAATGTTGTGATAGGTAGACAGTCATTAAATGTGCAGAACCATAAAAATATAACTACGCAGAAATAGTTGTAAATAATTGTTTTTCAGCATATTTTTTACTATAACAGTGTATAGCTCTCTTGAAATAATTTTATTTCTATAACGTTTATTTTTAATTTAGTAATTTGACATTCACTTTTTTATTGTTTCTGTTTTTATTTTGACTATATTTAGAATATTATTTTTTTACCGCTGTTTTGACATTGTTATTAATTTACATTTATAAATTGAGTTGCATTTAATTGATGATCATTTTTTACAAAAGTATGACATGTATAATAAAAAATTTGGTAAAATGAAATAAATAAATCTGATCTAATCTAATCTGAAAATTCAATAACTTATGTTAGAAATCTTTAAAAATGTTAGCATGTCCCTCCAGACTAGTATTTTAAATGCAAAAGTCTGTCTGTTCAGTTTGCACGGCTAATCTATTGAACTCTTTCGATATCCAAGGACGGACGCGCGGAAAATGCACGCGTAGCCGCGGGCAGACAGCTGGTTTCATCAGGTAGACGAAATGAAAGCACGGACAGACTAGTGATGCCATTTTGTTACAGAAACGTCATCATCATCATCATCATCTCAGCCGGCAGACGTCCACTGCTGAACATATGCCTCCCTCATAGATTTCCACCGTGAACTGTCCTGCGCAAGTAGCATCCACCGGCGCGGCGCCCAGCAACTTTCAGCAAGTCATCTGTCCACCTTGTGGGAGGCCGCCCAACACTACGCGTTCCGGCCCGCGGTCGCCATTCAAGAACCTTTCTTCCCCATCGGTTATCAGTTCGTCGAGCTATATGGCCTACCCATTGCCACTTCAACTTACTAAACCTGAAAGCCATGTCGATCCTTCTACGTATCTCGTCTCCTACAGAAACGTATTTGCTTAGTTACTCGTATTTATAACTAACTGTCGCGTCTCGCGTCGTGTAAGATTTTTCCCATGGGATTAAAACTTTTTCCTTTTAGAAATTATTCTAAGTGCAAATCCAGGGTACAATCTATCTTAAATTCAAATTTCATCAAAATCCGTTCAGTAGTTTAGGCGTGAAAGCGGAACAAACATTCAAACATCTGGACATCCAAATATCAAAACATAACTCACATATTTTATAATGTTAGACATGATTACACCTGGAATAAATATAGGAATAGTATCCGTGGATTATTGAAATTTCCAAGAAATTGTAGTCGAATTCTTTGTTTCAAACGCTATAATTTGTTTTAAATACCTATCGCAAAAATATGAAGATGCTCAAATCCTGATTGAGTCACAGGACTTTTAGCTTGGTGCTCCATTTTTTTCATTGTCACGAGTTGAAGTTTAGCCATCTAGCCGGAGTTGCTAGAGTAAGCCAAAAAGCCTACAGAGTAACTAGCGCATTTTTACTAGTTGTTTTTTTGTTGTCAAGCGTTTATTTCGGCTGTACTACGCTGAAGAGGTAACGAGTCGCGGGACCCGCTTTGATCTCGCCGCCTGCCGTCTACCGCCTGCCAACATCCACGTCTCTGCTCTTTGAGACCTGATTGAGCGCGCCACTCTGTGTGCATACGAAAACGTTTGGCCCAACCCAACTACTCCAGATTTACTACGTTTTTACTATGAAAGAGCTGTTTACCTTTCGGCCGCTTTGTGTGTTCGCAAAAGGAAATTGAATAGCGATTTGGTATTCATGTTTATTTACCATAAAAATTCTTTGCTCCGAAAAGGTAAAAGATTGTATTCATAGAACGATTTAGAATTAACTTATTTTTATTTATCAATTCCACGGCGCTTGGTAAATCTGTTCGGATACTCGTAAACCGTTTTGGAAATCTCTTGAAGTCGAAACACATATTGTAATACATATTTTTAGTTGATTATTGAAACATCAAAAAACTAAAGTTACTCTTGTGATCAACAACCATAGAATGGTCCACAAGGCCTGGTGTTAGAACTATTGACCCACTAAAGGCCTTTGACATGGCTTATGTGACGACTATAGCTTTTCAGGCCTGTTTGTTCAGTTCTCTTTGAAATGAAATTTAAAAGCTTGGACATTTCTAAGTTAGTTCGGTAACCCACAGTAATTTAAAAAATAACTGCGGGATAACTCAACCCAAGTAGGTTGGGTAACCAATCACTTCAAACGAAGTTTTGATATACGACACCTAGAATAAATATTGGTTTTAGCGCTTCGTTCAGTTATCCAGACGCTAAGTAAATTTAAAATTCCTGAAATCGGAAAATAAAATCGTGAATAGGATATTTTCTTTGCTATACGGAAAAAGTATTATGGTGATTACTTAAACTAATAAGTCAAAAATTAAATTTATTTATTCGTTCGTACTAAACACCCGTCTGCCAAGCGTGGAGATTATGGCAAAACCCTCATAGTCCAGCATTTTTGTTCTTAGTGTGGCTGTCTTCTTCATCGTGTGGATTGTAAGGTCGACAAACAACCTCACAAACTTCTTAGCCACAGAGGTTTTTCCCGGTGACGACGGCTGGAGACGGTGCAAAACTTGTAGCTCGTAGTCGTCCGTAGCAAGTGCTACGACGGCACTCGTAGCCATTGCTACGCTGCGCTGGTGTTATAAAACCGCTAATCTACTTTCATTTTTATAAGTAAACGACGACGTGGTAAGTAAGCGTGCGATATGATAGAAAGAGGTATTTGTAACACTTTCCCATTTATTATTTTACAATATCTTAATGTGCTCGGCATATATCCTAAGCGTTGGTGTAAGAATTATATCTTCGTAAACAAACAACAGATTCAGATCTTCGTAAAGAATCGATCGATCGATCTTCGATCTTCGTGTGAAGATGTTCCCATATACTTATTTATTATTTATTTTTATTAAACAGGTGTTTCTTACCAGATATCATTCGATGATATACGATGCTGCTATTCCATAAGCAGCGATATATTGTGTACGTAACGTAGTGTAGAGTCAATAATATAGTGGAAATGCGCAGCGAAGTTTTTTTTTCGGATAAACACATTTCATAAGTTTAATAAAATATTATGTCCTAGTATAATCGTACAAATTGGAACATTGCGAGTAAGCAAAGGACCTATTTCATCATTTCATTATTGAACATAGATTTTCTATTTTACTAGTTTTGCGTTGATTGGCTAATATTGTAGATGTTTCAAGAGCTATATTTTGATCAACCTGAATAAATACGAGTATCTTACAAACCAATTCTCAGTACAAAAACAAAGATGTTTTTAAATTTATAAATATCATATTCTGCGCAATCCACCTATTTTTTTTATTCAAAATATTTGATTTGTTCGATTGTCTTGCAACATAAATTTTTAAAATAAGGACAACATAACATAAAATTCAAAGGATGTCGGACACTAAAATATGGGCATAAAATGTTTAAATACATACCGTACAGACTTGTAAATCCGACCAAATTTCTCAAGTATTTCAATCTGTTTCAAAATGAATGAATTTCGTCAGCGCTTTATGTCCAAGATGGAAGGATGGGTACTCTGTAGAAAGCATCAACATTCAACGCGATCGTCAATGGAGTTGCGGAAGAAAATGCTTTAGGAAGTAATTTTAGTAATTGAACGGCCGTATCTCTCGCACCGGGGGTCATCTAATTTGAAGCGCAATAAACCTTTCCCGCGATGTTATTATTATATTAAATAGGTATTACGGTACACCCCGGACACTTCATACAGCCATCGCATTTGAAATGTCTTTTCCTTTTTAATGGGATGACTAGCACATTACATTACGTGTCAGAAAACAATTACTCCCTAAATATTGTGTATAGGTAAATTAGTCGCTGAACATCCACCTAGTTATTATTTAAACACATTATTGAAGTTTCACTGAGGTTTCGTAACTATAATTAATACGGTCAATCACATCACATAGCACTCAACATTTAGTTCTTATCAATCCACTAAGAGGAACACAATTCAATAACGTAAATAGTTATAAAATCAAATGAATCAAAACAAAAGTACGAAGCGACTGTGCGCGAAAGTGATGCACGCACGGCCTTTTGTCTAATTCTCACCTTGCCCTCCAAGATGTCAAAACTGCGGGGTGGGAGGTGGAAACGCCGATTGGCGGAAGGAGGTGAGTGGCCATTCTGGTACTACCTATGTATAAATTCTGTAAGTACGGTTATGATTACATCGTTTAACCGGGTCGGTGTAATTTCATTATTCATATTACTATCATCATCCGACGAAGGCCGACAGTAATTCAAGAACCGCAGCGTATTTTGCGCAACAATATCTTAATTGGAAAATAACAGTGGTGAATGGCTAGAGCCGCTGCTTTCCGGGAAAAGCGGGTTCAATCCCCACCACGTACCAATGTGCTGCAATTTAGAATTTCAAATTCATGCATGTTTATTCGACGCTGTTACGTTGAAAAAAAAATATATCGTGAAGAAACTGGCACACTCCTCCGAATAAATCAAATGATTGTGTGTGAAGCCAACCAACACGCACTGAAACAGCTTGGTTGACTAAAACCTGGTCACCCTAGTTTAGGGTTAGGTTCGAACCCCTTTATTATTACCGTATATGATGGGAATTTACCCTTTAGTAATAGAATTCTTCGTCGAACCCACGAAACTGCACCCTTTGTCGACTAGATTTGACAGAAAGTCTCTGCTTTTATTCACAGAAAAGCTTCGGGTATCCATTAAAAAAAATTGAGGAGAAATGTAAAAGTCACTAGTAAAAGATATAAAAACATAACTTAATAATGAATATCTGTATAATTTCTGAATCGCTATCTTGTAGTAAACTATTCGCGATAAAATTGTCCCCATTTCACATGCAAAAGCACGGCTCTGTAGTACGTTATAAAGTCGGAATGCGAAATCTTATGACTTATGACAGATATCCAATATTGCCTGAGGCTGGAGGACCGAGTGCACTCATAGAACACAAATCAAACGCGGAGAATAAGATAAAAAGTCAGGCAGAGCGACGTGTCGTTCAATAGTTAATGTACAATCGAAAGTGTTTTGACATTCTCTTGACAAGCGTGGGACACAGGTAGGAATACATTTTTTACCCTGATGATATACAGCGTGACATAGTGAAACAACGCAAAACCTCTCGGGTGGTTGCTCAGTCCATGAAATAGACTAAATCTAGATCTAAATGATCTAAGTTAGTTTACTCCATCGGCTTAAGGAGACTCTTCCCTTCCTTATCATAGAAGCACAGAGTAGATAAACCGGCGCGGATAGAAGGTTATAAAAATTATAATACCAATAGTTTATGTCAATGGTACCGGTTCACACAGTCATGCTCTACTTTTAATATTAAAACCCTAATTCAGGGTAGGCTTGAGCCCCTCAGTAGGTACTTATTTGAACTGTTGATGATGATGATGATGAATATTAGGATGGTTACCCTGTCGAAGACGGACGAACTTAAATTAAGGATTAGAGCGTGACAGTGTAAAACGTAACCCCTTAAATATTTAAGTGGTTAGTAGTTAGTGGTTATTCAGTGCTAGTTGGACCTTATGTAGCATAATTATTTATGCCATACCTATAGCTACTAATCGAACGTAGTAAATCATCTCGCAGTTAACGCACTTTGTTGAACAGCTATTCGGCGCAGGCGCAGAAGGCCGATTAATCTGTGGCTCATTCAGCTGATTAACGGCCTCGCTGCGGCACGACGCGCTATGAATAACCCATTTGTTATCACCATGATACCGCTATACGTAATCCCTAGTCCAGGAAACAATTTTTATAATAGGTTAAGGTCGGTTGGTAACCTGGCAACCGTGAGTGAAGGAAAAAGAAGAAAGTCACAATTTGGTGAAATAGAGATCTTGATGTCACCTGCTTGGTGTGCCGAATATTTTTGGAAAGTTTTAGTTTAGATATAATTTAGCTAATAAAAGAATTATTCTACAACTGATAGTTGTTTTTTGTAGAGAATGCGTTGAAAGAAAGCTTTAAAAAAAATTGATGGTCTGGACATAAGAAAATTTAAAAACACATTGTGTTAAATCGGAAAAGATTGTAATATCCTGCACCTGCAACTATGTCCAAAGTAGTTGTGCCAAAATGTAGTAGTGTGGATATCGATAAAAATATTTATCGTAACCGATGAGAATTTCCTGAAAAGCGTGTCTCACTGGATGTCGAGCGTCTGCGTCGATTTGTTTTTGCGCAAACTAGGAAAAGTACAATTCATAGACGTAAGACTCACGTACCTCTCCTGAGATATGCAGGGATTTCCTAAAATAAACTATTTTCAAAGGATAATAATATAATAATATTATAGGAGGCTCGAGCTTCTCAGTGGGGACGTATATGAACTGTTGGTGATGATGATATATTGATACTATTTGTAAGACCAATCAATTGCTTGAGTAATGTTTTAATTTATTTGATGGATGTACAGTTAGATTCAGAAGTGGATCCATATCACGTGCGTCTATACTTTTAATTATTTTTTCACACTTCATCTACAACGTGTTACAAAAAATACCAAAAAGAAGAATATTCTTCATCACAGGCATTTAATAAAAAATTTCCCATCTCTAGTGTCATTTGACACCTAAAATATAGACTATCGATTATCAGAACGGAAAAGTATTTGTACACCATTTGTGCCTACATTTTTAAAAGAGATGTACTTGTATTAATTTATGTTAGAAAACATTTTCTTTTTTGCCTTAATTTTCTTGTTTACGTATTTACAAACATAAATATTATTTTGAAATATTTAGTTCATTATTTCATTAATTTATTATTTCGTAACAATGATTTAACAAAGCTTTTTTTATTTATTTGTAGTTTTTTCATTTTGAAATTAATTGTTCTAATGTGAATGTTTTGGTACAAGTAGTACGTAAACATTTTTAACCATAGCGGTAAAAATAGGCACATTGACCTAAAATTACATATCTGGTCCGAATATTCTTTGACACAGCTGATCACTAGAGATGGGAAAATTTTAATTAAATGCCTTTGATAAAAAGTATTATTTTTTTTGGTATTTTTTGTAACACGTTGTATATTCGCAAAGCCAGAAAAGATAATATTTACGTGGTGTGAATTCACTTAAGGTGAGGTGAGTTCGGGCTCGTGCGCTTGTGAGGGGGTGAACCTGTACTGTAGTAAGTACTTTGAATAGATATTTTAATTAATTCGACACCTAAATATTTATTTGATAAACATTTCATTAAATATTGTTTTGTTTTTCTAGAATAAATATAGAGTAAAAATGCTGCGAGTCGGTAGTTAAGTAAATTCTAAAGTTGCATTTGCAATGTCAACGGGTTGTAGCAGTGTTGACGTTTAATCTAGTTTTAAACAAGTCGGGTAGTCGTGGCCTGCAAATATTCCTCTAGGTAAATAAATACGAGAGACTTGTTCACTTAATAAATAAATTGCTGTTAAGATGGAGTAAACATCTCGGTAGCAACACAGAAGATTAAATTACAAAAATATATTTGAAGTTGCTTTTATAGTATGTATAATTTGCAGCAATAGCAGATAGTTTTTTTTTGCGTGGATTAAAATTAAAATTGCTTTATGAATACAACTAATATAACTTTAATGTTAAGTATTTGACTGTTCCGTGTTATTATATTTTTCTCTTTTCACAATAGTTTCAGCTTCATGCGATGATTATCAAAAATATTTTCTGTGTATGACTTTAAAAGTACATGCATTCTTGGGAGAGAATAGGATGCTAACCAACATCTTAATCAGGTTTGAATTTGATGACTCTCTCTCTATGCAGGCTGGAATGCTCACTTGCTATCTCGCATATAAGCCTCATTTGACTGAAACGTGTTGAACAACACAAGGGAAATGTATTACTATTCTGTGATTAACATAATAACAATGTACGTATCCCTGTTGCAACATGAAACAGCGTCTGTAGACACAACAATTACGCTAGTTAGAGATATCATACCTGCTCTGTATCCCGGCTGCCTATTATTCTTACAGACAGGTCTTGTTTTATGCTGTAGTTAATGTAGACAACTGTGTAATAAAAATATATAATACAATACAAATATTTTGTTGCATACAGACTTTATATTTTGATTTTTAAATATCTTAGTAGAAGTTGACATTAATTTGATCTATCATCCAAAAACAACTAATCTTCACCGTGTCTTCCATCAGAATACAATAAAAAACACCTATAACAGAGGGACACGTGAGTGATTTTATAGGTGCTGAGTTTTTTTTAAGACACGTAACGCTAAAGATTTACAAGTTTGAGATAATATTTGGTTATTTTATTTATTAAGACGAACAGAACAGATAACAATCAAAAAAAGATTACAATATTATGTTTTATAGTTTTAGATCTAGATTGCTAGCCAACATTTGTGACGTACAGCATGTTTATACTTATGTACTGAAACTGTGTAAAAACTACAATTCAAAATCTTATGTTTCAGATACTTACACAAAATAAAGCTTATTTTCATGGAATACTTGCATGAAGACTTTGCTTTAATTTGGTTTTATTTTAATTTGTTTTCAATATCTATCTTATGTAGTTTAATAATTTGTTTGTATGTACCTTTATGATTCTAAAATACTTTTTTAATTCTAAAAATTGCAAGGAACCCGTGCCGTATCCAAATTATTTACTCGTATTTGAATAGTGACAACACAAAATATTTTAAAGGAAGCTTAGTAATAGGCGGGGCGGCGGCGGTGGCGTGCAATTTTGCCGTAGGCCGAGAACAACTAGCACAAAATGAACACAGCGCTGTAAAGCGGCTCCAATTACTCCCGAAATAGCATTGAAGCAAAACGCAATCCTTGCTATCTATATTTTTATTTGCGATACGGTATCTGTGCGGCGAGTCGAAATATCGAACGCGCTCGCGCGAGGATTACCTTCGGATCCTATAAAACCAAGAGGATTCCATTGCAGCCAGCTCCCACACACTTTTGCTCGAACCAACTTTTTGAAAACGATGAAAGAGATTTCATATGTGTCGCAAAGCCTGGGAACGCTATTGGTGAAAACTACTATTGATTTTATTAGAGTGCTTGAAACAGTATTAATTTTGTTTATTCTGTAATATATGTCAACACGAGTTTGTTAGCACGCGTTCAAAAAATCATTTCAGCCGTCATTCATCATTGGCTTGTAACTGTAAAATACACTAAAATTTTAACAATTTGCGGGTTTGTTACCACAGGTTGTATTTAATACTAGAGGTCTGCCCGCGGCTACGCTCGCGTTGTGTAAGATTTTCCCGTAAAAAGTATCGTATGTGTTAATCCATGTTACAAATAATGTGTTTTTTAAATTTCATGTAAGTCCGTTGAGTACTTTAAGCGTGAAGGCGGAACAAACATCCATACATCTAAACCTCCAAACATTCTAACATATTTTCACACTCGGAGGAAAAAGCTTTTACATTTATAATATTACTGTGATGTGATGTGATTATGACCTCGATATTTCGGAACGGTTGCACGCTCCATGGTCACGAGTTAACTGGTGAGACAAGGGAGTGACAAGTGTTTCGAACAGTCAACGTGAGAGTAGTAGACAGATATATCTGTCCGGGCGTCACAGACGGTTAAGATACGATATTATTGCACGAGGCAGCCAGCTCTCGTCGCCATTCACATTTTATGCAAAGCGGGGGTCAAACAAAATGGCGAATCAATCAGTGAACGGCCATTCTGCTTGACCCCCGCTTTGCACACAAAGTGTATGGCGACGAGAGAGCTGGCTGCCTCGTGCTATAATATCGTATCTTAACCGTTTGACTGTGACGCCCTATATGAGCTGTCCACTCGCCGTCTTCTCGTGACCATGGAGCGTGCAACCGTGTGCGTGCAATATTAAATATAAACGTGGTAACAGACCTGTAAGTTGTGTCAATTTTAGTTTAGTGAACAACCACGAAAATCAAAAATCATATATTGTAAAAAACTGGTTTTAAAATTCCACTTATTGAAAAAGGTGGGAGAAGACTCAAACATTTAGCTTATTATATCATGTTAAATCTATCGCAAACATGAAATCAATAAGTAACCTACTAGACAAAATTTTATTAATTGACGACAAACATTATTTGATTACTTTAATAAAAAAAACACTGTATCATCATCATCATCATCAACGGCCCATTACAGTCCACTGCTGGACCACCACTGTATAATTGTGGCATATTCTATTTCACCAACCGCACGAAAATATAAATTATTTCCACTATGAAAAAAATATTACGTTTTAGTGTCATTCATTTTGGAAGCGAAATATTACTAATTTAATGTCGTTAATTCTAAATCGATCAGCTTAAAACACAGTTTGCCATTCATAACGAGTCGCAATATTTATTAGAGAAATAATTTTAGGTTTCTCTTATGAAAAGAAGAATCAAATTCATAAATGTTTTATGGATGTATGGAATTTAACAACAAGTTTTAATATTCATTTTTGATAATAAGGTTCACAGAGCTACATTCGCAAAATCAACAAGGGATTACGATTTCAAAATTTCAATCTGAAAACTGTAACTAACTACCACTATTTAAAATACAACCGCAAGTTGGGTTAATTTAAAATTTCTGAACTAAAATGTTGTTTTACCGAATGCAGCCCTCAAAGTTTTAATTGTTTTATCAATAATAAAAAGCAATAGCAATACGCAACGGTATAGTTAATTGAAGTTAGTAACTCATGAATTTTTACATTTTTAGTTACTTACATCATTCATCAAGCTCATATACTCGTATAGTTCTTAAAATTTTATTTTATTCCTTGATATTTTTGTGTTATTCTCATTTGATACAGTCACAGGGTCGTACAAGAGGCGCTGAATTTTGTTGGTCTACGAGATAATGAATATGTAGCTGGGCTAAATCCAATACTATTAATCGTAGAGTAGGTCTGCTGGAAGATATTTCTTTAGAAATAAGTAGGCCTGTTTTGTCGTTTTTCTTTTGTGTTATTGTCATTTTGTTGTTTATTGTGTACAATACATGGTTAAATAAAATAAATACATTATAAATACTGTAGCGGTCAGCGGATTGCTTCGCTACAAAGAAGGGAATTAAGCTACTAGACTACTGCTCATATTTCCACTTCATGCTTTAAACTATTTGCAGTTCGGCCTATCTAAGAACCACCACTACAAAAAGTAGATTCAGATGGATATTATAAGTTTATGGATTGTTAAAGTAGGTTCAAATTTCGATAATTTTATGTTGGTCAGAATTTTCGAAATATTAAAAAGATATGTCTTTTAGTAAAAAAAATATCTAGCTAGGGCGCTATACTATAGTTATTATCACTAGCTTTGAGATACTCGTACAAGGTAATGTCTGAAGTTTTCGTTAATTCCATGACCATTTATTGTTTAGTAGCAAATGCGTTTTCCCGCTTCCTACTTGTATTAAAATTAAACCTAGCTAAAGCCCTTTAATGACGTGTTCTCACATTAGCAGCACCGTCGGTTAATCTCTTTAATATCACGGAGATTGATTCGTTCCGACACCGTTTTAATTCACTTGGCTGCACGCACTTCATTATCGCGCGTGTGGGGATAGAATCGCACCGTATTAAATATTAGGAAGGAAGGAGATAGAGCGATACGGGGTTATTGAGGATTTCGCCTGTCGTAAATTATTATCGTTTCTATTCCAGGTAAATAGAAATGAAATTGAACTTAAGATGCATATAGTAGTTAGAAAATAAACAAATAAACTCGTCTTTGTGTTGTGCTTCTTCGTTATGAAAGCAAATGTACTTGTAAGACAACACTAGGTAATCTTACATGTCATGTGTAGTGAAAGCTACTTAGGTAATTAGGAGAAACAAACGACCCTACTTCCTCGCACGAATACCCAGATTTTATTCTCTCTCGTGTTTCAAATAGGCTTCCAACACGCAAGATAAGATAATGTTCCAGCCAGCATAATCATCTCCATCGCGAGCGCTGTTTGCCGCCGAAACGTTTCCATTTTAGCTCTCTGTTTAGTTTAAACCGTTTAAATATTCACGTCAGCGACGACGCAAACTAGGGTGTTCCATTTTGAATCTCTAAAACTGGGGAGTTGCTGCAACGTGCCGTAAATTCCAGTGCTGGTTGCGTATTCAGAGAGCTGGTAACAAGAGCGTCGCGACCGCACCCCGCCGCCGCCGCCGGCTCGCGCCTGTACAAGTGGAGGTGACGTTTGGTTACGTTTTGTCAAATAAAATTGGATTGCGCTGTGATTTCCTGACTTTGCAGTTCCGTGTTCTATTTGATATGCTAGTTGCGGTCAGAGTTATAGCTGTCCTTCTTTATTTGTTGTATGGAAAAAAATGGTAGCTGGAATGAAAGTATTTTACAAATTTAAGACAGGGCATAGGAAATGCTAATTCGTTTTCCAAATATGCAGCATGATTTTGTAATCCCTAGCAACATTTAAATATGATGTTCAGACCATCATAACCAACAACTTTTCCCAAGGAACATGGGTTGAAAACCCCAAGTGTTATCACATTTCCGATCGGGATTTTAATTTTTCGTGATTATAAATGATCGGTATTTTATTTTTCGTAAAATAAAGTATTCGTAATTTTTAACGTTCGTGTATTTAACAATCGAAATAACAAATTTTCGTGATTATAATATTAGGAATTTAAAATTTCGTAATTTTTATAATTTGTTATTTAAGGATTTCGATACTACAGTATAACGTAATTTTAAAATTCAGTATTTTCAAATTCGAAAATAAGTAATTCAGAATTTTTGGGTGTTCCCTAAAAGGAGAAATAAAATAGTTAAATAAAATTCAAACAAGATTAGGTCGGAAAACAAAATTTAATTAGAACTAAAATAGAAAAATACGTCACTAACGTCTTTAGATTACAAATAATTCAAAGAGCTTAGATAGCAGCCGAGCTACTTCAAAGCAGCTGCAACTTTCACATGACGTGTCTTGTTTCATAACTGCGAGCAAACTTGCAGGGACCGCGACTCCACTCATATTCAGATCACAACCGCAACTCTTGCGATCAAATTGATTTACCAACTACACTGTTTACTCCAAGAGCATCTTCTGTCGGGCAATCGGCAACATACGCATATTTGATTAGCTAGAGTTGTTGAAACACCCTCCTCCCTAAATAAGTCATACTGATGTTCAGATGGATCACATCACAGTGTAAGTAATATGGGTCTGAAAAGATTATTGAATTTGACCAACATAATCCGGCAGACGCCAGCTGCGCCCGCCCAGCGCTCTCAAGCGAATGATCACAATTCCCTTTATTTACCTTTGTAGGGGCAAATCAGGATAGTGGCGTATTTATTAAATAGAAGGACCTTCTTATTAAAAACTTTAGAGACCCGTTTTTATTGGGTAAATAAGATTAGCATTGTAACTTGTTTTGGAAGCGAGATTTTAACGATTATTGTAATCTTATGGTAATGCTTACTATTTTTATAATTTTATCTAATAAGCCAAGTTTCCCTATGTAAGGGTGCTTGCTTTATGTTATCATAAACGATGGTATGTTGGTAGGTATACACTTTGAGTATGGCATACTTATTTATACAAGACGTGGCAAGGAATTATACTTATATTGGAATGGAATGAATTATTGCATTATTGAATATAAAATGTGGGATTGATTTATGTTCACATTTTCTCACACTGTAGTTTGAGGGTCGTTGTGACACTGGGGACCTGCGCGACAGATACTTATTGAAAATATTTCCATTCGATCGGAAATATTGGATGTATGAATGAAATTCTTATAAAAATGAGACAACGGCCGTCTGTTACCATCACAAAGGCACCTTTTCGATGCTAAACCAAGCAAATAATTGAAATCTACCCTGAAGTTTCTCTATGAGTATGAATTTTTATCGTGGGTCATATTACGCTGGGATCCTCATTTTTGTTTCTTTTAATGTAATATAATGTCCCTGCACTTTACTTGTATGTAAAGTAGTATAGATGGATAGATAATAGATTTGAAATGAAATTAATAGTTTATAAACTTTTTAATGTTATGTAACATAGTAACAATGTAACTCTTAGTTTCCTTGTTACATTTTTTGGGAGAGGACACAATGTGCGAACTCTGTAGAGAGAATTGTGTCGCATCTTTTGCGTTTCTTTTTTTGTCATATAATAATACAGTCATTTATAAAACTCATGCACCGAAATGACTCATTTTCATAATTATATAATAACAGTTAAAAGATCATCTAACATCATAAGGTAAATTTTCCGTAGCATCTTAGCTATATCAAAAAAGGCCGATTGATAGATAAAATGTTGTACCTGTAATTCTGAAAAGCAGCCCGAGGGAGGTCCTCAGGGAAGGTCAGACGTAGACGCGGGAACAAACGACATATCGCGTGACATCACTCAAAGAACTTATTGTTGTGTAACGACCCAAGATTTTTGTATATTTTGTTAAATCATTGTACCTAATAAGAAGAAAAAATACGCGAATCTTTCACTGGTACAATTGTATTTCTCCAACATGAGAACAACAGTTGGTAAAGCACAAAGGGCTGTATTCCTAGTAGGTTTCTTGTTACTTTGACGTACACCCGCGCGTCGTCGCCGTAAGCAAAGCAAGAAGAAATTGAATTGTCCACGCCACCATTCTTCTGGGGAAGCCTCAGCTTTCTCTTTGACAAAACTTCATCATTTAAGTTTCTTTTGCTGGGAAAATAAAACAGTAATATTATTAAACTGTGCTACGGAAAAAATGTTACGGTGCGCTTCTAAGCCGCGGATATAAAATGATTTTAACATAAAAAATGTCCTTTAATTCCTAAAAAAAAAATGTAATGACGGATCTAAGTGATTTAATAACATCCTATGGAAATAAATTATTTTGACTTTGACTTTTGACTTCTACTTTGACCTGGTGAAGTTTGAGATGCTCTGCCGGTTAGTGTTCGTTCTTACTTTATTTATAGTCCTATCCTAAGGAACTATTTTTTCGTTGTTTTACGTTTTCAGGTCCTGTTCTGTCTGAGCTTTTAGCTATTCTCAGAAATAAGTCTTCAATGGCTTTCTTAATAATGCTTTAGTTAAAAAGGTTCTTAATCTTATTTCGCTCAACGTAAACTTTTTGACAAGGTTGTATATTCACAAACCACATTATATAATAAACTTCATTCCTGTTGTTATCTGCACCTTTCGTGTTCTGCCGCAAGAAATGACACCTTAAATGACATCCATACAATACAACATCCTCTTCAGGTGTTTTAAACTATTTCAATTCATTTTTATACACATATATTAAGTTTTCAGTATACAATATCAGCGTCGGTGGTCTATTGGTTAGGGCCGCTGCCTCCCATCCGGGAGACTCGGGTTCGATAATAAACGTACCAATGTGTTTTTGAATTTCGAATTCATATGTATTCGATGCTCTTACGTTGAAGGAAAACATCGTGATGAAACCTGCACACTCCTGCGAAGAAATTCCAAGGTTGCGTGTGAAGTCGATCAACCCGCACTGGGCCAGCGTAGTAGACTAAGGCCTAATCGCCCTAATTTAGGGTAGGCTCGAGCCCCTCGGTGGGGACGTATATGAGCTGTTGATGATACAATATCAAAGGCAGGGGATTTATTTTGAGTGAAGATACTTAGCCTTATAAGCAATCGAAAAGAAATTTCGTTACCAAGTTTCTATAACTAAGCACGCTATCTATCGTTTTTTTTAGATTCTTCAGCTGGCGGCGCCGGCAAAGCTGTTCGCAACCGGCGCCGGCAGCGGAGGCAGTTCCAATATCAAAAGGTTTCAATGTCACATTATAAGGTCAAAAGAGCAAAAAATATTTACCACTCAAACAAATTCTTTAGTTAGTAATTGAAATCTTGAAAATTGATAGGGCTTTAATAATAAGAGGCAAGACCTCGTTATTCTTAAAAATATTGTTAACTTGGGCGGTTCTCGTCATTTGGCGCTTAGAGGGTATTTGATTAACGATCCGTATTAATTTCGACCAAAATCCCCGTAACGAGCTGTGCCGAGGTACGGCGGGCCCTTAAATCTGAATTACTTTAGCTAAGTGATGAAAAGAAAAACAGTCAAACATCAACTTATAGGTATAGTCAGAAATCATTCCAAAACCGACTATAATCACAAATGCTTCTTTAGTACATATCCTAAATGATAGTATTTTATTTTGTTTTTGGGAAATAACCTCCCATCTCTTACAAAAAAAAAAAGCGGGAAGCGCGAGCGAAGTGTCTCCGTTTCAGCTTGGCCAAAATTAAATTGTTTTTGTATTTCTATCTGTCCATCTGTCTGTTTGTTCCACTCTACAGGTGCGTTTCTCAAACGATTCTCGTAAAATTTTGTGAGCAGGTTCGATAAATTAATCGATTTTTTGTCGAGACAGTATTTTGACATTGCAAAAAAATACGGAGTTATGAGGGTTTGAAACTTAAAAACTCATAAATCAACCATAAAAAAATACTAGCGAGGTCTACAGCTCACAGAACCATTAGTTATAAATGTGAAAGTTTGAATGTCTAGATGTTTGTTGAGCACTTGTGTTCGCCTTGTATCTAGACGTTGTTTATCATTTAAGTAATGTGCTGTTTGATACCTACCTAATACCTTTAGTAACTTTGCTTAGTTGGTAACAGATCCAGATGGCCGTGTATCACGTCCCCAGATATTATTAACCGACTTCAAAAAGAGGAGGTTCTCAATGTCAAATCAGGCTGTGTTTTTTTTATGTATGTTATTGGATATCTCCGCCAATCGTGAACCATTTATTTTTTCCATTCGATAGAATTTGCTTTCGAGGTGGTCCCATATATATATTTTTAAGATCTGATGGTGGAATATCAGGCAAAACTTGGAAACTCCTCAACGAGATGTAGCATTTGGATTGTTGTTCGTCTATTCTTTTAGTCATATCTCAGTCAGTTTATAACTGATTTTGATGATTCTTTTTTCATTCGATAGGATTTAACTCATTAATTGATCTGTACAAATTTTGTTATAATCTGATGATGAAGTACGGGATAAAAGTGGAAAGTCATCAACTAGATAGCAACATGCATCATACAATTATTGTATTGGAAATCACAAACAATACATCCTCCATGGCCGAGTAGTCGAGTAATTGACTCTCATTATGGAGATTCCGGGTTCAAATCCCGGAGAGGACACTGTTACGAAAAATTGTGAAGCTGGCGCCGACTCCAAAAGGAAGTACAAAATTGTAAATATTTACTTAACACATTACCTACCTACTTAAATGAGGATATTTGCTATATTATTTTATTTATATCCATCTAAAATTTATTTTATTTAATATTTTTTAGTCTCGATAACCATCTAAGGCATTTGAAGGTTTCTATTTTTTTTGTTAAAATTGTTTGTTTTATTTGTTAAAATTGTTATAAGATCGCGTAATCGCCCTCTGCATGGCCTTCATTAGTCAGCAGACGCAGAAATATTATCATCTTCACAACGCAACGTTATTAATGTCAGTCATTCAGTTGGTAAGAGCAAGATGGCGATCTAATACATTTTGTAGGCAAGTAAATACTTACTTGTCGTAATCGTAAATATTTATAAATCGTTAAAATAAAATAAAATCTCTTATCATAGGCTTAAAAACACTTTATGTGACTTATGAACAAAGTTAGGTAAGTATTATAATAACTTACCAAAACAGTAAAGTTGCTTATGGTTGAGTTATTAATCATTAGACATTTTAGTTTATTTTATTATTTTGTCTGGGTTCTTTTTTAATAATGTACTTACGTCAATGAACAAATGAATTATTGAGCAAACATACACCTAACTTAAAAACAACACGAGTGGTGTGACGAGCGGACTACATTGGTACAACAGAGGTTAAAGATATAGTAAGGCCAGGCTGCTTGAAACGGATTAAGTTTTCTCTGGTAATTATTTATGCTTTGTCATGAAACTTCGCATAATTGTGCATAGTTGTATAGTTTACTACAAGCATGTAAACAAAATTTCATTTAAAAATATAAAAATCATTTGGGGACGCTTTTCAAACAAAACACGTAATGGGAGACAATGAGCCAACGACACGTCCAAAATTATGTTTCGCACGTTCTCCGGAAAAACTGGGCTAATTAGTATTGTTAGCACCATTTCACGTCACCGCGAACATGACGTAGACACGTACTCTCGATTTCACGCCTCATTCATGGTTAGGGCCTCGATCGTCTGATGTTTCGCGTATAATTATGCCGACATAATCCCCTCTCTGTCTCTCTTAGCACTGCCCCCCTCTCTCCTTCAACCCGCACTGCACACCCGCAGCCCCTGATTGATGGTGCCGGAGATTGCATGTCAGGATTACATCTGCGGAGGATGTACGGATTATTTAGTTTCTGCCAGCGGGTAAATAGAGCGAACAATATTTGGGAAAAACTTATAGTAACGTGACGTCAGATAGACGGGCAAGACGTGGCAGTAATTTCATTTGTGTGTTATGTAAAAAAAAACAACTCATTCAGCACCTGACGGTGGCGTAACCGTATTAAGCTAATCAAATCCTCAGTCGGTCTGTACAATGGGCTACGAAAATAACCGTAGCATTTCCGTAGACACTAGCCAACAACGCTACGGTCACAAAACTTTAGTATCCTATCCTATCTAACGCAGCCGCGATACTTATTCCGTGGCGATAGCTATTTGAAAATTCATGGAATAGATAGTCTCTACGCTGCAAGATAACGTCCGTACAAGCCACAATTTCGGAGCTTTTAGCTGAGGCTATGTTCGGGCGCAAAATTGGTACGTCAAATAAATTCTTGTCACTCGTATATACCTTGCATAAATTGGATCCAGAAAATTCCCGCAACAAAGACGTTGGAAGGCCGCTTCAATAAAAGGAACGATTGGATTGCTTTTGACGGAAAGCCAGCGCTGAACGCTATGCCAATTCCATCCTTGTTTTCCGTTTTATGCATTTTTTTTTACGAGACTGCCTGAAACCATTGACACAGGACACTGATGTATCATAAATATGAAACCGTTGCGATTTGTTTTCAGAATTAGGAATTTCAAAATCTGGTAAGTTGTCATGGTGTCAAGTTAAAGAAGTATTATATTAGACTAGCGGTCTGCCCGCGGCTACGCTCGCGCTGTTTAGGATTTTCTCATGGGAATAAGACTATCTCCATTCCAAATTTAATCCAAATCCATTGAGTACTTTAAGCGTGAAGGCGGAACAAACATCCAAACATCTAAATATATTTTTACATTTATATTATTAGTGTGATTGATACCCACTACTATATAGTAGTATTCTTATAATTTTCCGGTTTTTTATTATTTATTCATTTGAGTTTAGGCTACTGAATCATTACTTATATGAAAGACCGCTCATTTGTTTTACAGAAAAATGAAAATGAAATCTTCGGCGGAATATGGTTTTGCCGGTAAGTTCTTATTTCTCTTGAAAAGTAAAAGCAGCAAAACGCTAAACATTATCTGTGTATATCTAATACTTTAAACGAGCAATTCAAATTAAAAAAATAAAATATTAAATAAAATATTAATATTAATATTAATATTAATATTTAATAAAATATTTTGTAAATTTTGTATGGAGACCATCTACATTTTGTATGGGAATGCGATTTTTTTAAATAGTTTTTCGACCTATGTTCTTTGGAGAAAGTTGTACAGTTTTACGAGTAGATTCACACCCTTTCGGTTTTATTTGTAGTTTTGTAACACCTGGTATATATATATATATATATAATGAGAATCTCGGAAACGGCTGCTACGATTTCGATGAAATTTGGTATATAGGGGGTCTCGAGGGCGATAAATCGATCTAGCTAGCTTTTGTTTTTGGTAAAACAGGATTTCCCCATGTTTTCGGGCTTAAAAGAATTTGTACGCCATATCATTAAAAGAGAAGGTTAATTTCGCCGCTATCCATAACGACGCAGTGGCTCTGTTGGGGAACCGGGAGGCAATGAAACCGAAAGTCAGACTGCTTTTTTATTTTTTTGTTAATGTTTCTTTTTTTGTTTGTTTTTAATTTAGTTATTTAAATACAAAAATGACAGAAATAAAAAAAAATCTTATTTAGTACCTTACTTTTTCGTGGTCTTAATTTTTTCCAACAGATAGAGCAATTTTTATAGGTATGTTTTTTTATTTATTACTTACCGTCGTCGTCGTTGTTATTACTTATTTTTTCATTTACTTAGTTCAATTAAAATACCTTTACAGAAAATCACTTCGTTTTTCTTACACCGGAAGTTCTGCAACAGATGGCACTACAACTCACATAGTGACGAAATTTTCTTCTAATAAAAATAATTTTAACAAAAAAATAGAAACCTCCTTCAAATTGCCTTATATGGTTATCTCCACTAAAAAGTAACAAATAAAATAACATTCCAGATGGAACATGAAAAAAAATATTGCCAATATCCTCAATTAAATAGATAGGTAGTGTATTAATTAAATATTTAGAATTTTGTACTTCCTTTTGGAGTCGGTGCCAGCCAAAAATTGAAGATGACGAAACTACGAGTATTAATTATTTATCGAATGAAACCTACCCGGACTTTCTTGGTAGTCGCTCCTGTCGTTATCCCTGCGTTTGGTCGGGTGCGGCATTGCATCCCGCGCAGCACAACAAAACATTTATATCATAAGCGCCCACTACACTCTCGTCCGAAGTTCTTCGACGAAGTCTCACGAAGTGTCAAATTGGTGTAAAAGTGAATTCCGAAGTTGCACGAAGTGCCTCTCTATACTCTCGTCCTCGGCTTACTTCGATCAACTTCGCGAGTAGTGTAGTGGACGCTATAGACTATCAAAGAATTTTATTGATAGTCATATATAAATATGTACTGACTTAACGACGACGACGACTTAAAACAGTTGCCCACGACTAATCGTCGATTTTTTGGCTGGCACCGACTCCAATAGGAAGTACAAAATTCTAAATATTTACTTAATACACTACCTATCTATTTAATTGAGGATATTGGCAATATTTTTTTTCATGTTCCATCTGGAATGTTATTTTATTTGTTACTTTTTAGTGGAGATAACCATATAAGGCAATTTGAAGGAGGTTTCTATTTTTTTGTTAAAATTATTTTTATTTTATGATTTTCAGTGTTTTATTCAATATATTTTATGTAAGTAATTAATCCTAACCGCGACACATTTTCTATTATTTTTCTTCATTATCCAAAGCTAGGTTTTGTTATTTAACAGTTTCAGTACAAAGATATTATATTTTTGGTATTTGCTTAGTTTAGACTGCGTCTTTCGAGCTTTGCAACCGCGTTTAGTTGTTTATATAATAGTTTCTAAAATAGATACTTTTCTTGATGAAATTCCCACTACGGGAGAAAACGGTTTTCAATTACTAAATTTCAACAAATCACTTTGACACAGTTTTAATAAAAAAAATTACGTTACTTGAGGTGCCTATATAAGTTTGAATCTATTGAGAATTTTGAAAAAAGCAAAAACTATAAACCTAGTCATTCATTGCGTCAATAACATACTAAAAAATCATGGAGATTGGAAAATATATATAGAAGTGGAAAAACGTTTTCTCTTTTTGTATGGACGAGCACGTACTATTCTTCCCTCTTAATAAGCTTACAGTTTACCCCGATACTTGGGCTATTCGTAAGGAGTTTCAGGTTTGAGATGGTATCTTGAAAGTCTATCGTTAGTTGATTACAGATAGTGAACGTAGGCTGGCTTCTTCTTTTTCTTCATATTGTGGATTATAAGGTCGACAACCAACCTCACACACCCTGGTCACACAATTAATATAGTATTGGGCCCTTATCAAAACCCACTGACTTAGCTCGAGTAACGACGCCTTCTGTAGATATTAGAGCCGAGACACACGGCTTAACGTGCCTTCCGAAGCACGGAATAATCTTTCTTTTCAGACAAAGAGGTGATTCAGGCAGCAATGTCCCAACTAAACTGGAGAAAGTCTCACAAGGACATTTTCGTTTAAGAGTGTCTTCACCGGGATTCGAACCCGAAACCTCCGTAAACTCGACCACTCGGCCATAGAAGCTAAATTATTTGTGATTTCCAATACAATATCCGAAGATTGCAGGTTCTTGTCCTGTCACGGTCGCCAATAATGTGATAAAATCGAATAAATGGAACAAGGGAAACGTAGATTTTCAGCAAACTGACAAAACAAATTTATTTCGTTGCCTAGCAACATTCCACCACAAACGGTATCGCGCGCGATGCATGTTGCTATCACTGGTTGAGGAGTTTCCGCTTTTATCTCTTATTTCATCATCAGATTTTAACAAAATTGGTATGGATCTATCCCTAAAGCACGTTCTATCGAATGAAAAAAGAATCATCAAAATCGGTTGATAACTGACTGAGATATGACTAAAAGAATAGACGAATAACGACGCGAATGCTACATTCCGTTGAGGAATTTCCAAGTTTTACCTCATGTTCCACCATCAGATCTTGACGAAATTAATATGGGACCACCTCGAAAATAAATCCTATCGAATGAAAAAATAATTATTAAAATCGGGTAACAATTGGCGGAGATATCTAATAACATACATAAAAAAAAAAAAACGAATTGAGAACCTCCTCCTTTTTTGAAGTCGGTTAAAAAAGCATTTAAAAGTATTTTCAGTTATTTTTTCAGATATGTAACACAGAAATGGAAAATGCTATTTCATCCACAGAGACGTTATTTAATCCACGCAACCTCAACAAATTCAATTTTATATTACTACTAGCGCTGCCTTTACCACTGTTAGGTATGGGAATAATAATTTATTTTCCTTTCTGAATTCTATCCAAATTCCGATCCTAATTTATTGTCAATGCAGGGAAATCTATTTTTACTAAAAATTAAACCTAGCTAGATCGATTTATCGCTCCCGAAGCCCCATATAATGCTAAATTTCATCGAAATTAGCAGCAGCAGTGCAGTTTTTTAGCAGTTTCCGAGTATTCTTATCTTGTTCGTAGTACCTGGCGATGTGCAAATCCGTGGTGCAAACATTACCAAGCCAATAAGAAAATAAATACTGAAGATTAAAAAACATTGACTATAGACATTAATATTTTCTAGAACGAAAGCATTCGTTCATTCAAAAACGCACTCAATCGGTCCGCGAATCACAGAACTCTGTGCCGCGAATCGTCATTAGTTTTTTTTTTGAAGTCTTATGGTCCAGTTACTAAGACCTTTAGACCAAATCTTATTTGCACATAACACTTCATTTATTAGTTAGAGTTTTTGAACACTCATTTTAATATAATTGTTCAAAGGTGTATAGTACTCTTTTTGCTTGTCACACCCTGCTGCGTTCCAAAACACGCTGATATCGATTTTAGCACTCTCAAAGCGCGTACCAAATTACTGTCAGCAGGCGAGTGGGCGATTGCTTTAAACAGAAAAAGAATAACTTCACCTCTTATTTCATCATTATAAAGTCTAACAGGTTATTGTACTTACATACTTTTTTCAGAGTTGCCTTTAATTAATTTCCCAAAAAAAATCCCAAGTATAATAACTTATTAGACAGACTCTACATACTCTAATTTAACTTAATGATATTAAATAGTTTTTAAAATATGTAATCTCTCAGAGCTTTTCCTATAGTAACCCGGGTATAGCGGGCGAAACCCATATTATTATTAATTATCTAATCGCTAACGGCGCTGACTGTTTCATTCGGAATACACCCTATCTATGGCTGAATTTTGTATTACTACTAGCGCCGCCTTTTATTTCATACGTAGCTCAGAGAAACAAAAGTGGCAATATGCAACTAGCATTATGCCAAAACGGAGAAAAAAAAAGAATCCGCGCGAAAAAATTTAATGAGTAATGAATGTAATGGAGTATCCAGCAGAGGACGTCATTCGACTAAGATGACGATGATTTCTTATTTATGTGTAATGTTATACACAGATTGTGCTGCTAGGAAATTTAGTACCTAGCAAAATTAATAAGTCAATGATATAAAGTGCTACTATGTTTAGCCGCGTGTGCTTTCGTCTGATCTGAACGCATAAAGTCAGTAAAGTAATTAATCTAAATGCTTAGGTGTTTTACAAAAAAAAAAAACGAGCTAAGCTCGGTCAACCAGGTACTTTTATTATTAATCTAGTACACTGCCGTCATAAGAAGAAAAGTCGTATCTGCAATTTTTTTCGAAATTGAGTTACATAATATACAGGGTGTAAAAAATTTGCATGACACAATTTTAAAAGATCAATCTACCCATGAAACTGAACAACTTTCTCCAAGAAACATAGGCTGTCGGACGACAAAAAAAGTTGTCCCATTTCATACAAAATCGCGCGGCCAGCTAATCGATTTACTATGGAAGATGCATATTTTTTTGTCGTCCGACAGCCTATGTTTTTTGGAGAAAGTTGTTCAGTTTCATGGGTAGGTTGATCCTTTAATAGTGTCAGCTAATTTATTTACACCTTATATGCAAAAAAAGACGCATCTACTAGAATTTTATTTTTTACGGAATGAAACACAGCCCTAATATAATCTTAGTGAAATAAGACGGATCTGCAATATGACATTATAACCACTAAATATAAAAGACGCTTCTGATAAAAACTAAGTTGAAAAGACGCATTTCACTAGAAGATGCGACTTTTCATTGTAGTATTACGATTTTGTTTATATTTTTTTTATCTTACAAGCAGTGAATTTTTATATTTAAGCAAGACAAAACATTTTTTACTCTGATTGAAGCTCAGTGTGGACGCGTCTTTTCGTCATAAGAAGAAAAGCCACATCTACCATTTTTTTCGAAATGTTACATAATATCAAAAAAAGACGCATCTACAAGAATTTTATTTTTTACGGAATGAAATACAGCCCTAATATAACCTTAGTGAAATAAGATGGATCTGCATTATGACATTATAACCACTAAATAGAAAAGACGCATTTAAGTAGAAGATGCGACTTTTCATTGTAGTATTACGTTTTTTTTTATATTTCTTTTACTAGGAAGAAAAGGAAGACAAAACATTTTTTAAATCTGATTGAAGCTCAGTGTAGACGCGTCTTTTTTTCTTATGACGGCAGTACAATATATCATCAACATCAACAACAACGGCAGTATATATATTCCCTAACTCTTATTTTGATTTTTTTCTGTGAGATTTTTGAGAAGTAATGTCATGGCAATAAGAAATGGCTTGCCCAGCTTTACACACTTGCACAGCGTACTCACACAATCACCCTATGTAGTCCTACAGTATGATTATATATAAAAGATCCCTAATTATAATTAATAAAAAGGTAGATTGGCAAAAAACTTTTTTCTGTAAAAATTCTCGCATGAGTAACTTGTTATAATGATTCCTATTTCTTTGATACCAGTTACTAAAAGAGAAAATATAATCATTATATTATTATTTGCTTGTTTGGTTCGGGATTTATTTTGCTTTAGTTACAATATTATTGTTGGAATAAATCCTTCTTCAACCAAAATGTTATGATTGAGTGGAAGTTAGTAATAAGTTTTATGATTGGACTTCACCACCTAGCTATTTAATTTATGAAGAAGAAATGTTTAGATTATTGAGTATGATTTATTTGATGGAACTTTGTATGTATTCGGGCGTATTAGTATACGGGAAAGAAACACGAAAATATAGGTAATGTGTTCCAGATGTTGTTGTTAATTTATGATAACCTGTGATTGTATCAATGATTGAGAAGTTTGGCTTTGTTCCAATAACCGAGTTTATTAAGTTTTTTTATAGACATCCATTACATATCTAAAATAATCGCATATAGGTAGTTAAACAAGCTGCAAGCCTAAACTAAAATACTCGGTATATTACAAACTACGTGGACATCATTCTAAGCTAACATGTATGTAGATGTACCTATTTCTAAGAGTGAGTTTTGCACCAAAAGATACTTATAATACGACAGAAATTAAGTAATAAAAAAGTTCTATCTACTCTGCCTGCATTGCTCAAAATTAACTGAATAAATTCTCTAGAGGAATCCGACAATCGCCAGAAATTTATGTCACTGATGTACAATTTGGAACGAATAAACAGCCGGAATTTTCCGCTACATGTACCACATTCGGCAGCTGTGATTCGGTCACCGGCGGGAGACGGACAGTTGGGCCCACTCTGTAATCTGTCGCAGTCCCGACAAACCGTGCACTGCATAAATTAGCTGTAGTTAAAAGCTGCCTTTTAATGGAAAGGCCAAATGAATGGGCCGCGTTGGTGCTTTGCCGAATTTCGAGCGAGAATGGTACGATACTAATAGAGGAGCAGGCGCCGCCGACCGCAAAATTGAGCCCCGCTTTGACGCGCCCGCTTCAAACGAAATTAATCGATGTCGTATTGCAAAGCCGTACAAACAAACACATCCACATTGTTTATGTCAAGTCGTGCCAATGTTACGCTTGATTTTAAATTGTCTCTTTCTTTTCTTCCTTGTCTATTTAATCTAGAATTCCTGTAATATTTTAAACTCTCGCGATTTTTATACATTCTAGAACTGGTTTACTGGTTCACGATATGAACAAGTAAAATTGATTTACCTTTCTTGCCCGACGTTTCGATCAGTTGCATTTGTTTTACCAAAAAATATATCGTGATTAGATCCGCTAAACTAGTTTTATCTAGAATTCTTGTTTAAGATAAACGTACCTATATTCTCATTTATTCCTGTATTTGCTTCGTGTGAGCTTTAATTCATGATAAACTAGTCGTGCGGATTTAGTTATCGAGATGTTTGTTTTGTACAAGATATTATTTCATCCACAGGTAGTATTTGTTGTTACTGTTATAATATCTATCAAACAAACGTTTTTGTTCACTTCATAAATAATACTTCAGTCAGGCGCACGTAATTACCCCAATAACAATATTACGGTTGTGTAACAAACATAATAAAAGCAGTTCCAACGCACGCTTCGTTTCGTATGAAAGAAATACGAATCCCACTGAATGACGTCACTGATCCGCATTCAGCGAGATTGAGAACAACCGAGGCACAGTATACATGGTAAAATAGAACATCGATAGAGCTTGTGAAAATGCACTTCATATTTCGTATTCTTAGACCCTCAGTCGACGGAATAGCCACTGTAATAATAAGTTATGACGCAGGTACTGTTTAATATATCAATATTTGATATTTGAATATAATCACATAAAATTTACGTGAATATTATTAAAAATAAGCAATAATTCCATCATCGTATTGATAATAATAAATTCAAAACTTATTAAACATCATATTTCATAACCCACGCGTCTAGTTGTTCACGCTAAGATTTCACTGAAAAGGCTACTTGTGACCTGTTCCGTCGACTGGGGGTCTAATCTACACAAGTAGCGCTCAAAAGCGAGAATGGGTAATTATGTTCGCCTACATCTTCTTCTTATACTGTGCTTGTAGAGTCGAAACATCGCGTCACGAGCGAGTGATCCCCGCTGCGATGTAACAGGAATAATAAAGCTCAGGCGCAGGTACAGGCGCAATGATAATGCGGAAGACTTTGCGACGGCACGCGGCTCGATTACTGGCTGGATAAGGGTGGCGCCTGAATAGAAGAAAAAACAAATCGCGCGAGAATCGCAAGAGTAATAAGAATGACAGGCAGGGTGCATTGGATATATTATTATTGATGCGACTTACGTGATAAGTTTTAAAAGAAAACTAGACAAGTGCTTGCGAAATGGAGTGTAAATAGGAAAGAACTGAATAGGCATGTGGGATCCTATTGCTTCTCGTTTAATATTTACAATCCCTAATCTGCATGCATCTTTTATATTTTTTATTTAAGGAGCGTATACAAGCGTATTTTCAGTGAAATCTTAACGTGAACAGCTAGACGCGTGGGTTATGAAATATGCTGTTTAATAAGTTTTGAATTTATCATTATCAGTTTATTTACCTGCTCCCAATGTACACCCATCATTAGCCTACATTTCTTAATCTGTGGCTGTAAATTCGATAAGTTTCCGCGTCTCTCCATTTGCACGCCGGCGGTCGCGCGTAGCGGTTCGGTCCCAGCACGGCCCGACCATAACTCCAGAATATACCAACCTTTTTTATTCCCCTGCAATGCTCCTTACATTTTTTACGAGTACTCCTTGCTTTTTAACGCCACGAAATAAAATTGTGGAACTTCTTAAAACATGCGAGTCGTAACAATGCCACGACTACGATGTGGACAGAATAATAAAAATGACTATTTGCATTTTACTTGTAAATACATGTTTTAAAGTAGTATAAACATATACCTTTTTCTTCTTTTCTATATTTTCCACCTTGGAACTTTATAAATCTGCACATTTATTTTCCTGTGGGATAGATAAGATATCTTCTAGGTCTACGTATTATATGGCACTTATCTTTTGGACCTATCTAGGTAAACATTACATTGAAGCTGTTAGTTTCCTTAAATTTTCCATATTTAAGATCTACTCGTTTCAGCTTACACAAAAACAAGTCTTTATCTTTTAAGGATTTGCTTCACTGGGATGCCTTCAAAAGGAATAATTTTTCCTTTTCAGGTATCATCGAACATATTTTTTTTAAGTGAAAGAGCATTATTTAAGTGAAGTTAGCATTCCTTGTTGAATCGATACCAATTATTCGACCCTCAATAACAATAAAAGAAACAGATTCAAATCTAGCATATTTTTCTTATTTCTAGTATAAGCACAGGTATAAGTCCAAAGCTAATGATTAATATCACGTTTTCAACGAGGCGGAAAATCTCTTTTCTATTGATCGCCGCGCCCTATCACGCAGTTTCTGGAAGCGCTGATTTTCTAGGATATATAGGGTCCCCAATGACCTGTTTTACTCGTATAGCTCGTTAATGGCCGCCAGTGATTAATGAGCTCTTTAGGAGATCCCGAAGCGAACGTCCACGAAACCAACGAATAAGAATGCATTTTCGGCTAATGTAGGTGAAAGGTTTCTTGATATATTTATTTACGATGTGTTTAGGATGTGAGATTTTTACAAAGAATTTTCAGAGCTTACTAGCTTACACCCGCGCCGTGTGGTGACGGCAGAGTAGAATAAATTTGTCACCAACCCCTACTCTTCCCGTGGGTGTCGTAAGAGGCGACTTAGGGACTACACATTGAACAGGGAACGGGCAGCAGCGTTCTCTGATACAGTAACCTTTTAATCTGCGATTTCCAACCCGCCTGCCAAGCGTGGAGATTATGGCAAAACTCTCCACTTAGGTGGAGGAGGTTCATAGTCCGCAGTGGACTGTAACGGACCGTTGTTGATTTGATTTGACTAGCTTACAAATCACTTTCCCATGTTTTTTTTATAAATTTGTAAGTTTCTCGAGGTGCAAAATAAGTTTTTTAAGAAAGTTAGTAACACTATTTTTTAAGTTTTCTTTGTAAATATTCCTTAATGAAATGACATTCTCAAAGAATATTAAAAACCGTTCATCTATCTCCCCTAGAAATCCTATTTTCTAGAAATCTATTCCTAGAAATCGTGACTCTCGTCGACAGGAAATCTTGGAATAAGTAAATTGTTTGGTTATTACTGAGAATCTTTTGATAATTTTTTATAATTTCATATATCGAGGGGTGAAAGGCTAATGGCGTTAAGCGACACCAAGGGCGATATTGAGTTATATATCGAGGGGTGAAAGGCTAATGGCGTTAAGCGACACCAAGGGCGATATTGAGTTATATATATATTTGGAATCAGCGAATTTTTTTGCATCTTTTGAGCCGGGTTTCATGCCGATCTGAGCATTTTTTGTCGCTTAATGCAAATAGATTTGGACTCTGTTTTCTATTGCGCTACTGACTCAAGCGACACAAAAAACTGCCTTTTTTATGGCATGGTTGACTTAAGCTATATTAAAATACTAAGCCTAGTTACTTGAATCGTTTAGCCTTTTTCACTTTTAAACTCAAATGGTTGTTAAAGCTTTTTTCCTGTTTCTATTTGTATGGCAGCTGGTAGGTTAAATCATTTGGCTTGCCCCAAAATTCACAAACCGCTGTCACTTAAAGCAATTAGCCTGCCACTAAAAAAATAAAAGCTTGTCGCTTGATGCAATTAGCTTTCCACAAAAATATTAGGTATATGTCGCTTGAATTAAATAGCCTGCAGCAAAAACAAACAAATTATGTCATTTGAATTATTTGGCTTTACTCTATTTATGTTTAGAGCAGTGACTTAAAGTAATTAGCCTTTTCGAAAATTTAAGAGAGTAGGTTATTTGAGATAATTTGACGTGTACTTTTTACAAAAAGCGGTCGCTTGTTTCAATAATTATAAAAAGTTTTTGTACTTAAATCAGTTTTCCTTTTCTACTCTCAGTAAGAAATGTATGTTCAGCAAATACATTTTTCTATGATACCAGTAGATCAATGTCATTTAAGACCTACTTATAATCTTTGCGTTACTCAAAAACTTCTCGTGAATAGTAGGCGTGCGCTTGCGCGGGGGGGCGCTTGAGTCAACGCCGCACCGTCGTCAGGGAGGCCTGGTAAATTGCTGTGATTTCTTATTAAGAACGTAACTGATTGACTGATTGTTACAGTATTAGTAGATTCTATTAAAACTTAGTAAAAGTATGGATAATTAAAAGACAAGTTTTTCTTTTTAAGTGTTTTTGTTGCTTACGTTTAAAAGTTGTATCTTATAAAAATAAGATTCTAATAAACACTCTTTTTCAATATACTTTTTATTTTATTTTCTCCTAACATCAACGAAAACTCTTGTTTAGTGTTCTGCAATTTTGATATGGATAAAGATTTTATTATAGTCTTAACGACCAATGTCAAATTAAATTTAAAAAAATGAGGATTTAGGTCCATGAGATTAGAATATTGATCGTTGCTTGAGTCACTTTTCCTGCAATTAAATAAGAATGGAATTGGTCTTTCAGCATATTAGACGTAATCTATTTCGCCCATAGCTGGGTAGTACAATCTATTGGCTTTACACGAAAAACACTATTACGACCTCTTTGAGTCATTTAGCTTTCCACAAATTTTGATAGCCATTGTATCTTAAATCATTTGGTTTTACTCCAAAAACAAGTGGAACCGTCGCTTAAGTGTTTTTTCCTTACTCTGAAAAAATAAACAAACAAGTATTTTTGACTCAAGCGACATTTATTACTGTAACCGTTTATTCTATTTGTTTAAAAACTACAACATTTGATGAGGATTATTATTTCAAAAAGAACTGTATACTTAGAATTGAAATAAAATGAAAAACTGAACTTCTACGATTTTTTTTCTAATTTTCAAAACTTTAAAACGCTCTAGTGTAAAGTTCCAAAAATGTCGCTTAACGCCATTAGCCTTTCACCCCTCGATGTCTGCGCGGCCCCTACTCCCTACTCGTCGTAGGCACGCTGTTACCAAACGCGTATGCGGCCACCTATCGAGGCGGGGGGGGCGCATGGCTGTATTATTGCGTCTTTCTTTTCAGCAGCCAAAGTGAACTGGTGTATGTTTAATCTTGATACGTCTAGAGCGCGAGCGGAGTTAGCTTTTTTTTGTGCCGTAAAGTACATCACAGAGATAACTTTGATCATGCAAGCGAAGTTGCGGGCAGAGCGCTGCTAGTAAAAATATAATTAAATTAAATATTGCACTGATTGGTTATTTTGTACGTCCAATCTACGGCCTCAAAGTTTAGTTTAGTAAGCACACTTTTTAGCTGATTTTCGTTTCAGTTTATCTAGATTTTTCGGGTGATGTACTACATTTGTGTATATCCAGTCTGGATATAAGTATGTGTAATAAATAATTATACAGTATAAATTCATAGTGCGTAGAGCTAGATACGCAGTAATTTCATCCACTTCTAATTCTGTAAACAATAAATATTACAAATCACGTTAAAGTGTTTACCCGAACTCAGCCTCAACTAAAACAAAACAATAAACAAAGCTTGTTTACTTCAAAACAAACAAACTATGAAAACAGAAGCAAATGGCCTGAGTGTAATCGAATAATGTCCCGGGTTCAATTCGGGGAATAATAATTACTCTATGAACACCGGTGAAAAGCTACCGACACGCTAACTCAGAAATAGTGATACAAAAAACCATTTTAAATTGGTCTTGCTGTCGTTATATTGTCTATGCCGTCAAATATCAGATTATACTGGGCATTAGTAACTGACGCTGTTGTCCATTGTACGTGGCGAGATATTCAGGAATTTTGGGTAGATATCTGTACCTACTACCTACTGAAATTCCGAATGAAGATCAAGTATTGCGATGCAAATTTACGAGCCACGAAACGAGTATTAGAATCCCTCTCTGATCCTTCCCTGTCGTGATTGTAAGTAGGTCCGAAAGAAATATTTGGAAAATTCTTTAGAAATTCATCCCATTTACACATAGTGAAGTGACGGCTACGATATTATTATGCTATCGGATACCTTACCGGTGTAGTGCGCGTGATAAATGAATGAAATATATTTGTAACAAATCTAAAACAAATATGTCACAGATGTCATTGAAAATCGTATCAAATTCAACAAAAAACGGTATAGAAAACACTTTAAGATCGTAACACATCATATAGGTAGTTCACACAAAGGTAAGAAGACACTCTTAAATTAAATCCATTATGGTTAAGAACGGGATAGTTTGTATTGATAGAGTGACAGTCTCCGAGATTTCACTGCAGGCGCATGCATCAAAATTATGTTATTCAAAATTTAATCTAACATAAACTTTGCATTGCTAATTTGATTATAAATTCATTTTAAAATGGTCATATCAAAGTACCATTCGATTTCGTGCTTGCGGTCAACGGCAAACGGTTCTATTTACGGAATCAAGGCATTTCCGCTCAGAATTTAGCAAAGCGTCAATGCGGCCCATTAATTTTGCATCTCCATTAAAAGGCATTTAACTAGGTACGGCCAATTTATGCAAGGCTCGGTTTGTCCGTACCACGACGGATTACAAAGTAAGCCGCATTGTCCATCTCCCGCCAGCGACCAAATCAAAGCTGCCGAATATGGCAGAGAGTAATGTGGTTTCTGTATGTAGTGGAGAATTCGGAGTGTTTATTTGTTTCATTCAATGGTACAGTACACTTGAGGCTAATTCTCTGGTGACAGTAGGGAGCCGATAATGTACGACCATGATAAAGGCCGGCCCGATCTTTCAAAGTCAAAATTGTACAGCCCGATAATTCAAGTACATTGTACTTCGATCCATGTACACGAATTATCGCCTGTACCGATAATGCCCAACCAATAATGTACAGCCCGATAAAAGAGCCTATTAGGTTAGAAGGGGATGGCGGACGGGAGCTAGGCGAGCGAAGCGAGCACGGCTCCCTCCGCCATACCCTTCGGGGTTAGGTTTATTTCATTTTATTTTATTTTACTTTATTTTATTATTTATGTACACAATAAAGTTAACAGAAAATGACCACATAGAAAAACAACATAAGAAGCACTGCTTATTTCAAAAGAAATGTCTTACAGCAGACCTTGGAAGTGAGAATTTAGAAAAGAAGCGGATAGTAACGTGCACAACAATTTCAATTAATAATACTGGTATATACCTACACATACATACATGATAAACCTACCTACATAAAATAAAACCTAAAAAAGTATAATAAATATAATATAGACTAATAAATAGAATAAACAGTTACATATATAAATACAAAAACCTAACACGGATTATTCGCACAGAGAAAGATAATGTTCCTTCACTCGTCTTTTAAACATGGATAATGGGCCGTTTAGGTTATGTTGTGATCCACCAAGAGCTTGTCACCTAATGTACTTACAGACTTTAAAAAAAAATCTAACCCTCCGGGAGGGAAGGGGTTTGAGGAGTCCCCCTTACTCTCCCACTCTGAAATGTATGTCTCATGTCCCTTAATCTGGTATAAGTTTTAATAAAAAATTACCATAAAAGCAGACATCTACAGAAGGGGGTGGTACCGGGGGTCTATGAAAACGAGGCATAATTTTGACAGCCCCGAGGATTTGCTTTTGTCTGTGGATGGCATTCTTTTATCTGGCTGTACTAAACTATATTGTACAACCCGATAATTCATGTACATGGAGTCGGCTGTATATTACTGGTTGTACAATCCTGGGCGGACAAAATCGGACCGCATTGATAAAGACCGGCCAATAAAGCATGTAGGTTCATAGAGCCCGATCCATTTATGTTTCTCATCATTCATCATTCATTCATCATTCATTCATCATCATTCAGTCATTTATGGATTTATTTATTGGATCCATTTATGGCTTCGAATTGTCGGGTTGTGCAATATTGGCTGTACATCCATGTACTATAATGTGAATGTCGAGTTTCTGCCGTGATTAAATTGGAAGCAGACTGAGACGATACTTGATCGATACTCATACGCAACAATTACTGACTTAGGTAAAACCCGTTCTATCAAGAACCAAATAAAACAGTTGGTTGGTTGTGTCGGTTAATTATAACTTGTAAATATTTACCCAGAACAAGAAGACGCATAGCATATTTTTAATAATAGAATATTCTTAAGAAAATTGATTTTCCAGTAATTTTGTACAAAAATTACCACACAAGAATTTCAATTTTACTCTCCACATAATAGGAATTGTCATGTCATGAAAGATTGAGATCGGCATCTCGCAATTTTAACGTTCCGTAGTCAAATGACAAAAAACGGGAACCTTTTTATAATATCCTGTGTGTAACGTTCATTCTGATATTTTTGACGCGACATAGATTACAATAACAGGTTAGGTTAGGTTAGGTTAGGACATTTATGAAAAGTTTATAAATAAATAACATTAGTTATAAAATAACGGTGTGTAGAACCATTACTGAATTTAGAAAATAAGTGAGAAACACAAATTATGTTATTATTTTTTTGAAAACCATAGACTTTTACATTTTACTATGAACGTTTGTCTCGATTACGGAACCCTTTGCTGTACGTAGTACGTACTATTTTCCTGCGGTTTCTTTTTTTCTCTTTGTTACTTTGTATGTCAAAAGTAAGTATAACAAATATATATTGTAGTGCTTTAATATTTTGCTTATGACATACTATTATTGTTGGAATAAAAACATTTAAAAAATATCAAAATTCAAGATGTCTTTTTAAGAGATCGTGACAAACGGTATTTTGTCTTCAAGTTGATATAAAAATAGCACGTTTTTTCCAGCAATAATATGTCATAAGCAAAATATTAAAGACCTACTATAATATACTTGTTATATTATCTACCTACCTTAATAAATTGCGATCAGCAGCAGCAGATCAGATTCCGTTAAAACATTATATCGTTCTCTTTTGCATCAAAGAGTTACCGGATAGGTTCGATCCAACCTATGCAAAGTATTTACGACTGACAAGAATTTTATTTGACGTGCCGTTTTGCAGCTACAGTTTAAAAGCTCAAATATTGCGGATATTGGGTCGATCGGCCGCTATCTTCCAGCGTGCTCCATAAATTTTCAAACACCTATTGTAACGTGATTATGTTCGATAACTTTACTGTTAAGTTTTTTATCTGGAATTTAGTGGTAAAAAAATATCATATAAAAATCAGAAAACTCGTATCAATCTGTCAAGCCTCAGGCCTCAGTGGCGGCTTATGTATTTTTTGATAGGTTGAAAACCATTTGAAGCAACTATTTTTGAACCTATTTATTCAACGAGAAACTAACCTTACTAAACAAAAACGGCAAAAATTATCAATTTTTTATTTCAAATACAAAGAGAACTAACTAATACCTATATTCACGTTTCAAGGTTTTATGAAATACCATTATTTTACTTTGTTCTTTTGAAATTAAAGAAATTAAAAAATATGCGCACTGCAAATGAAATATCAAACAAATATAACACCCAGACCGCTACTAGACGACATATCCGTATCCGGACCTCCTGCAAAGAAGGCAGAAGCACTACCAACCATGGAAAAAGCATTAATTAAAAAGGCTTTCAATGATGTTTCAGCTAGATTTTCTAATGTACTGTGTTACTTAAGTTCAAAAATAATATTCGCACTATCATTGCTAGAAACTAAACAATCCGTAGTACATCGTCCAAAGATGTAATCCTGACATGCAATCTCCGGCACCATCAATCAGGGGCGCGGGTGTGCGGTGCAGGTTGTAGGGGGAAAAAAGATATGATTATTATAATACACGCAAAACATCAGACAATCAAGTGAATATGCATGTCTATAATATTAAAACCTATTATTGTGCCCTTTACACAAACTTACAAATAAATCAATTGATGATATCGTCTTTCTCATATTTTTTATAACACATTGAGTTTATTTAATTAAAATTATTATCATACATTAAATGTTCGTATTTGCGTTAGCCAGTACGAGTTTTAGTAACATTTGAACCATAAATTGTTCTCTGTTTGAACTGATACTTAAAATTAGTAATCCTCAAAATAAGTTTTGATAGTTGGAGTGTTGGATTATGAACAACTATCGCAAAATTAAACCATACTCATCTGAAGTTATTCATTTACACGTCTTTCGGTCACGAACTCTAGTGGTTAACTAATAACCTCGCGCGCACGTAGCTAACGAAAATAGGCGTTAAGAAATATCAATTAAGAAATATCAATTATTCCGTTTATATCGAGTTCTAGAAACGTAGAGTCCGGTGACATCAAGTTACTTTTTGTCGAGTCCGGCATCAACCCAATAATGATTATTTTTTACTGTTCTAATAAAAAGGTATATAATAATACGCTCAAATATGCTTCATTATCAAAAATATCCATTTTATTAGTTTTTTTTTATAAAATTGGTTTCTTTAATACGCTGGCATGACAGTGTCATGGTTTGCACGTGCTTACCCGTTGTTGTTGCATAATATTAACAAAGAAAAAAAAACAATCCAAAGTAAAATCGACAGCAAACCTTATTATGTAAATAATAATAAAATAATAACGTACATTTTGAGGTCGTATATCCCATTGAAATCACATTAGTAACGAAGGAAAGGCGGAACGAAGGTTTATGCGCCTGTAAAGGGCTACTGATGAAGGGCCACACTGAAAGCGTATTTTCGCTGACTTTTGTTTTTCAACCTAAGGAAAAAGTTTTCTATATTTAATTTTTAAGTATTTTCTGTGAAATATGAAGTTGTAGACGTGGAAATCCAAGAAAAATATTATCAATGAAAATATAAAATGAATATTGCAAAGCTGTATTTTATATGTATTTTATACAAGACTCTTGATGCAATTCTCCACTGCTGATCTTGCGGTGGCTTCGACCACCTTCATGCTACTGTACAGGAGGTAATATATAGGTGTATCCTGTGATATCAATGGATTAATAGAATATCATCTCATTCGCAAATACATTACGCTGCTGTCGCAAATCATTCCATTCGTAAGTCGTCCCGTTCGCTACTCGTCCCATTCGCAAATCTTCACGCTCTGACTTTCAATGATTTTTCAATTAGTACGCTAGTTTAGTGGGCCGGCGCACCTCAACGGCCCTCGTTACGGAAATTTTGATGAAATTAATACGGACCGTTAATCAAATTCTCACTAAGCGCTAAATTATGAGAACCTATTCGTTATTATCTTTTAAAATAATGAACCATTGTTTTATTTTTTCGATTAAGGTAAAAATATTTCAAAGTTTTTTTTTCCTTAAAAAGGTCTTTTCTTGTATTTTTCTTGATATTAATGATTCTAGTAACAGAAACCATCATTTTTACTATATTTTATTTTCCCACAATTTAATAAATGTACTCATTACAATATCGGAGTCAAAAGATGGATCTATCGAGTTCATACTTTTTTTGTAGCTGGTTTGGCCTGTGGCTTGGCGAATGTGAGCTTGCTACGTCGTAGCCTTCATAGCAGAGTTCATGCTACAACACTATAAACATTCTTATTTGCTTATTTGTTTCTAAAGAACATGGGTCGAAATTTACACATTGATAAATCACACTAATATTATAAATGTAAAATATATTTGGAATAGAATAGAATATACTGGATCTTGGATGTTTAGATGTTGCGATGTTTGTTCCGCTTTCACGCCTTAATTACTGGACGGATTTGGATGAAATTTGGAATAAAGATAGTTTGTATCCCAGGATAGCACATAGGATACTTTTTACCGGGTCAAAGTCTTATTCCCACAGGAAAATTGTACAAAACGAGAGCGTAACCGCGGTCGGACCGCTAGTGATAAATAAAAAGTATGTGTTAAATAATTGGTATTACATACCTAGTAAGTGAACACAAAGATATTCATGAAACTGTGTCGTAGAAACATTGTATTTTGTATTGTCAGCCGTTTTGTAATAAACTCAATCGGTAAGAGATGTTTTGTAAGTTATACATAGTACGAGTAGATCTGAAGTTTAATAAATATTTATCAACAAAACCTAAAGACAATTTACATAATTTTAAAAATAGATACAATCTTAAAGCTTGTTACATGAATTTTAGTGAAATACATAATTAATTACCTATACACTCTTCAAATAAGTAGTAAAATATCTACTACATAATAGCCTACAAGCATAAATAATTCCGTCAGAGGGAGGATTGTCCTGTAATACAGTCTTAAGTTCACGGGTTGTTCGAGGGCCGGCCTGCGCCAGCGCCGAGCTGACCCGAGAGGATTAGCGGGCTCTTGCAAGATTAGCGGGAACCCTAAATGCTAATGGCGGACGAGAACAGTACTGTAGTTTAAGTATTCCGAATCATTCTAGAAGTTAGTTAAATTAAGTAAAAAAAATTATGAAAAAAAATATCGACCAACAGTTTTATAACCTACTTGTTCGGAGCCTACTTACAACGTTACACAAACGATTTTTTTTCAAGATTTTACAATATAAGATTTCAAACTGGAAGCGATAACATTAATATACCGACTTTTGTTGTTTTTTTTTATTAAAATTTATTATGTAAAGTGATTGGTTTCGAATATAATAAAATACTCACTTGTACTAAATTTATTTAAAAAATAATCTTATTATCACCAAACAAAGTAGGTTATTACGATATTATAAGTACTTAGCTATTACGAAAAATTTACAAACTTTGCTTGCGGCTATATTTTCGCCAACATGCTCTGTTTCAAAGTTTGTGACATTTAAAAGAGAAGTTAAACTCAAACAACAATAAGGCTTATAACTTGGTAGATAATGAGGTAAACAAAACAAAGTATTTCCATAAACTCGCAATAATCATTAAAACCTCGCTCTGCAAACAAAAGATTTAGCTATTTAGACAAAAACGTAAGAAGGTCCTTCTATTTAATAAATATACCATTATCCTGGCTTGCCCCTAGTCGGATAAATAAAGGAACGGGTGATCATTCGCTCGGGAGCGCCCGGCACAGCTGGCGTTTGCCGGATTATGTTGGTAAAATTCAATAATCTTTACAAACCCATCTGAGCGTTGGCCATTCCAACTTTTTTGGGTAGTTGAAGAAGTTCAGACGACTGGGTAATCAAATTTGCGTATGTAGCTGGCCGGCACAATTGAGTTGGTCTCAGTTATCGGCGGCCGAAGGTCCTTTCCAAGTAAACAGTGTAGTTGGTAAATCTATTTGATCGCATGAGTTGTGGTTTGGATCTGAATACGGGATGAGGTGAGATGCTCCTCGCGACAAGTTTGCACGCAGTTCCAAATGGCAAACTAGGGCTCAAATTTGTATTTGAATCAATCAACTGCTCATAATAGGTCCTCTCCTCTGCAAGGAGGTCCTCCAGTACACGTGAATGTGTTATTTTTTTATTTACGATTACCTTATAGTGTTGGATAGGTTTTATTAAAAATAATGGGGGTTTGCTAAAACCATTTTTTGATACTCGTGACCGTTTCAGAAATACTTATTTGGTTTTAATTTATTTTTGTTAGAGTCAAGTTACCCCCCCCTACCAGCGAAACCATTATATTTGGAAATGTGAAAAAATTCACGGTAGTAGTGTATTATGATGAATTTAAAAGGAAAAGTATCAACATCAAGTAGGCTTTACAGGTTATCGAATTGTAGTCCAACTTATAAAATGTACTTGTACAAGTAAGAAAGGTAGGTACTACAAATATCATAGAAAAATATTTTTATGAATGTTAACTGTCTTACTTAAACAGGTAGGTAGTCAACTCTCGGGAGCTCGGGAGTATGTTTTTAAAAAAAACTAAAATTATAATTAAATCAGTTTTTATTTAAACTGCTAAACTAGGTGAGACGTGTACACAGAGTTTGATGCGCGACACGAATGACAATAAAATGCTTAGGGCTAACTAACGTTTATTTCTTATCTACTGAGTCCAGGAATCATGCCACCCGTGATATGCTGACCTGACAGCATTTATGCATTGACAGCGATAGTTCTTAAGGGTTGTGGGGACATAACTCCTCCCTCATTAAGTTCGAAATTGTCTGACGATTTTGAGTCGAGACGATTTCGAATTATCTTACATTTCCATACAAGGAAACCTATACAACTTAATGCTATGATTATATAAATGAATACAGTTGCTAGGCTAACACTTCGCATATCTATAAATGCGTTTCCTTTATCGAAATCACTGTTTAAACTGACACTTTTTAACACGTTAGAGAGTAGTTTTAGATTGTCCAAATTAACGCCTTTAATGTTCACCTTAGCTTCTTCACTAACGTTTATCTTCTTCATCTCTGGTAGGCTAGTGATTGGGGTTATCCTGATACTAGTGTCTAAAGCTGCAGTCCGTCGGCGGTCTAACTTTATGTCTTCTAAGTAGAGGTCGCAGTTGTCATCTGTGATAATAAGGTAAGTTCCCTGCACCTGTCTTCTTATGATGTCATCATGGCACCTCTCCGTCATAATGTGGCTGGTACGGCTGTAGACTATCCAATTCTTGGGACCAATACGTTGAATTTTGACATCTTCAATTTCAACTGTGTGCAACTTGCAGAGTGGAAGCTCTTCTTCAAATTTCATCAATTGTTCAACACATGTAGACTCTGGATATGCGACTACATCGCCATCTTTGCACAGAAACTGTTCAGTGGCTATTTCTTCACAGGGGCTATCTAAGGGCAGGTATTTCAAACCTTTCGCCAAAAGGTATGGGTATTTTGGAATTATCACAGAGGTAAGGTTTTGGACTGGATTGAAAATAGGTAAGGAATAGATTTTTAAATAATTGTATATATGACCATCAATTAAAGGGACCTCCATAACAAACGTAATCTGAGTTTTCCTAATATAAGCCTTAACAGTAAAAGTTCTTTCAATATTAACTAAATTATTAATATTAACAGGGTAAACTAACTTGCTAACCTTACTTATAGATTCTGAAATAGCCAAGAGTTCTTCTGAGTTTATAATAGACTGATGGAGTACTGAGACTTTACTTAATGCTAATGCTGTTTCGATTTCACTTACGGTAAGGTAAATTGAATGGAATTTACTCATAAAAAGGTGATATAGATTTAATATGTATACAGTATAAATCGAATTATTTTCTTTGGTAGCTATGTATTTAATAATTGTTTCCACACGATTAAGACGTTCGTTCATTATAAGGGTGTTATTATGTAAGGTCTCGGTACTATTTATCATACTGTCTAACATTTTTGAAATAATTGTTAACTTACTTTCTGTTTTTACTTCATTGCTTTTTATTTGGGAGATTAATTTGTCATATCTTAGAGCATCTTCATGATCGAGGTTTCCTGTAACTATTTTTATGAAAGAACCAAGAGGATTTATAAGACCTCTTTTAACTCTACTGTACGGTATGATTTGTTTGAATTTTTGTATGGTTACATCGTGCAAATTTTGAGCCTGCAACTTAGTGTTGTAAAACTCCTTCTCATAGGGGTTATTACTATCAACTAATCTATTAAATTCCTTAAACTTAAGAGAGTTAAAAATAAAATCATCTTCTAAACAGCTTAAATCTAAAATCTTTACGATTGTCCATTTATCTTCCTGTCGGTATGCTTGACCCAGTTTAACAGGTAGAATGCCAGGATTTTTGTCAATATGTTGAAGTTGAAGGGCGTAAATGCCTCGTGCCATCATCATCAGCGTCAGGCTCAACCAGCACCTGCGGAGGACGTTTGACATTTTTAATGGGTACTTTAGTTTCCCTTGTTCCTATGCGCACTGGTAATACGTTCCTTATTGGTTTGCCTATTACTATCGCTTTTTGATACCTATCCTTATCCTTTGCCTTCCTTTTATTGACATCTTTAGCAAAGATCACATCTCCAATCTCAAAGGTCGGTTCACCTTCTCCGCCTTTGGCTTCCCTAGCTTTTTCTTTTTTCGCTAAGGCATTTTCGCAAATGTACCCATAAAGATATTTCATTCTTTTACTATGATCTTTTAATAACTGTTGTGTGTAAGCCTTTTCAAAATCACAATTAAAGACTTGGTTTGAACTAGTGTGGCCAAAAACCGCTTCGAACGGTGTAAGATTGGTTGTCGAGTGGATTGTATTATTATAAGCCATTATCGAATAAACCATAATGGAAGCAGCATCGGTATATTTCTGTTCATAACGGGCTAAACGATATATTTCAATTAGAGTCGAATGAAACCGCTCTACTATACCTGTAGAGTTAGGGTTATTTGGAGTGGTGATATGGAGTTTAATTTTATGAAGGTTCATGAGCTCTTTCATGAGTTCATTGTTGAACTCGCTACCCGGGTCACTTGAAATTTTACAGGGCACGCCGTACAAAGAGAAATACTTAGTCAAAGCCCTTACCACTTCCGGGGTTGAACGATTCGGAATTTCAAATGCCTGTGCAAGCTTGCTGAAAGCATCTACCAGTGTTAAATAATGTTTCCCTTCGATTGAGAATACATCCATAAATACTTCTTGAAACGGCGCGTCTTGAGTTTGGGTAAGTTGTAGAGTGGGTTTTAATGGTTTACGATCATATTTCATTTTGCGGCATGCCTCACATCCGTTTATTACTGCGGCTACTATATTTATCATGTTTTCCCAATAATAATTTCTGCGGATTCTGGTTGTTGTTTCTTTAATTCCACGATGGCAGGTGGGACCTTCATGATACTTAGTAATGATTGCTTTCTGCTCTTTTTCATCTTCCACGTATACAACCCTTTCAGTACATTCATAAAACTCTACCATTCCTTTTTTAAACAGTTCTATTACAATTCTAGAGAAGTCTTTTCTGAAAGTTTCGTTTTCGAAATAGATAAAATATTTACATTTTGGCTTTATATATTCTTTCAAAAATTGCTTTATTATATCGTCATTATTAATAGGTAAAAATGCCTCTAAAATTTTTTGTTTCTGTCTAGAAAGGTTTGCGACTTGCATTTCATTTTTAAACCACTGAAAAATAAAGATTTGGTTCGGTTTCGTATCTATCGCTTCATGGAGAATGGGAATACCGAAAGATTCCGTTTCTTGAGCAGAATGAACTGTATCAGTAGAACTTGTGTCCGAAAGTATAGGAAATTCTGTTTCTGAAATATTACGTCCTAATATTTCTGATACAGACATCGTTTCTGATGAATCAGAAATTGTTATTGTCTCACTACTATCGAGACGTTTCGCGCGTTTATTTTCTATTTCTAAAATTTTGTTTTCTAACTCTTTCATAGGGTCTTCTGATCTTTCCTTTTTATCAACATGCACTTTCATAGATATGTCATCATTCACCACGTCTTCTTCATCAGAATCTAAAGCGTTTAGTTTTATTCGCGAAAGAGAATCGGCATTGGCGTTCTGTTTTCCTTTTTTATATTTGATGTTATAGTCGAATTCCTGTAACCTCAGTCGCCAGCGTATTAATTTGGAGTTTGGTTCTTTTAATGAGTTTAGCCATTCGAGTGGCTTATGATCGGTGTATATGTCAAATTTATTACCATATAGGTAGGGCCGAAAGTGTTTTGTCGCCCATACTACGGCGAGAAGTTCCTTCTCAATAGTGCTGTAACGTGACTCGGTGTCACTTAGTGTCCTACTTGCGTACGCTACTGGTTTGTCTTGTCCTATGGGGCCCTGTGAGAGCACAGCTCCTAAGGTCACATTGGACGCGTCTGTTGTCAAAATGTAAGGTTTTGTAGGGTCAGGAAATTGTAATAGTGGTGCGCTTGTTAAAAGTTCCTTACATTTTTCAAAAGCATCGATAAATTTCTGATCGTGTACTATTTTGTTTCGTTTTTTTAAGCAAGCTGTCAAAGGTTGTGTGACCTTGGCAAAATCTTTTATAAAGCGCCTATAATACCCAATGAGGCCTAGGAAACTTTTGATCTCTGTTGTCGTGTTTGGTAAAGGGTAATTCAGAACAGCGGATATTTTGTCGTCATTTGGCCTAAGGCCGTCTTTGGTTATGGTGTGACCCAAGTATAGCACTTCCTTTCTGATGAACTCTGACTTATCCAGCTGAACCTTGAGATTGGTCTGTCGTAGTCTGTCAAATACAGTTCTGAGTTGTGTTAGGTGTTCTTGTAAGCTAGTCGAAAATATAATTATGTCGTCCAAGTATACAAGGCAATGCAAACCTTGTAAACCACGTAGTACATTGTCCATGGTTCTCTGGAAGGTGGCAGGAGCCGTTTTCAAGCCGAACGGCATTCTATGAAATTCATAGTGTCCTGCTTGTGTGCTGAAGGCTGTCTTTTGTCTGTCACTCTTGTCAACTTCTATTTGATGGTATCCACTAGCAAGGTCAAGTGTTGTAAAATATGTACTTTTTCCCAGTTTGTCAAACAGGTCTGTAATGTTGGGTAGCGGGTATTTGTCGTCGATTGTAATCTCATTTAATCGCCTATAATCGACCACCATCCGATACTTTGTCTGACCGGAGGCGTCCATTTTTTTTGGCACCAAATGTACGGGTGCGTTCCAAGGTGAGTGCGATTCCTGTATAATATTGTCTTCTAAAAGCTTGTCGACCTGTCTCCTAATTTCTTCTGTTACCGTTGGAGGTTGTCTATAAGGCTTTATGTAAATGGGGTCTTCGTTTTTTGTCCTTATGAAATGTTTGACTTGGTTTGTGAATGTAAGTGGCACTTCCTCACAATAAAATATATCCTTATATTCATTACATAATTTAGAAATACACGCGCGTTCCTCAGGGTTCATATGGTCGAGTCGTAATTTGGACAAGTTTTGTGTCAATTGTGAGTCTAAGTTTTCATGCATATTGTTGTCAATGAAATTTAGATTATTTTCACTAGGGATATATTCTGTCACTTCAAAAGGGGCTGTAATTACCAACTCCAATTCCTCTTCCAAAGTACTTTGAATGACAGTGGTTGCATAGCCTTTGACGCAATTAACTAATGCATCGGGCATTCGCATACCATCACAAAATTTCGTAAAATTTAGAATTGCTTCGCCTGAGTACATGTTTGTTGGAACTTTAACTCTGGTTTCCGCACGTGGGGGTATCGTCAAGACATAAGTGTCAGAATGATGAATAATAGGTATGTCCGAGAATTTTGTCCTTAGCACTTCATCCTTGAGGTTGATGATAGCGTCTACTGATTTTAAAAGATCGTTTCCAATCAAACCATCATAGCGTGAGTCTACTTCATATAAGTAAAATTTGTGTATCGCTGGATAATTAAATGTTGCCATTAATGGAACCTGAATAACTTCGTCATGTTGTGAACTAGCATGTGTACTTATAACTTCAAATGGTTCGCGAGTCACACACGATGCAAAATACTGATAAGCCTTCCGAGGGCTTATGAATGATCGGGTACTACCGGTATCAATCATAAATTTAGAGTCAATTTCCGGTAAGTAAATATATGGTAATTTTAATTTTCTATCACAATTCAGCTCTATACTTTCTTTCTGCCTATCGAGGCCTGTACGTGAAAATTTTGCACCTGTTTGTTATCAACTTGACAATTTTGCTCCGGAGCCATAACATCGTACTGCGGCTTATCGGCGCTTGCTTCCTCTAAGGCAAGCGTGGGTGTTGGTTGCTCATTCATATCGAATGAATTTGAACTTGGATAATAAGAATAGGGATCTTCACTGTACGACGCATACTCATATGTGTAGGGGTCTTCCATACAATACGAGTCGTTGGTTTCGTAAAGTTCAGTTTCATTTAATTGAAAACCTTGTCTAGCAGGGTACGCGTGAGGCGCGGTGCGCATGGTTACGTCAGAGGGGTAAGACGGTTGAACATTTTGTTGCAGGGGTCTGTAACCTTGTTGTTGCCCAAATTGCTGGGGTCGCATAGGGGGCATTTGTTGCAAGCCCACTGGTCTAAAACCATAGGGTGAAGGACGAGCTACCTGTTGATTTTGTTGAGGCCTGTATCCAAATTGTACGGGCTGAGGCGGACGATTATAAAATTTATTTGGTACTTGAAATTTAAATTGAGGCGTCCCAAACTTAAATTGATTTTGAGGATTATTCACGTATTGATTTTGCTGCGGCCGTGCACCATAGTTTTGAGAATGATTCATACCAAATTTAAATTGTGGAGTAGGTACAAGTGGGACCTGAGGTTTTGAGTATGAAGAAGTGTTTGATCTATTTTTAGTCTGGTATTGATCGTGGAAATTTGTTTCTTCTAGAACTACGCTAAGAGCTTCTTCTAATGTATTAGGTTTATTGAGGCGCACTATCCTCACCATGTTTTCTGGTAAGTTGTAAAGGAACACATTTAGTGCCGTTTTGTTATAAATTGTAATTTTGCTATTTATCATCTCAGCATCATCTAACAAGTTAACCTTGGCAATAAGATTGGCTCTTACAGATTGTACGCGATTGCAAAAATCTAAATAAGATTCACCTGTTTTAATTTTTAATGATTCTAGTGCTATGGCAATACATTCCTCTGTCCGAGGATCTCCGAAATGTATCTGCAATAATTCTTTGAACTCCGCCCACGTCTCTATGTCCGCACGCTCGCTTATCAGTGCAGCGGCATTCTCGGTAAGTCTGCTCGTAATAACTTGCATAACGTACTCATTTTGGGCACGATTGCCTTGAAACCTTTCAATAATATACTCGCACTTTCTAAAAAATAGATTAAGTTGCCTGCGATCACCACTAAAGAGGGGGATGATTTTTACAAATTCACCAGGAATCACAACCAAATTAACCTCCGCCATGTCTATAAATTACTAATTAACTTATACAATAACACTTTAAAAAAAATCAATCAACAATTTTAAATCACAAGTTATACTTTTTATATTTATGTACTCTTATTTATAAGCTTAATATTATTTAATTCAGATCACGTTTGAAATGAGAGAGGTTCGATCTCAAGTACACGTAATAGGGACTAGAAGGGAGGCGAAAAGTTTTACTCACCATTTCCCAACAGCGCCCATCTCCAAATATCTCCACTTTTCACTTAGTCCGATGTGTGACAAATTTATTTGTTCGCAAGATTCGCTTAGTCCGGCACTCACGCACTTTTTCCACAACGCGGGCGATTTTAGCCCACTTTTCGCGAAATAGAGCGAAGCGCACGGGATAGGAAAGCGAATCCTACCGTCTGCGCCAGTCAACTCTCGGGAGCTCGGGAGTATGTTTTTAAAAAAAACTAAAATTATAATTAAATCAGTTTTTATTTAAACTGCTAAACTAGGTGAGACGTGTACACAGAGTTTGATGCGCGACACGAATGACAATAAAATGCTTAGGGCTAACTAACGTTTATTTCTTATCTACTGAGTCCAGGAATCATGCCACCCGTGATATGCTGACCTGACAGCATTTATGCATTGACAGCGATAGTTCTTAAGGGTTGTGGGGACATAACTAGGTACCTAAGTAGTATTGGTAAACTACGGAACCCTACACTTTGCGTGGCCCGACACGTGCTTGGTCGGTTATTTACTTTAATGCTTGGCGTGCATTACAGCTCCATCTGTCGGTGAATATTGCAAACTACCGACTTTCATGTTTCAAGATACATAGAAATAATTTATCATGAATACGATGTCAGTGCCGTCAGTGGCCGAAAAGTCGTTCAGTTGACAGCAAAACAAATAAATTATAGGTATTGGAAAGTGTGTAAGTATGTAACGTTGGAGTAGCGGTCTAGAACACATCGGGAATAGTAATTACCATTGTGAACATTTGTGTACACCCGCGATCTCCCAGGGTTGTCAACATGTATTTATTTTGTCTGATTAGAACGCTCAAGAAGTTTTAACGTTGTTTTAATTACGCTACGATTGTCACCTTTCTGACCGAACAATATCTCAGTTATAATATATAAACAAACTTAAAGGTTATTTTAATGGAACTACAATACAAGAATATAGTCTTGTTTTTATCTGGATTCGTTGTCAATAATTTAAATAGGTTTTCAATTTTTAAGGTACGAATAATGTTAAAGGTGTAAAATAATTTAAATTTTTAGGAGTTTAAAATTTATTTAGCATTGCTGGCAACAGTAGAAAGATGAACTTACAGTAAAATTAATGTTTCGGAACTCATCTACTAAAGTAAAAATCTTATTATATTTATCTATTTATGTATTGTATATCAGCTGTTTGGTACCCATAGTACAAGCTCTGCTTAGTTTGGGATCAGTTGGCCGTGTGTGAAAATGTCCCAACATATTTATTTATTTTATTTATTTTCAGGAATAGTGGAATAAAAAAAACAGGAAAGTGTCAGCCCTAGCTGTGGAAGTGGATATCGAGATCGCCCCGGGCGGGCGATAGATAGCGGGACGCTGTAAATTCATACGTCCCTGCCCGCATCCCGTTTTTGCCGCCCCCAGTCTTCCTTCTGCACACGTGGACCTGATTTGTAACAGGACGTGCTAATTTGTAGAATGGGGTCTAGATACAGAATTAGTATAGTACTTCTAGATCAAACTAATTTACTATGGAATTCAGGATTGAATAGGTACCCTGTTATAAGAAAATGGAAAAGTAAAATAATATTCGGCTCTTTTTTACTATAATCACAGCTAGACTTTTTTACGTGTTTGTTAAAGCATTATTTTCCAATTAAATTAAATAAATGGTTAGCAGGCCAAATTTTACATTAATAGACAAGGAGAGAAAATCTCTTATTATTAGTGGTGAAGATGACAGTATTTCGCCATACATATTTTTTTCTCTTTCCATTTATTTATTCTGCATCTGCATCTTATTCAAATTAACTTGGACTGTGGTTTTCTTATTTACGATTTAAAGAGTTATTTTTCGGAGGAAGAATTTACTTACATTTTTTTATGAACTTAGAATTTTTGAAAATAAATGATTGATTGTGTTAAATTGTAAAAAGTTTTCCCTTTTTTTATCAAACATCCATTTGTGCAAAAATGGCTAAACATTGTTAACGCCTGAGAGCAAACACGAGCCCGATACACTTCTCGTAACATGTTGATTGGAGCGAAGCGAGCGAGTCTAGGAAGCATAATATTGTTATAAACCGACCCACACTTTAGCTCCCCACGCCGCCGCTACAAGGGTTCACTTCACACTTGGAACTTAACTAAATAGAAACGAAGTAGTAGAAGATAAAGATTTCTGACGCGCGTCGCCTCGCGCTATCGTCTTTTGTTCCTCTTGAGAGTAGGAGAATTCATCAATTTGACAGCTGTCAAACTCATCGTATCAGTTCATCACCGAAAACAATATTAATAAACATTTTTGAGACCTTTCCGCTCTGTCTATACGTAAAAAAAATATTCTGTGCATTAAATAACATAAAACATTACTTACTTAAAAAGAAAAAACATTTCGTATAAAGCATACGTATGACGTGATATTTCTGTTACACATGACGTGTTTATACTTCCTTATCGAAAAGAACTGCATTTCCCACCATCATCCTCTATTTTCGTGTATCAAATTTTTCTAATACTTCAACCCTCAGCATCAGTATCACTGAGTGTCAAAAGGTTTGCAGAAGCAAGGCAGATCTACCAAAGTTTTGTTGCGTATTCTGTTCTATAAGTTAGAGGGTAAGTTTTCCAACCACAAGGGATTGTATCGCACGTATATTCGAAGAAGTTTTTTGTGTGTATAAAAATATTATAGTCCGAACATTGTGGTTTTGTTTCGAGGTAAAAAAAAATCACCTGTCAGTAGTACCAATGTATAGTTTCCTTTTTGGGCAGAGATTTAAATTAAAACATTTTTAACATAATAAAATTGTTGAGAATTTAACTACATTATAAGTAGTTACTATTTCTTGGTACATTTACTGCATTTAAATTCCTCTTGACCAATAAATGAAACCAGTTCTTAGAAACCATACAAATCACATAATTTTATTAATTATAGCGCATGCGCTGACGATGTACTTGAACGTACTTGGATAAAAATAATGAATGGCACTTTATTTATAAACAAGAATGACTCATTGCAGTTGAAGACCTTGAATGCAGATTTCTTGCGTTTTTTAATCTGAAACAAAGCAATTGTCACTATACGTTAATGCATTAAACGATACCTATATTTACCTACATTTTAGAAGCAATCCTGTCCGTGAGAACGAAATCAACAACAACAAAGGAAATAATAATAAAAAATACATTATCGGTTTGATATGTTAAACTCAGTCATGTAAAAGTACTGATATTATTTAAGCGCGTTTAGTTTCCCAAACTTGACACTGGCACAAAGTTAATCTAGTGCCATAACATAAAAAAGTACCTAGAAGTAAACAATAATATGTGATTCGTAATAATAAACACAAATATTTATAATAATTGTATTTATCTACTATAGCGCTGACCAATGTCATGCAGTAACCTTGGTTTGCTATCGCAGTCACTCTGACCCCTGCTTGCTCATGCGCATAGCAAAATAAACAAACATTTTAGAGGTTACTATTTTTAATGGTTAATTTGGGGAAAATATTACAGATTTAAATTTAACAATTCAAGATACAATCTTTTCTCAGATATTTAAATCATGTAAGATTAATGCCAGAAATAAACTAAAATGTTAGATTATTAGATATCTTATTTTAATTCTAAACATTTTTACATTTCACTATTCACTTTGTTAGTCAATGCAGATAAGTACTCACGTTTTCCCCCGAACATCATTTTCATTTCTTCCTCGGTGTAATCTGCGAATTTGTTTATCCCGAACGATGCCGTTTGCTTCGGATCCGAATTTAACTTGTTAATTTTCTCTAAATTCTTAACGAACATCTCATAGCGGATCCTTTTATCTTCATCGTCTTTGTAGTTTCTCTCGAAATCTTTTATGAACTGTTCAAATAGTTCCTCGGCTTTATTTAGGTCGAATAATGGTTTGTTTGTCGCCATTTTAGCTTAGACCGTCGGTCGAGCGAGGTTCACTTCGCTACTAAACTCGTTTGCGAGGCGTGTATTGCTATTGACTCAATCTATGCGCATGCGCGCCTCATGTCACACAGAATTCCTCAACCACAGATTGGGTATGACAAAAAAAAACGATATATTTTTAATTATAATTTAGACTATTCCATAAAACTAATTAGACAGTTTTATAATTTAGATCGTTTATAATTTTTATTAAAATAATAATGATTTTTGACCGTGTGACGTCATACGGCAAAATTACTATGAAACGAACGTATGGTTGTAGATTTGATTGACGACAAAAATAAGAAATATCACACTTTCTAATATCAAATCGTCAAACGTAAACAAGGTTTACTTTGTACAAGGTTTTTGTAAAAACTTAGTTTTGTTGATAAGATGACGTCACAAAGGACAAATGGGTCGTTTGGTTTTCTGGATTTTTTAACGTAATCTTTTGCTATTTTCCGTTAAAAGTACGAAAATATATTGTAAAACGTGTAAAACCATAAAATCTCAAAATAGTTTTCATGTTTTATATTATTATAGTCACGAAATTTTAGCATACCCCATTGTACCAACTTGTATAAACACGGTGACTAATATTTTAGCGATAAGTATTTGTGTCAATTTTATTATTTCTTTTGTGCTTGTATTGTGTGTTATAAGTACATAACTACCATTATAATATAGTACAGAACAGTCTATTTTATTAATTTAAAAAATAAAAATAAAAATAAAATAAAATGTCTTTATTTCAGACCATATGTAAGTCCATAGTGGTTAGTATATACACACTTAAATTGTGCGGAGGTGGAGCGGGCGTTTGATGTTATACAATCCGAGGTCTGAACAAAATGTGCTCCTTTTCCTTCTGTCAAGCTTTCATTCTACTTTAAAATAATTCAAATATAAGCGGCCAGTAACAGCCAAGGAGGCAAAGAGGCGTAGGTATGTACTCATACCTAACAAATTGTTATGTTAGTACAAACACTTAGAGTTATATTGTTCCAGTATTTAAAAAAGCGACCCTCACATGCCCTCCTTGCTACGAGGGCCAGGACGCTGTTGGCGCTGCAGCGAATCCTCTGCATCGCTGCGGCGCACCGCTTGCGGAGCGTGGCCTGGAAGCCGTCAACTCGAGCATCCGCAAACATACCTGACGCGCTGCAGAAGCGCGGCAGCCCCAACAGCGCCCTGAACGCGTTGTTATACTGAACACATAGGGTTTTAAGCGATTGTTTCCGATAAGCAGTCCACAGACTACAAGTATATAAAGATGTACAAAAGGCTCTGAATAACGTTACTTTAACTTGAGCTGAACAATACCTAAACCTGTGGACTATCATAATGGCCCTAACCGCCATAGCCCTTCTCTCCCTTTCAATATCATCATCATCATTCAATTCTTGAGTTACAATATAACCTAGGTATTTAAAGCTAGTGCAGCATTACTGCAGGGTTTTTTAATAACCTTTTTGGTATGGCTTTTTTTTCTTTTGGCCGGTTTTTATGTCACATTTTCAAATTTAAAATTTTCTTGGTTTGACCTTTTTCTAAATTGTTGATTGTTTTTTCTGAGTTGTCGTCTGTCAGGAGAAACGTTTTATCCCTTGAACGTGCTTGAATTTTTTCCAAATAAATATCTGTCTGCCTTGGGATTCGGTATCTCTTGCTAATGCGGTGAATATTAAGTCGGAGTACTGATAAATCTGATATCGCTGATAATAAATATCGCGGATTCCTACTTTGGACCTGCCGGGTAAGTCTTGTGCTGTCTTCCTCCTGGTTTTTATCGACGTACTTTTTTCTTTCCCTGACTTGGTCGGATGGCTATTATTTCCTTGTACATCTTTACAGTGTATTTCCGGTCTCTGCGGCACCCACACGAGGGTCCCTCCGAGCCTTTCTCGTCCTCTCGCCGTGGTTCCGGACCCCTGAGGCCACCGGGCGTTGGACGTGCCAGGACCCCTGCGTTGTGCGCGCCCGCGCCCGTGCCAGCTGAGTGCCGCAGACCCGCGCTCCGGCTTCCCCCCTGGGATACTGCCCATCCTTTTTTAGCCTGTTTTTTTATATCAGTGTATTTTTGTATGCGGATTTTGCCAAATTTAAATTCTATTTTCTAAATTCTAAAAAGGCCCTTTAGGTTTCTCTGGCCCTCCCTTTTTTGGTTCCCATTTGGCTATACTCTCTCGGGGTACTCCGCGGTTTTTTACACCTTCCTGCATCGATACACCACAACACAACACTAGTTCAGCGACACTACATCGCCGGAGTCCCCTCGACTCTCGGCTCATGCTTGGCAATTTCTAGGCCTTTTCAAATTTATATTATACCGTTCGGACAAATTTAACTAACTCTTTCTTTGTACACCTAAATTTCACGTTTCGCCTGTGGTCGTCGACCACAGGTTAGCTAGCTCTTTTTTTTTAACGCTACAAATGGCGCCCGTAACATAAATTTATCTGTAAATTTCGTTTATTTTCCGGTCTTCCCCTAATTTTTTTTCCCCTTTACTTGTTTTTTCCTTGTCTAGTTTTTTTACCCGCCCGCAAAACTCGTGGGGCTATTTACGAGCCTCTTGTATGCAAAGAAGTGTACACTGGGTGCTGTCCACGAGTAGCCAAGACTGTATGCCGTGGGTTGGCCGACAGTTGCGGTAATCGTGTGACGTATCTTTGGTGCCTTCAATTTGTCCATACTAAGACGCGGTCGTTGAAATAGTCCCCGAATATCTTTTCGTGTTTATCCAGTTTCCCCGCACGAGGGTTCATAAATTTTGAAATAGACCCTCTTTTCCCTGTTCCCCTGGAACATTATTTTTCTAAATTCTAAAAGCCTTCCGGCAAACGTGTACCAACTTGTCTTCTCATCATTTGGCTTAGATTCACGTTTTGGCATCCTTTTTCTTTTGAATGTCACTAAGTTTAATACTTCATACGCCTTTTTGTGGTTTTGGTGTGTGTGTGTATGTCTGGCCAGATTGACCTATCTTAGTGTTAGTTTGTAGGTATAGGTTAGGTATAGGTTATATCTTAGTGTTAGTTTGTAGGTATTTAGGTTGTTCGGAATTGACGCAACCAACATGTGGTCAGGTTATCGAGCTGCCATAGGCCTCAGACCTGGCCCATGTTGCGTCATTCCGCTGGGATTGAGCCGGGGCAAAGTTTTTGTCCCGAAGCGCGCTTTTTTGTCGCGGCAGGACGGTGACCGCTGCTTTGCGCAGTCCGCCTATTATGGCCATCATCGGATCTTTTTTAATTTTTTGTCAGGGTCGAGTTCGAACCCCGACCTCGTCTTTGACGGCGTTGGTTGCCTACCAACTGCGCCGTCGAGCCCTTTTCCCGAGCCGATCCGAGTGTTTCCGATGTTCGTCGGCGTCTGACGTGTTTCGGGATGAACACGATGACGTGGGCGAGCGTCGGCCCTCGTTTGATAGCTCTTTGTTTACAAGTCGTCTGTCAGTTTTCGCGCACGGTCGATTTGAAGTTTTTCTTCTCTTGCCGCCGATTACGGGCGTAACTGACAGTTTCGACTTGTAAACTTTTTACCAGTAGTTCAAAAACTACTTGTTGATATTTTGTATAGTTTTTAGTTTTAGCATTTAGGTGTGTAAATAATATCGTTTGTAGGCGCGTTTATGTTTTAAAACTTAGTGACATTCCAACATTCCGATATTCCAACATTTCCTAATTTCCAAATTTCCCTTTCTATCCTTTACGTATCATACATTTTCCTCCTGGCTCAGGGATACCACGTCATCGGTGTTTCCTTCGGTTGTCTCCACCTTTTTCTGTTGTGGTTGACAACTTTCCTTTTTCTTTCTCCAAGCCATTTCCGTCCTCCTTTTTTTCCCTGGTGGATTGACTTGGCTTCTGTTGGGACACCGGTGGTTTCTTATCCTGGGGCCAGTGAGTCGTATGAGCCGTTATGAGCCGCCCGTGCTGGGAACATGACGTGTTCGTTGGTTTATAGTGATGGGGTAGAGTGTCGATAAATTTTTATCGATATTTTTTTCCTTTCATAGTTGACTTGGAACAATTCGGCTTTTGTTCTAGGGTGGTCAACTTCCTTCGAGGGTTGCCATCTCGAAGATTTTTTTCCTTTTCGAGTTGGCGGATTTTTTTTTTCTGGTGAAGGGATGTCTGCAGCATTACTGCAGGGTTTTTTAATAACCTTTTTGGTATGGCTTTTTTTTCTTTTGGACGGTTTTTATGTCACATTTTCAAATTTAAAATTTTCTTGGTTTGACCTTTTTCTAAATTGTTGATTGTTTTTTCTGAGTTGTCGTCTGTCAGGAGAAACGTTTTATCCCTTGAACGTGCTTGAATTTTTTCCAAATAAATATCTGTCTGCCTTGGGATTCGGTATCTCTTGCTAATGCGGTGAATATTAAGTCGGAGTACTGATAAATCTGATATCGCTGATAATAAATATCGCGGATTCCTACTTTGGACCTGCCGGGTAAGTCTTGTGCTGTCTTCCTCCTGGTTTTTATCGACGTACTTTTTTCTTTCCCTGACTTGGTCGGATGGCTATTATTTCCTTGTACATCTTTACAGTGTATTTCCGGTCTCTGCGGCACCCACACGAGGGTCCCTCCGAGCCTTTCTCGTCCTCTCGCCGTGGTTCCGGACCCCTGAGGCCACCGGGCGTTGGACGTGCCAGGACCCCTGCGTTGTGCGCGCCCGCGCCCGTGCCAGCTGAGTGCCGCAGACCCGCGCTCCGGCTTCCCCCCTGGGATACTGCCCATCCTTTTTTAGCCCGTTTTTTTATATCAGTGTATTTTTGTATGCGGATTTTGCCAAATTTAAATTCTATTTTCTAAATTCTAAAAAGGCCCTTTAGGTTTCTCTGGCCCTCCCTTTTTTGGTTCCCATTTGGCTATACTCTCTCGGGGTACTCCGCGGTTTTTTACACCTTCCTGCATCGATACACCACAACACAACACTAGTTCAGCGACACTACATCGCCGGAGTCCCCTCGACTCTCGGCTCATGCTTGGCAATTTCTAGGCCTTTTCAAATTTATATTATACCGTTCGGACAAATTTAACTAACTCTTTCTTTGTACACCTAAATTTCACGTTTCGCCTGTGGTCGTCGACCACAGGTTAGCTAGCTCTTTTTTTTTAACGCTACACTAGTTACTCTTTTTAGTGGTGCTCCGCCTAAAGCTATAACTGGTACATCAGTAGGACATTTACTTCCAGCTTTAAAGATCATAATTTCACTTTTGACAGTGTTATATTTTAGACCATGCCTATCAGCATAGCCTTCACAAACAGACAGTAGCTTTCTGATACCGTTGACCGATGGGCTCAGCTCTTTAAATTATCTAAATTATATTATTTTTTTAGTCGAAAATTATTCGATAATTTTGTTTTAACAAGCATTTTGGTCAATCATAATTGAGATAAAAAAAGCTTTTGAAAAGAAATACCTACCTATTTATCCATCTAGGTACTTTATTTCAATGTATACTGCAGACATATCTTATCTGGCAAAAAATATTTTAAAGAATTGGGAACCTTTGTTTTTGAAGTCGGTTAAAAATAAAAAAAATAGTTGCAACTTTGTCAACCAACGAAAAAATAAAATATTGCTGTACTTATTCACCTAGGCACATCAAAGTTAGATCGGTCCGATGAATTAATTATTTACTATTATATTTTTTAGCTGTAGGCTCACTTGACTTTGTATAAGCAGATCCTTATTCCTCACTTTGTATAATATAATATCATTGTAACAGATACATGCGTCTTCCGAGAATGCGTCAAAACTTAATAGAAAATTAAAAATTCATGATGTCTTTGCGGCTGCAGGTTTTTTTAAATTGAATGGATATCTTAGAGGAAATAGATACTGTGGCGTGCGGCCTCCATGGCTTACTCGCTATTTTCCTGTAAGGCTTTTCCTGTTACTGGCCATTGTTTTGTTGCGCCTTTATGAAACATAATATTCGTAACCGAATTTGGAAGAGATTTGACGGAGTTGGGCGCGAGCCGCCTCGCGCTCTGGTCAAATATAATAAGTTACTCCATGGCTCTGGTTCTCCACTAGCTAGAATTTGAAAGCACCAAAAAACATTCGAAGTTAACTATATTCCACTGTGTCATTCCTCGTAGAGGTGGCTCTACCATCGTCATAGTATATTATGCGAAATAATGTATGAGGAAACGATATTTTTCGTTCTGTCTAGAAAATACAATCGCTCTATGAAAACTTACTTATTGATGAGCCTCTCATTTTGTCAATATTTGTACTGTATGGGAACAACAACATGAAGATACCGATATCAAACTTTCAATTTTGAGTGTTTGATTTTGGGAACGTTTACTTAGATCTTGTATGCGTTGTGTGGGGTTAAGTAGCAGAGCAAACAAGCGTGTTTGTTGTTCTGATAGAAAGGATTTGCATCTTCAACTTACCACAGAGAGGTACGGGCTAAATACGGTACATGACGTGTTTACGAGAAGTATCACGTGGAACGGACAAGTTAATTCTTAGAAGTCGCGACCCTTAGTTCTTTTTGTCGCTTCTGTTTCGTCGTTGCCTTTATTTTTTATCAACGATTTATAGGTATAGGTGTGAATTTAAAAAAATATATATATTTTGTCTATTTTAGTTTTTCTTGACAGGTTAATGTATCAAAGATGCCAGTTATAATGTGTTCGAGTTTATTTTACTTGTCATATATGTATGTAGGTACCTAATATATTTTACATAATAAAAAAGTTAGAAGATAAAGTTCTTAGATAAATAAGTACTTCTTATAATATCTATTCTCTAGGTAATAAACTGAAATTCAAGTTAGTTGTTTTATTATTAATGAGTTGTAATAATTACTGTTACACCGCCAAATCAAACAATAAATGAATATTTTGGTAGATTGTTGTAATATTAATAAAATTATGATCATTACCTATGTAATGTTAAGCAAGATTCCTTTTCGAAATTATATTAACGTAATCGTTGTTGTTGTAGAGCATCGGTGGTGTAGTGGCTAGGGCAGCTGTCTTCCGTTCGGGAGACGCGGGTTCGATCCCTACCTCTTACCAATGTGTTATCGAATTTTCTAGTTCATTATGTATGTTTATTCGACGCTCGAACGAAAAATATCGTGAGGAAACCTGCACATTCCTGCAAAGAAATTTAAAGGTCGTGTGTGAAGTCGACCAACCCGGATTGGGCCAGCGTCACTAAGACCTGATCGCTCTAACTCAGGTTAGGCTCGAGCTCTTCGTTGGGGACGTACACAAGCTGTTTTTGGTCGTTGTTTTACGAGTATAATTGCATAAGCCTTGTGAGATCGGTTGTCGAACTCCAAACCCACACGATGAAGAAGAGATTGTAAATATATTAAGTTGCATTAATAAAACCTACTTTAATAAATTAATGTAAAATCCCCGCATTTAACTATTAATGGAGTGGGTGTATACTCCGCAGTTATCTCGCAGTCCGCTGACCGCTACAGTGTTGAGAACGGCGCGCGGCCGCGTCTTTATCTCGGTCGTTTATCAACTAAATTCAGCGCCCGCTCAAATTTATTAGTTTTCGAATGGCCGCCCCGCGACTATGTGACTCGGCTCCTTTTATTGCATCGCTCGCGATTGCTTCACGAATTATTGGGGACTTTCTATCCTGCCCCGCTCCTAAGGTACGGATGAGGTTTTATGAAATATAGCACTTTTTGTTCACTCTACGAAACGACCGGCCGAAAATGTTCTGGCATTACAGCTATATCATACATTATATATTAACATCAGAGAATTCTGTCTTATTTTTTGTAATAAAGACCTTTGAGCAGAAACTACTCGAAAGAGGAATCATATAACAATATGACAGCTAATGGTAAGAAAACGTAAAGGTGGGATGCAAATAACCTCTGGCGCATGGCGCTTGCGAGACGTGCCGCGAGAAGTTTCCACCCCGAGTTGAATACCTAAGTTGAGCTGGCGCGGGATAACCGACGCAAGTGACTACAATATACTTTAAAGTCAGTGTAAGCCGAGAGGAGCGGCCCTTATCGCACACGTGATCCGAATGCGACCCTCACTTTTATTCGACCAATATGACAAAAATGTTTGCAACGACTGCGCTTTGAATACGGAACAACTGGAATTTTAAAATTTCTTTCCGTGATTCAGCAGAGGTGTCCATTTTAACAAGAAATAGGGATATCATTTTACGAGCAGCGAGCGTAGCGTATTCTTGGTTATGTACGAACAAGCGGGATAACGTAGTTGCCAAGAAAACTAACAAAACGCAAGTAAGCTCACGTTTTCAGGGATAAAGAAGAAAATATCTGTAGAGCAGTTGAATGCGGACTTTATATGATTCACGTCGTCGTCGGTGCCGCGGGTTTCTCTGCACGGATGTGGGCGAGTGTCTGAGGCACAATGGCGCATTTCCAGAGGCGCGGAAAAACGCGTCGCGGCGACACATGCGCTCGTCCAACTGAATAGCGTACCTTGCTTTGTTGAGTAGCTGCCATTATAAATATAATTTTTAGCTATTGAGGCTAATGTCACACTCTAATCCTTAAATTAAGTTCGTCCGTTCTTTTCACCTTTTAAAGATTGAAAAGGGATAGGAGATGGCCATGCTAATATTAGAGCTGTCAAACATCGAATTTGAACCTTATGGCCGTGTCGATTGCACAATTTAAGAGAGCACTTAAAACATGCGACTTAAAAATCTCTTAATCCAGCTACGCCCTTATTTTAGGTTATCATTCGTTCAAATTAATATCATTCGTTCATATGAATTCATCACCTCTCTTTCATTGGTCATAAAAACGAAAAGGATAGCCGGATTTTAGAATTAGAAATAGAGCATGACTTCCCGAATCGGGGCCATTAGCTCAGAGGCTCGAGTCTACCCTTAAGAAGCGCGAATGGCCCAAGGCGCCCAGTGTGGGTTAATCGACTTCACACACAACCTTTGCAGGTATAAAGTGAAGTTTTTCTTATGATATTATGACGTTTTAATAATAGAAAGAAAACACATGGGTTGACGCTCGCATGCTTTTTAGTTTTACGTGCACGCGCAGATGATATCATGTAGACTGTTATAGTTGCTGTATGTCTAGAGACCAACTATCGATTTAAACAAAAAAAAATAACCCTAGAAATATAATTAAAATATGTTGTTTCTTTCCTGAGAACATCAATGAATTGTTTAATTCTTTGTACTCGTACTAATATTTTTTTAAAGGTACTAGCAGTAAAGTTATAAAGGCTTATGTAAGAAAGTATTCATTATGAAAAGTATATTGTATTTTCAGAGGTCGTTATTCTATTCTTCCAGAATAAAGGAAAAGTAGCAACTTTATGAGAATACCTCAGGCTCATGTAAAGCTGCTTTGTTCAAAAATAAAAATCTTTATATTTTTGCGAGGCTGACGAGCGAGTGATGTTGTGAATACAGACAATTGTTCCCGAGCAGTCGGTGAACGTATCCAGGTACCAGAACAGGCTTAGAAGCCTTGCTTTTTATTGGTAGAAGTGACATATCAGAAATGTAAATTTAGAAACAAGCAGCACAAGTTCACAATTCACAATTTTTATTTTACTCCATTTAATTCGAACCTGCATCTCCTTGGCTATCCGGACCAGAAACAGGCGCATTATCAATTATGCCACCAAGCTAGACGTTATCTGTAACAATAAAAATATCTAAAAATGAAATAGACTAAAGAAAGACCTTTTACTATACTAACAATAGTACTAACAATAGGCTAAGTTTTTTAAATTTTACTAACATTTTATGAGACTTGTTTCTTGAAATAAACGTTTATTATTATTATTATTATTATTATATTATTATATTAATATTAGTTGGATTAATTGGATTGGTTCCTTAATGATTTAGAAGGGTCTATATTAGAAAGCATATATTAAAAACTCCTATTTCAATGTCGCATAACAGTCATCCGCATAATTATAAATCCGCATAATCTTATTTTCTATAAATGAATACGCATCATGTTAATGTGCATAATATATAATATTCATAACAGTAACAAAGCATAAATTTAATAAATATAACGTTAGTAATTACTTTTTCGTGCCCTTTGCAGTTGAGACATTGGGTCCGTGGGGCCCTGAGGCTAAAATGTGTCTGACTGGTATCTCTGCGCGTCTCCGCGAGGTATCGGGTGATCCAAGAGCTGGTAGCTACTTTGCCCAGAGAGTAGCAATAGCGATACAAAGAGGGAATGCTGCCAGTCTTGTGGGAACTCTGCCGCGGGGAGACGCGCTAGAGAATATCTTTTATTTGTGATTTTAATTTTTGTATTGTTTTGATTGTGTTGTTTGTTTGTTATTTGGTACCTGAAAAAAATGAAATTTTTAAGAAAAAAAAAACGTTAGTTTTCATACACATAAAAAAATATAAATAAATTCAAGGATTATCATGTTTACAAGAAAAATATTGCTGACAATTTTATGCAGTTCATTGTATTTAATTATGGATGGAACTTTAACAATTACACCAAACATGTTCCAGCAGTTATATACCATGCATGGTTGTGCAAATAACATTGTTACAAAAACATTCCCGCTGGCCATAGGAACCCCTTAAATACACACCACAACTTAGTCGTGTTTGGGCTCGTTGGTCTTAACAAGATCTTTAGTCATACATGATGTCCAGGGTCTCATGATGGAGCTGGAAGGTGTCTATAGGAACTCCTTAAATACACACCACAACCTAGTTGTATTTGGGCTCGTTGGATTTGTCTTACCAAGGATATTCCACTCCACGGCTTTAAAAGCTTGTTTAAAAAGGATATTTAATTAAGCTTATTTCAACTTTAATCGAATTATGAAGATTTATTATTATGCAGATTATGTGTTATGCTATTTAATTATTATTCTAATCAAATATTATGCACATTTTAGTTATGCCAAGCCTGTTATGCGGAGTTATATTATGCCAATTAAAGGACACCCGATTTAGAATACACGTTATAAAATATTCTCATGTTATGTAAGTGTTAATATCTGGTACGACATGTCTGTATTTCACTATTTCTGCTCTCTGTAAGTACAGCAGATGCACGTGATAAAACACTTTCACAGAATAATGTCTGAGGGAAATCGTGTGAGTGCGCGTATTTTTAGGGGAAACTTCTTTATGGCTCGAAAGTGACGTTGTTACAAAGCTTTTGTTTGTAACTTTGCTTTTGGTGGTGAAAAGGAAATTTATGATCAAAAGGATCAAAAGGTTGCGTGTATTTAAGCGAATAAACCTTCGGTTGGTGTACCTGGGTTATGTCGTAGTACTGCTACGAAGATCTCTATATATACAGTAATAGCATAAATTCTTGATCACACCATCAAGGTGATATTTTCTCAATGAGGTTATTATTCATCAGCGGAAGAAATCAACAAGAAAAAATTCAACTGAGTTTAGTTTAGAACAATAGCAAACTGAAACCAACATCAGGTTATTTCACTAACCTAAAACAATAAAAACTTGAAAAAGGAAAACGTGGACTACGAAAACTATTCCCAAAATGACAAACCGACATAACATAAAAAAGTACAAATACGAACCTATAATTTTTCCAATAAAAAGAAAAAAATTAAAACTAAAATTAAAAATATTTTATGTTCTAAGGCCATGATTACTTAGATGATAAAAACGTCTGGTCAACTGTTGTTCCAAATCAGCGGAGTAGATTGTAATTATGACTCATGTATGATTCTTTATATATTTAAAAGAAAGGTACAAAAGATACAATTCCTGTGGAGTTTCTTCTGGCCGTTCTTCTTCACAGAGAGCGTACACTGGTAGTGAACGTGCCATCTATGATAGTTTTGACGTCGAAAAATGATTTGTGAAAATCTTAATTCGAATAAAATAATTTTGACATTGACTTTGACTTTGAGTTGTGACTGTAGGTTAGGTGCGGCGCCGGCGGGGTGGTCTTTGGGCCATTCAGAAGCTGCGAACATATTTATTTTATATCGGTCACCTACGTACTAAAATTATTCAGTTTTGCTAACCTTTTCTCCTCTCTTGTTAAAGTATCAACCTACCCCAAGAAACATAAGCTGCCGAAAAAAGTTGCCCCTTTCATACAAAACCGCGCGGCCAGCTAATCAATTTCCTATGGAAGATGCATATTTTTTTCGTCCGACAGCCTATGTTTCTTGGGGAAAGTTGTTCAGTGTCATGGGTAGGTTGATCCTTATAATAGTGTCAGCTAATTTATTTACACCTTATATATGTAAAACTTGAATAGTTGAATACCGCATTGTGAGTTGTGGCTGTAGGTTAGGTGCGGCGGGGTGGCCCTTGGGCCACCCAGAAGCCGCGGACATATTTATTTAATATGGGTCACCTAGGTACTAAAATTATTCAGTTTTGCTAAACTTTAATGGTTCAATTTACTTTTGCTTATTAGGAGTAATTTTTATGTCGTTTGATGTGTATGCCGATGATCATTACGCTATGGTATCGTTATGCTTTTCTCAATCTATGCCTTAGAACATTATGCTAAGTTATCTTTATGCCTCTTATGTTTATGCTTGTTGAAATTATGCGAAAACAGTTATGCGTTTAGTTGTTATGGTAAAATATCATTAGTCATAAAAACGTTATTCCTAATTAAATTATTACAAAAGTTGGTGACTAAATGTAGATCCAATTTGGAATTATATTCAGACACCATTTTACGAGTAATGCAGGAAACTTTTACACAAATACGGATGGCGAGCATTCGTACTAAATTTTTAATTAAACCAACTTTAAATGTTTAACAACGATGCATGCCTAGTTTTAGCAATTTTGATGCGTGTTTGTTTTAGAAATTGAGGTTTCTAAATGAGTTTTGCAACTTTAAGTTTGAGGGATTAAGAAAAATAATAGGAATAGAAAATGTATGTACATACAATTTTATTTATACATCCAACTTTTCACTACCAATGCGACTTTATATTATTAAATTACTTTCTTTATCTTAATTTAATTAAGATATTTAAATATTATAAGAAATATCTTACGTTATCCATATCTTCAAGATACGATAAATGATAGAACGTAATAGTAATCAAAACCCTCAGTCACTAATGAGGACAACGACGAACAAGTAGGAATGTCGCTAGAGTTGCAATGTTTTATAAAATCTTCTCTATAGTAGTCATCGAGGATCTAACCTTCGAGAACACCGTAGTAAGTACCTAATTAACACTGCGACTCGGTAAATTGTAATTTGTGTTCACTCGAAAACTCAACTTCATGGCGCGCCGCTACTAAACACCTTCGCCTTGAAGACCTCTCAGACATTGTTGAATTAACGAGATAAATAATTAATAGCTGGTTTATTAAATTATTATCGTAGTATGCCCGTAAACAATGTCCTTAAAATATTAGGACATTTTTTCTAAAATTCACTTCATCCCATGTACGATTTCAAGTAACAAACTCTTACAACCAACAAAAGTGTAAAGACAGAGTCTTCAACTGTAAAATATGGATAAGTTTTACCCTAGAGCATTTTATATAACTTCAAATAGAAAAGCAAACTACTTCTCCGGTTCCCTATGTAGATACTGAGTACCTATAGTTCCTATAGTACGTATAGCTTCCAACAACAGAGTCATATATGACATCCCCAAGGACCACTGGGTCCATGCATTTTCAATTTACTTGGATAGTTTTGTAGAGAACGGCTTTTAACTTTTTTACCCGCCCGCCGCCGTTACCCCCAAAAACTTGAGGATTGAACGAACACTATTGTTTCCTACGCACTGGCCAGTGAGAGTTCTTTGACTTTTTGAATTTGGAATATTTTTCAAACTACTGTAAGTTTATCTGTCAAAAATATTTGAATGAATTAATTTACTTTATTGCATACACAGGAAAAACAACGTGTGACAACAGTGTGGAAGTTAGAACAAGATGACGAGTGCAGTTTGCTTCAAAGCAATATCTTCCAGGCAACCTTATATATACAGCCGAATTGAGAACCTCTTATTTTTGAAGTAAACTACGAGTAAGCTGCGAAAAAAGCTGCGGCGTATCAGAGTTTTTATTATTACTTTAGTTTTTTTTTACTCTTAAGAATATTTCCTACAAATTACTTTCTCAGTTCATAAGCAGTGTAAAGAAAGCTTTATCAAGCTGGCTGTTTCACTCTATTATTAATAAGCTACCCTTACTTCGTATAATTTATTGCCCAATGTGTGTTCTGTGGCACAAATAATCTGTTTACTTGAATACGTAAGTACGGCGCGCGCGTGATTAGATGGGTCTTTAATTCCTATCGTTTCTACCACGGGTAAATTGCTTTGATCGTCAGTCATCCACACCGATATATCACTTAGCTAAGCGCCGTTTTGTAGGAATTTAATTTGAATGTAACATTAATTAGATTACAGAATATTAACTTAAGAGATGATTGGAGGAAATTTTGAACGAGTACCTACGCGTTATTGTTCGCGCAGTTTTGGCTGTGACGAATGATAGAATGCAATGTAAATGAAGCGATCAAACTGTGGTTTTTAGTATTTATGTAAATAAAGTAATAGAAAAAACACAGACACTTAAGTATAAATTTATTTAATATTTACAAAAAAAAATACAAAAATATACATCAACCTTACAATTAAATTACATTACTATATACATGACGACATCTTAGTCAAATAGCCCGCCCCTTGACACTGCCGGCGCGAAGGTGCCCATGACACTAGCTGCATTCCCGCGCTGAACCGCCATCGACAACCTTTGCGCCAGAAATGACCCGGAATGGACATCAAAACCTTTGTCAACCAGCCGGTGACCGATGTCCCTTACGAAGGCCAATGCCTCTACTCCCCATGGGCCACCCGTCTCAACCGCGAAGGGAACGAATCTATAGGTTTGCTCCAGCACCGCGTACTTATTGTGTTTTAGGCGGGCAGCTTCCTCGGCCGCCGAACCTGCATCCCTCATTGTTTTTGGTAGATGGAAAGGTGCGAAAGTGCTCACGCAGGTTGCGTCCCACACCAAACACCTTCCCTTCTGCCACGGCACTAGCGTAAGGCCGTCGGGTCTTTTACCGTCAGTACGACTGAGACCTGGCGGCTCAAGCGTGCAAGGGATGTTAGCCGAGATGAGTGCCCTCCGCAGAATTTCATTAAGTGCGCGATATCGAGGAAACCTTCCCGAGCACCTAGCGCAGCTAAGGGCGTGATGTCCGTCTGCTTCCACGGTCGAGCCACAAGAACATATGTGTGGCTCACAGACTTTTGAGCCTAGGCGGAGAGCCACGGCTATTCTCAAAGAGTCACCATCGAGAAGAGTGCCCAAGTGTGGTGAAGGTAGTGCATGCACCCATAATCCCGCCTCGGGCTTGGATGCTGCCTTCAGACGCGCTAAATCTGCATCTTTTGCCTCCTCAATCAAGCGGCGTAATACCTTACGCCGCAAGATCTTGGAAGAAGTGTCGTCCCACAAGCGCTGACGATGTGGAGTCAGTGGTACGTCGAGGCCGAGATCGGACCAAGCACCAGCAACAAACGGCATGTGAACCTCGTCACCATTTGCTGAGAGAATACGAGTGACAAGGCGCGGGCTACGCTGTGCCGAAGCCAAAAACGCCGGTAAACCTACATCTTGGACGCGCCGAATGCCCAGACCCCCGAACCTGATGGGAAGAGCCGCCTGATTCCATTGGCTGTCGCTAAGCTCCACATTAACGATGCACTCAAGCGTACGCTTCAATGCATAGTCAAACGTAGATGCATCAACCGGATGAAGCCATGTGGGGCAAGTCCGTAGCAGATATGACACTTTAGGCGTCGAGAAATACATCCTAAGTAAAATTAGAGCGATGACACAAAAGTTATTATTATTTTAATATTTTATTCTACCTATACATAAAATAATGTAATAAATACATATGCAAACATTAAGAAAAACGACACAATAGGCTGCTTATTTCTAACAAAATGGCTTACATTAAAGCCTTTCTTACAGCAGACCTATTCAAGTGACAATTTAAGTGTTTTTATTTTTTTGACGTAACTGTTTAATTTTGTCTATTTCTATTTCTACAACGAGAAAGAAACAGTTTTTTTTAAATAAAATATATCTCGCATTGTATATCTATAGGTATATAATTATGTTATTGCGGTCCGCCCGCGGCTATACGCTCGCGTTATGTAAGATTTCCCCGTGGGAATAAGACTTTTTTCCGTAAAATGTATCCTATGTGTTAATCCAGGTTACAAACTATCTCCATTGCAAATTTCATCCAAATCCGCTTAAAACTTTGAGCGTGAAGACAGAACAAACACCCAAACATCTAAACATCCAATCATCCAAATATATTTTCACATTTATAATATTAGCGTAATTATGTTCCTTTTGTGTACAATAAAGTGTTTTTACTCGACACAAAATTTTGACCTAATTTGTGTTTTTCACAAATTGTAACTGGCTACATAATATGAGTGAGAGCCAAGTTTTCATGTTACTTCACAAGCCCCTCAAAGGATGCTAATGAGTAACACAAAAAAGAGGCCGTAAATAAAAACGTTTATTCAGAAGAAAACTAACTGAAAAGATATTTGGCGTTAGTTTCTATCGCCGAAGCCTCCGCGAGAACTTAAACTCATATTACGGCTCGTAGGGATTTCGTGACGACCCTCACTATTCTCCTCGAGCGCGTCTACAGTGAGAAAAGAAAAAGATAAAGCTCCTCCAGGAAATGGCCCATTCACCGCCCTTCTCACAGCTATCGGGTATTAGCAATTTGCTTTGTGTTAGACACTCGGCTTCCAATAGTAGGATTGTATTTTGGAAAGATAAGGAAGCAAAGCGGCTCTGCTAGTTGACAACCACTTAGTTTCGTAGCAATGATACTTTACCGATACAAAGAGAAATTCAAATCATTCGAAAATTCAAGGGTGTGCTTGCTTGTGCTTTTCAAATTGAGCCACTAAATATAAAAAACGAAAAGTATTTCACAGTTCATCATACAATACATCACAAAAAATAAACGCCTTGCTATATCGTTAATTAAATTAAAATTAATCAGATTCATATTGAAAACTTTCTTTTAAAAACCGGCCAAGCACGTGTCAGGCCACGCAAAGTGTAGGGTTCTGTAGTTGTATAATACTACTTAGGTACCTGCTTAAGACAGTTAACATTCGTCAAAATATTGTCAATATTGTCAAAATATGTAGCGAATTTCTTACTTGTACAAGTATACATTTTATGAATTGGTCTATTATTCGATAACCTGTAAAGTGAACTTGATGTTGATAATTTTCCTCTGCATCATATACACTACTACCGTGAATGTTTTCACTTTTATAAATACAATGGTTTCGTTGGTAGGGGGGGGAAATAAGCATTTTATGGTTAAACATCAGCTGCAGTAGCGCCGCTAGCTGAAATAAATAATTTACTTATTGTCATTGAGTTCGATTGAAATTATTACTTGTACGACCATAGATAATTTATAAATATATTTTAGTTACTGTTTTATAGTCCTAAATATTATAAATAAGTTATGTAAGTCGTAACTGCCACTATTGATTATATTTAGGACTATAAAACAATAACTTAAATATATTTTTAATCCTTTTATTGTCATGAAACACATAATAATTTCGATCGCAGTTACTGACAATAATTAAATGATTTATTTCAATTGATTAATAATTTATTGGCACTACTGCAGTTGATATTTTACCTTCAAACGAAATATTTCTGAAACGTACACTAGCATCGAAAAATGGTTTTAGCAAACCCCTGTTATTTTTCAAAAACCTATCGAACGATACCTCACAATATAAGTAGGTCGTGAATAAAAAAATAACCCCCAGTTCACGTGTACCAGAGCTAGGCACACTAAAAAATTTTTTTGATATTTTTTCTCGGCATGATTAATATGTATATATATGCTAAATTACAGTCTTCTAGTACTAAGAGTCTTTGAGCTAAGCCGCGGACGGACAGACAGACAGACAGACATGGCGAAACTATAAGAATTCCTTTTCGACTACGAAACCCTAAAAGCTGTATAAAGAACTGCTGTTTTAATTTAATTTACTATGCAGAACCAAGGTTTGTGATGCAAATCTTGTACGAGATATATATTGTAATTCCTCTCTTGGAAGGTTTCACTCCGCCCATCCTATAATGCGTACAATAAACAGTGCCACAGGTGTTTCCGAACGCTGCAATGTTCACAACAGAAACAAAACTTATTCGATTCTATCAATAACATATTATCTATCCTATTACTAAGAACAAAGTGAGCAGTCAAAAAGTGAACATTAGCTTCGAGGAGGTAAACTTTCAACTTGTCAGACCCGTCTCAAACGTCGAACGATATTCTTTCTGACCCCGCCTTATCTTGTCAGGTTCACAACGAATTGAAGCACTGACTGATCTTTACAAACTACAAAAGATGTCAAGGGTTTGTGAGGACATCGTATCGATGACGTGTTCACTGATGTGTAACACAAAATGCCAACCATTTCAATTGGTCTTTGTTTGAATTTATCAAATAGGTACTGTGATTTTGCCTCGACTGCTGATTTTGAAGAAAAAATGTGTTTTTACTCAAAGAAAAGATCTGAAGACGAGACAAATTACTTAATGGCTAGTTAATTAGGTACTTGAAAAAAAAGTAAGAACCATTTAGATTTTTTCGTTTGCTGATCTTAAATTTTTTGTGTAATTAGAGGTAACTATGTAAACATAAGTTGTATTTTATCTGATATTTAAATTATTTACCAAGTGAAGAAAGAAACTGTCACAAAAAAAATATGCTTGTCAAATGTCATAAAATTCATCAACAGGGGCTCATCAAGAAGTGCTCGAGCCTACTCTGAATTAAGGCGATAAATGGATTATTTTAAAATTAAACAAAAAATAATAAAATAGGATTTGAAACAATTTAAAATAACAAATTTTACAGGTAAACATAAGATTCAAGATCAAGAAATAAGACAAAATATACAATTTTATTATGTAAGCAGTCCATTCTCTGTAGTTGACAAGTGAAGAAAACAAGAGGACACGCTCGTACGAGTACGACCTATGTCTGCGTCGGAGGTCCGGGCTTGGGCCACATCGGGCCTGATCGTGACCATTGTTAAGATGATTAAGTCGAATTTTTGTAAAACAAACATACTTAAAACCTGTTTCTAAAACAACGGATGAAATTAGAATTAAATTTACTATAAGAAAGAAGGAAAAGAAAAAAAAGAAGTTTTATTATAATTTATTATTACGAGTTTGCTACTCTTTGCTACTCCGTGGCTGAATATGCAAGCCCAGTGCGGAGCCGCTCCGCACACGCCAAGTTGGTGGATGTAGCCTTGGACGAAACGTGCCGGATTATAACTGGCTGCCTCAAGCCGACCCTGGTACGAATGCTACATCCGCTGGCCGGTATTGCGCCTCCAGATATCCACAGGAGTGTAGCGTGTGCCATAGTGAGAGCCAAACTTGAATTTACTACTAAATTAACTACTTTTTAACTAACATCAGCTATAACTAATAGAATTATAAAGAATCACGAGTATTCCCTGATATGAAGGGTGGGCGGTTAGATGTGCCGGTGAGTGTATAATTTTATTTTGTAAGCAGTCCTTTCTACTTACTATGCTTATCAGATAGCTACTGCTTTTTTGAAAGTATCTTATGATGTTATTCAAACTACGTAAATTTTAAAAAATCTATTTGAGTTTTTTTCCCCTAACTAACCTAATCGCGTGGACTTGGGCTGAGTTTTATCAATGTACAGTTTAAAAACAGACAATCAGGCTGCTTTTTAAAGATAAAACTACAATAAAGATTTCTTAAGTAACAACATACTTAACCAAGCGATTCCAAGAAAGATCTATTAGGAGGCACTATTACTAAATTAGGTAAAACAGAGCAGCGATTTTCGGGGAACTGAGGAAAACCCATTTTGATTTATTTCTGTGGGTGTAATCTGTCAGCAAAGTTTCGCTCGCCGCCCGCGACGATCAATCTGTGACAGACTCTTTACTTGTCTTACTTTATTCCGCCTCATTTTAACATAGTCTTGCTCTTTCATCGATTTGGATTTTATTTACAAAAATAATGTTCCTGTAGGTATAATACAGCATGAAATTTACATCGTTTTGTTCCCGCCGTGTAGTGATAGTACCCGTCAAACTGAACAACTTTTCACAAAAAAAAAAATCCTGTGACAAAAAACTTTTTGGTCTCTCCATACAAAATGGGTCGGTCGGGAGTCTCACTTTGTATGGAGAGACCAAAATATTTTTGTCGCAGGTATTTTTTTTTTTCGCGAAGTGTTGTTCAGTTTGACGAGTACTATCACTACACGCCGGGAACAAAACGATGTAAATTTCACGGTGTATAGATAATTAATAATAGGTGATGAATTTATGATGATCTTTACATTCACCAGCAAACTTCACGAAGTCATCTGTCCACCTTGACAATTTCAGCATGTATTATTTTTAAAAATTTCATTGATTACAGTAGAGGGGATTACCTAATAATTTGTGGAAAATAATAATAATGAAGAGAGCTGCGGATGAAGTACAACTTCAGTGTTAAGAAACTGAAAAGCTTTATTAGTAGAAACTTACTAATGAACAAAATAACATCTTATGGAAATAAATACTTTTTGACTTTGACTTTAATCTTTTGTTTTATTGTAAGTGTGAACTGTTTCAAGTGACACAAATTGCAATAAGAATACAAATAAAAAAAATATATTTGGTCATTTGTCCATGTAAGTAACTTGACTAGTAGAAAAATATGAGTAACAAGGCTCTGATAGAATACTCGACATCAGTCAAGTTGCAAACAAGATTACAATGTAATCAATCAGGAGTGTGACGGTGGGGGGGGGGGGGGCAAAGTGGCCGGCTGGGGTGGGGGGTGTCATCTGCAATTAATCAAGAACGCAGACGGCGCGGTCGGGCGGCCCTAGATCTCGGCGCGTTAAAAATGTATGAGCATTGAGCGCGTCTGACACGACGTCTGAGACTGGAATATCAATCCCATTAGTTTGTTTCTTTATATAAAAGTTTTCAGGGTTCATTGAGCATAATCATGATATAAAAAACTTGAAATGATTTCACTACATATCATATTCCACTTTAATAAAAAAAAAAAAACTATATTTTTGCGCAGAATAATTTTCATGAAGAATCAAGAAGAGACACCACGTGACACGTTAAGATACATTCTTAGTAGTTATGAATAAAGAAAGCGGAATTTACACAAAAAACATTACATTTTGTTTGTTTTATGATTTCTTACAGTCGCTGCCTTTGCTACGGCGGCGGCGTAGCAAAGTGCTATGCTCGCTCGTAGAACTTGTAGTTGGGACTTAATAAGAAACCCGTCATAATTGATTCAATGTTTTGTTGTAAATCTATCTATCTAACCCACATCTGCTGAGTATAGGCCTCTTCTTCTTTAGTGTACCTATTTAGGTACTGACTGTTATTTTTTTATTGTTAGCAGAACATAATTTTGAGATAGCTTAAAATTCTGGTAAAATTGATATGAATCGCAAATAGATTACTAGCTGGTTCTATTATTAATGAATAAAGGATAAGATAATATACACCTCATAGCCAAAATATTTTCATGCGCTTGATCGGAGATATCAGCTGTCATTTTCAGTCGAGTATGATTTTTAACAAAAACAAAAATAGTTTGCTACCAATCTAATTATGAATGAGATAAAAATAAAATAAATATGCAGGGGTACATCCGGAACTGTTTTTTTTATGAGATTCAACAGTATTTTCAACAACATACTGCCAGATTTTTCCGCAACTTATTCGAGGCTATCAACCTCTCTATAGGTAGTTACGGGTCAACTAAGTCGTCATTTAAACCTTGCAGCAGCAAGTGCGATAGTTGTGTTTTAGCCACCTTTATTGTACTACTAAAGACTTACTCCAACCTATTTCTCTACTGCCCACGCCTCCACTTAATTAACATTTTACAGGCGTATATTTTGGTGAGTAAGCCGCTAGACTTTCCTATTAATAAAGTGGAAGTACCACTTTAACGAGTGGTTGGGGTAACTCCGCTGTCCCGCTGCGTTGATTAGCGATGAAATTTTAGCAGACGCTACATTTAAGGTACTTTCTAGGTACAACTTTGAAATTAGAGCTGGTTCATCTCGTGTTTTGTTTAGAAGCCCAATTATTTCTTCTCGTACATTAAAGTTTGGGTTGTTGAGCTAAAGTATTTCAATAAATTTCTGTGAAAAAGGTATAATATCGTCGTGTATATTTTCACACTAATGGAGTCAAAATATGATTATACCTACTGAACCAATAACAGTACTTTTTTAGAAAATATGAGCCAATCTCATTCTTATCCCTAATTTTCTTTGAACTAACGAAGTGTTTGAAGAAGGTACTCACTTCATCTCGCGGAGTAGTGGAATTAGCAGCTACCTCCGTGAGCTCGTCAAACTGGAATGAAAGCAAATTGGGTTTGTTTCGCTCATTTCACTAGAATTGCTCAGCTCCGTTTGAACTGAGAGGTATTTTGCGTTCTTCAACTTTTTTTCCTATTCTGATGTTATTTTTACAACAACAGTTAAAGATTATTTTATATTTTATGAGGGGACGTGTTGTCGTGTAATAGGATTGAATAGCAGAATATAAAAAAAGAAACAGTGAGAGACATTTTATTTTATTTTGATTTATTCGAAAAACACACAGTGATCTTAAGCAAATTACATAACAATGTTACTAACCAAACACTATTTACATGTTTTCGCATGTATACAACTAAAGCTAGTTTACATTATGAAAAATATAAAGATAATAAATGCATTGCATAAAGAAGAAAGGAGATCTACACGGAACATGAGTGATCATCGAACCAATCTTTAGTTATAACATTCTTAAAAACATACGCTTTTGTATTAAATAGATCTAAATTAGGAAATTTAACCATCTCATTGAATTTGTTTGCACAAAAAATGACATATATAAGTTTACGAAGAAATAACAATCAAATGAAGAGAGATCAAATTCCTTAACAATTGTAATATTCGAAAATGCTTAATACGAGTACATGATCAATAAATATAACTAAAGGTCACAAATAGTCAAATCTCTCTAATAGTTACAAATCTCTCTTAACTTGTTCAAAGTCGGCGTCGCTTCAAACTAATTACGATTGTTGGAACATAGTTTGGATTTGTTAGATGATTAGCAATACTGGTATAGCGAGTATCTGAAGTAAGCGGTTTCATGGGTTTATTTATGTTCAGGGCTCTACCTGTATCCCATTTGACGTTGTATCGGATTTCATGTACGTAATAAGTATCCAGAATAATCGTAATCTTTAAAAAATCTGCTAACTTGAAAGAGTTATTACAACATCAACGGCCCGTTACAGTCCGCTGCTGGACTATGAGCCTCCTCCTCTTAAGTGGAGGGTTTTGCCATAATCTCCACGCTTGGCAGGCGGGTTGGAGATCGCAGATTAAAAGGTTACTGTATCAGAGAGCGCTGCTGCCCGTTTCCTGTTCAATGTGTAGTCCCTAAGTTGCCTCTTACGACACCCACGGGAAGAGTAGGGGTTGGTGACAAAAGTATTCTACTCTGCCGTCACCACACGGCACCGTAAGAGTTATTAACGTCGAAGTAAAACAAAAAAAGGCTCCTCTTTTTGGGTATCTGAAACCGGTTATAGTTTGCTTCCGCTATATTACCACTCTGGTAGAAAAAGCGATTAGATCTGTTAGGGAAAGAAATTAGTTTCTAAAACCGGCCCCACGCGTACGAGGCTCCTGTCGGGAACATCTCAAATATTATTTTTTAGTAACTTCTCATCAGTCCGTTTGTCTTCGTCCCCACGAACAACATCAATACGGGTAAGTAGAGACAACCAAAACAAATAAAAAGTAGCAAATAAGCAGCTTACTGTTTTTAGAATTGTATTGTTTTGTAATTCTTTTTCTTGTACTCATAATATTATAGATAAATAAGCCTCCCCGTAAACTACGAAATATTTTCGCGGAGCGTATTTTGTACGAAATAAATTTAATGAAAATAAACTTTTTATAATATAAGTAAGAGTTTCTACATGTAAAAACTACTTTCCCACTTTATAAAATTCAACTGTATCGGGTCAATGTAGATATTTATTTTGTGTAAACTGAAAGACACCTTTGAAATGTAAATAATTGAAAGGTTCGTGCTGTAACGAGGGTAATTTTTTGCTCAACTTTCCCGATGGTCAAACTTCTCATTATGTAATTTTGTTCGTTTTTGGACGCAGCCGGCCGTTCCCTTGTAGTCTGTAGCCGTGCACCGGAGTAACTAACTTAAGAGAAGTTAATGACTACCTTTGCTAATTTCCTTAACACAATGCACTCGTCGATGAAGGCCAAATTTATTAATTACTAATTGTATATTGAAATTAATTTTACTGTGTGTCTCAGCAAGACGTTTTACACAGTTTGACATGAAAATTGTATATTTTATTGTTTACTTATTAAAAAATTAAAGTCGACATCATACTGTAAAGGAATCCTAGTTTATCACCAAACGAATTTGATAGTTCTGAAATTTGACGTTCAAAAGAGCCGACAATCTCCCGTCCTTTTTCATGATCGTTGGTCAGAAAGTGACAAGACTATGATTAAATTTAAATTTAAGTTTCGCTGCTTTAATTGACACCACTATCTAAAACTACATACTTGTCATTATCAGACTTTGGACACCACAGTTTGTCGACTGTACTTTTCGGGGTCCGCCTGTACCGGTCACGGATGCACTCTAACTCCTTGGCATGAGGCTGACTACCAATCTCAACTTCAGCGAATACATCGAGTCACTGGCACAAACTGCAGCCAGAAAGTTGGGCATTCTGAACAAGGTCAAGCATTACTTCACGCCGGGACAACGCTTATCATTATACAAAGCGCAAGTCCGATCTTGCATGGAGTACTGCAGTCACCTGTGGGATGGCTCGGCAAAATATCAACTTGCTGCACTTGATTCGGTGGAACGCAGAGCCAAGAGAATTATCGGTGATGAGATTCCAGTGGTAACCAAGCTTCACAGTTTGGCTCATCGCCGAAAGGTTGCATGTCTTTCAGTGTTTACAGGCTGTATTTCGGGGAGTGTGCACATGGGCTGCATGAGCTCATTCCGCCATCACCTTTTTACTATCGGGAGTTCAGACGAACTGCAGCATACCATCCGTACTTGGTCGACATACCCCTTTGCCGCACGAAGCGCTTTCAATCATCTTTTATTATGCGCACGGCCAAGGAGTGGAATTCTTTGCCTGCTTCTGTTTTTCCGAGTGCTTATAATCCAAGCATTTTCAAAGTTAGAGTGAACAGGCACCTTCTGGGTAAACTCGTTCCATCATCGACTACATCTCGTCCCTCGCAGACCTGATTGTGGTCAAGAGTAAGCCCATCAACTAATAAAAAAAAAAAGAAGAGATTGACAATTACGATTTGGTTAAGGACTAAACAACATAAAAGGTTCTTATGGCCACTTCCACCTCATTATAATTTCGAAATTCAAAAACATATTGGAACGTGGGGTTCGTACCGTGACCTCTCCTGCAGAAGCAACATTTCCTAGCTGGTACTCTACCGCTCTCACGCTCTAACGTACAAGCACATCTTAGCCACTCCATACAACCACCAACAACTCAATTTACCTACTCTATACCTACTCTTAATTCGCCCTCCAACCTGTCACAATGTGGGGCGAAGTGAAAGAGCGCCGATTAACGGGAGAGAGTGAGTGGCTGTTCTGTAGGTAGTATACGGTAGTCTGTGGTACAAGGTACAAATATCGACTTTTAGTTCTTACCCTTCGATCAATAGATATCGATTTTGTAGGTCTTAAAAAAAATTCATTGTATTCAATCCTTTAATTTATTATAGTAGGTGTTCGAAATTACTACCATTTTTTTTCAATTTAACATTTTTATGTTCAATTCTGTATATTGACGCAGACAGCATTTAGCTTTGAATATGTATGCGACCCGTTATCTAGTTCTAATTGAATTGTTGATCGAAGTTCTTACCAATCAACAGTCAGACACGAAATGACTAAATTTTAGGCTGCAGAGACGCTCCCAACAATGCAGTGCTGTACTGCGCTGCTAATTAGCCAGGAAATGCCGCGCCGGCGCCGCCAACTCCGTCGATTCAAGGCAAAACTTTGCTACTAAGTGCGCGAAAAGTGATAGTCTAAGCGTAATGTTCGGTGGTGGCGTAGCGAGACGCTATCTCTCTGATGCCTGAGAAATTAGCTAAGTTGTACGTTGTTTATAGAACTTGAGTAATGAAATCCCTAAAGTTTTCAACTACTCTACAAAACTAATTTTCTGAATCATATCATATGCTGAATTCAGTTTCCAGAACACTGAAACAATTTCTCAGTATTACGTGTATTTAATACAATTTACCAGATAGATGCTAGAACGACTGAACAAATTAGAAACTGTGATAATGGCAATCGCTCCCAGTTTCTGTACCAATAAAACGTTTTCGGCTCATGGTAGACCGTTTAATATGTATCTGCAAACGTGTCTACCGAAGGGCTTGAGCCTACCCTGAATACTACTGACTTGTTCTAGTTTTTAAGATAATCAAAATTGTTTCTTTGGTTAATAAATATTAGTTATTATAATAAGAACGATCAGGGCTCATTGTTGTTTGGTCAACTTCATACGCTACATTTGATTACTTTTGCAGGGGCAGGTTTCCTCGCAATATTTTCCTTCGAGAAAACGTAAATTATGAATTTGAAATTAAAAACAGACTTGTACATGGTGGCGTTTATTTTTATATAGTTTTGGGTTATAGCTATGAAAAATATCTAAAACATACACAAACATTTATATAATATAAATATCTAACGATATCAAGGCTATGACGAATTTAGAAGTGTTTATAAATACATTTTTTTTTACTGAATTTTGTCTGTGTGTAGGCACTTTGATCATACTAAAGTAACTAAAAGTTGTAATAAATATTTTTAAGGCCTCATAGATTTTATCTTCAAAATTAATAATCAATATAAAGTATGTATAAGTTCGTGAACTTAAACAAAATACAATGGTTAATTATCATCATAATATTATTGTATGGATAGTAAGACTGATCTGAACTGAGTGAACGTCGTGTCTTATCGAAAATAGAGAAAAATGGCAATTACTCCACCTACAAGAGCATACCTCTTAAATTAAAGAAGAAGAGACAGATGGCAAATCTTAAAACCCTAGAGCCAGGCATTTTGAACCGACGAGGCTTTAGACATGTATCGTGAAATCACTGTTTTCGGAAATAATGGCTAGCTAACCAACGCAATTCCAAAACATGGAACATCTTATCATCATCATCATCTCAGCCGGAAGACATCCACTGCTGAACATGGCCTCCCCCATAGGCTTCCAACGTGAACGGTCTTGCGCTACTTGCATCCACCGGCGGCGGAACTAGTCATCTGTCCACCTTGTGGGAGGCCAGCCAACACTACGCTTTTCAGCCTGTGCGGTCGCTATTCGAGATAATTTCTTCCCCATCGGTTATCGGTACATAGGTGGAACATCTTATACTCTCGTACAATCAGATGATTCCGCCTGAAAAGTCCTAATGGCAGTCTAGCAAAGTAAATTTATATTATAGTGTCTGATCCTGGTTCAAACCCAAAACGTAAGTTGAACACACAGACAACGAGGCTATGGAAAGAGTCTATCGAAATAACATAAAAAAATGTGTTATTGCTTCCTAAGTTCTTTGTTTAATAAGCTTAGGTTAGTATTTGTTTTCTGATGTTATCAAGGGGGACTATCAAGGCACTTGTGTAGGAGTAATAAACGAGGTACCACGCAATTTAACCGTCGGTCGCCACAGACGAGAATATACAGTTAAAACAAAACGTTATATTAAAACAGAACTATTTAGTTTACAGGTGAATGTTTTAATATTACCTATCTCAAAGTAATAAATGTATTTATTTATTGTTTTTTTGTTATTTCTAGGGGATAGGGATAAAGTTTTTGGAAAAGTCCGTTGCGTGTTTTATAATTTCTTGAAATAGTGGGGCGGCTAGGCCGATTTTGATAAAAATTTGCATGCATGCAACTTTCCTTAGAAGTCAATAAAATGACCGCGAAAAACAAACTATAAAAATGGAGAACCAAGTCACGAGCAGTCATCTACACTTTACGAGGATTTATGACACACAAACTACTTTTTAATGTGGAAAAACCATCTCATTCCTGAAGGAAAACGTTTTACGGGTAGTGAAAACTATGCGGACAAAGTCACGGGAAGAAAGCCTGGTTAAAAGCTTAAATGATTCTACTCCAGCAAATAAAAGCGAAGAACAATCCCAGCATTAGGATCCTAGGCATCTTACTCTTTTGTTATTCCTAAAAAGGATTATTTTCAACACAATAATACTTTATTACTTATTTTAACAAAGCGGAAGCATTAGAGAAACGTAGGTACCGTGCTAATTCAAAATCTCAGAATTCTAGTCGTGGAGTAAAAAGAGGATATTTTTTACTCTGTGACGTGAATCTGCCTGCGCGGAAGGAAGGAGGAGGGCAGACGATGTAGGATGTTAAATTAAAGCAATTCGTTACAAAAACGTGGCCAGCTCGGTAAACACTAACTCCAGGATAAATACGAGAGCGCCACTCTGCTTGTTTGATCAGTGAATGGAATTGAAATCTGTGGACCTCTTTTTTACTACGACAATAAACGCAATAATACTTTGTTATTTTAAAGGTTTAGAGAATGCTGCATGAGGTCGGTGATCATCATCATCAATACTTTAGGTCACCCACAGTAAAATTATTACTCTAGTTAAGAAAAAAAGGGAAAAGATCGAACGTTTTTTTTATCTATTTAATCAAATCAAATATTCTTTATTGCACATAATTGTAATTGGTCTTATCGCTTTAAGCTATTTCTTCCAGGCAACCATTGGGTGAAAAAGAAAAACAAAAGGATGAATAGGAATTGACCAATGAAATAGTACCTACTGCTACACAATTATTTCTACAAAATACAGAAAACATATTACGTACCTATACTTATATGATACTTGGTAAAATATCAATGTTTACAAAATCCTCGTTAGTTGTGTAAGTATACAAACACATTCATGCATAATTAAGTGGTACGCTCTAAATACAAGGTCGAACATAAAAAGAAACTTCTGCGTTCCAAGATGCTTCTCAGAACCATATTTTTTCAAGCAGAATCCTGAAAGGAAATAATTTCCGGACGACGACGAGCTTAATGTATTGGAATCGAATCTTGAATATTCAGCAAGCTTCGGCAATTAGATAAGGGAACTCTCAACCTTCGTACAAATAAACAGACACATTTTAAATGCGTTTCAAACAATTTTGTTGAACTGAGTGTAATTTAACACAGTCTTTCAGATCAACTGTTATTTTATTATAAGTAGTACGCGTAAATGTAACGCACTCAACGCAACACAAATAATATAATAATTGTAGAAAGTTTATATCAATCAATCAATCAACGGCCCGTTACAGTCCACTGCAGGACTATGAGCCTCCTCCACTTAAGTGGAGGGTTTTGCCATAATCTCCACGCTTGGCAGGCGGGTTGGAGATCGCAGATTAAAAGGTTACTGTATCAGAGAGCGCTGCTGCCCGTTCCCTGTTCAATGTGTAGTCCCTAAGTCGCCTCTTACGACACCCACGGGAAGAGTTGGTGACAAATTTATTCTACTCTGCCGTCACCACACGGAAAGTTTATAATGTAACAATATTATATTAATACGCTTTTATGCCCAAAAGAGCGAGCAGACCCAATGTTGATATTTTTTGAGTAAAAAGACTGCAAGATTACAATTTCATATTCAGAGGCATAAGAAGAATAATAATTTAATAATCGAGTATACTCGTATATAGACATTTTTTATTGGAACATCATTGGTTCTCTCATGTCAGCAAAAATCCGTAAATACATTTCGATTGGCGGGTCCACGTGTAACTCGTGATGAATTAATTGTGCGTTAGCTAACCCCGATTGTAATAAGGTGCTCTGTTGAATAATCAGCGCGAATCGATTCCCCATTCGCAGTGGCATACATATTCAACCGACGACGACGCACAGTATTGCATCTCCTAACAAAAGCCGGACGAAATTATTTTGTACTAAAATGTTGTTCAAAAACATTCAACCAGTGAAGAATTATATTAAAAAACAACAAAACAGTTAGATTCAAGAGTTTACTTAAAATAAGGCACAAAATAATGATCTTGAAAACAAAATAAATCTTAAAAAACTACTTTTTGATCACGATCTATGTTAAATAAAACAAAATTTAAAAAAAAAAGTTTTTCTTCCATCTTCGCCCAAGAAATGAGGTTTCAAAGGTCTCCAAATTATATTGATGAACAGAGAGGTCTGCATCTAAGAATACGCAAAGGGCTTCATTGGCTCTTAAAAGTCTAGGTACTATGTTCTGCAGACTCAATAGATGCGCGTGACCTTTGAATATCAATAACATTTGCAACATCACTACGGCCTTCTTTTCGATAGTTAACTAATGCAGCAAAAGCTAACTCTGAACTGATAGCAATTTCACGTAAGTGCTCAGTTTTTATTCTCTTAGATCGATCTGAAACTGAATCGAAAGAGGACGGTGGACGACCTGGCTTACGGCCCATAGTAGCTGTACTTACAAATGAACGAAAAGATTCACTTCCATCTAACCACTGTTTATTTTGAGCGTAATAAACGTCCTTCTTACGAAAAACATTAATGTACCTGGTTTTAACTTTGGTAAAAAATGTTGAAACTTTTTTTTGAGTAGTAGGTCTATGGTCTGGTGGACATTTTGTCTTCTGAATAATATATTCTAACAAATTAGACGCTTTTGTACCCCAATCTTTGGATATGTCATTGAATATAAATTCGGGCAGTTCACGTCTGCTAAATTCCGCAACATTTTCTGCAAGGTTCAAACGAAAACATTGTTCAAGATCCGTACGAATCCGTAACTTTTAATTTCTTACTTAAAAAAAACATACTGTTGGGAATATTTCAATGTAAGTTTCACAGTGGAGAATAGTGGAGAAGTTAAAGAAAACAACACGTTAAACCGAAACCTAATAAAAAAAAGTAGACACTACTTCCTTATTGATTCTATATTACTTATACAAACATTTTAAGACTATAAATACATTTAAACAGTAGCACATACCTTTAACTTCAGAGTTCATGAAGTATCCAAACAAAAATCTTGTAACTTAATGATATTTTTTAAATCTTTCGTATCACTAAAAAAGTACGCGTAACGGTGACGAATAAAGTGATGATTGTTTGAGATCGTATAACTCGACATTGTTTTTGATTTACCCTCCAACTTATACGAATTATTATAGTGTCATTTATCGAGATAACAACGCAAAAGTATTTTTATGCCTACCTTACATTTTTAATTTTTTAATTTCGTCCGGCCTTGCAACACTGTGCGACGGTCCCGCCGCCGCCGCCTCCGTCAGAATAGATTGCGCCCACCGTGCCTCATCGAAAACTGTCCCGCCCGATCCCGACATCAAGCTACCTCATTTACATTCACATTCAAAAAGTACTTCTTTGTTGTCAGACAGGCGCTACGATAGTAAAGTCACGTAAGATCCGATGGGAACTATGGGATGCATAGGAATATAACGCCAGGGTAGAATTTTCATTGTTTGCGATGTCATTTTATTTGCGGTACCCTTTGCACAGAGGGTTACGTTAATTTTTTTGCATTTTTTTTTTTATTTGCGCGAGCTAATTTCAGATTTTATTACTCGTAGTTGTCGGTCAGAATTGGGGCCAGTGACGTGCCAAAATGGCTAAATTAAAACGAAGTATTAGCAAATTCGGGTGTGTATATAAAAAAAGCCGCAATGGGGCTGGCGGCTCTCCAGTCTGGCGCCTTGTCAACAGCCTAGCAATCACAATGAATATTTTGTGTCATTAAAACGCAAACATTGTCTATATGAAAATTAAATTATCTAGCCTGAAATCCATGGACAAAGATACACTGGTTAGTGCAGCATTACTGCAGGTTTTTTAATAACCTTTTTGGTATGATTCTTTTTTCTTTTGGCCGGTTTTTATGTCACGTTTTCAAATTTCAAATTTTCTAGGTTTGACCTTTTTCTAAATTGTTTATTGTTTTCCGAGTTGTCGTCTATCATCAGATAGAAACGATTTTTTCCTGAATCGCTTTATTAGTAAATAAATATAAGTAAACGTTATAAATAACTTGGAATACAATAAATATTAGGACGGGCTCCTACTTTGGACTAGCCGGGTAAGTCTTGTGTTGTCTTCCTCCTGGTTTTTATCGACGCACTTTTCTCTTTCCTTGTCTTGGTTGGATGGCGATTATTTCTTTGTCAATCTTTACAGTGTATTTCCGGCCTCTGCGACACACACACGAGGGTCCCTCCGTACCTTTCACGATCTCTCGCTGTGGTTCCGGACACCTGAGGCCACCAGGCATTGGACGTGCCTGGACCCCTGCGTTGTGTGCGTCCGCGCCCGTACCAGCTGAGTGCCGCAGACCCGCGCACCGGCGTCCCCCCTGGGATACTGCCCATCTCGCGGATTTTTTTAGCCTGTTTTTGTATCAGTGTAATTTTGTATGCGGATTTTGCCAAATTCTGTATAAATTCTTTTCTAAATTCTAAAAAGGCCCTTTAGGTTTCTCTGGCCCTCCTTTTTTTGGTTCCCGTTTGGCAATTACTCTCCGGGGTACTCCGCGGTCTTTACACCTTCCTGCATCGATACACTCTCTCAACACAACACTAGTTCAGCGACACTATATCGACGGAGTCCCCTCAGGACCCGGCTCTCGGCTCATCTTTTTGATACTTTGGCAATTTCTAGGCCCTTTTTAAATTTCTATTATACCGTTCGGACAAATTCAACTAAATCTTTCTTTGTACACCTAAATTTCACGTTTCGCCTGTGGTTGTCAACCACAGGCTAGCTAGCTTTCTTTTTTTAACGCTACATTAGCTAAAAAGCTAACGTTTAAAATAACTAGACATTTAACACTTTCAGCGGACATTTAATATTTACTGGCTCAAGGTACAATAACATCAACCAAAAATATGTATTTATATCCAGAGCGTACGATACCGTTCGCGGACCATACAATATTCTATTAGCTACGTCACTGCGCCGTATCACTTTGATTTCCCAGACTTCTACTGACGTATTACATCATTTTTTTACCGGCACATTATACAAGGCACTCACATATAAAAAAAATAAACTTTTTAAATAACTACTTGTACTTGTTGTACTTGTTAGTTTAGTTTGATGGGCTGAGTTACCAGTTGAAACATTTTGCGTCATTTTGCTTAAGGCAGCGGCGGCGTTATTTAGTTATTTTGCGTTTTTTTGTCCACATTTCAATACAAAGGTGGAAACTAAAACTGGCTTAGGTATATCGATGCAAAAAGTTTTGCAAAGAAATATTAAATTATAATTTTAAAATGAATGTTTTAAATTACAAACATGACGATTGAGAGAAGGTGAAATAAATAGCAAAGAGTACCTTACCATACGTTTCATTTTGAAAAGAGAAGAAAATAGATAAAAAAAGAGACTGCTCGTTAACCTTCATAAATATAAAATATTTTATATTCAAATTAAACTGGACCAGCAGAAGCTGCACCGAAATGCAATATCCAGTCAGGTATTTAATGCACACTGGCCGTTCGCTAATAGCCGACCGTACATTCCGCCCGTATGCAGGCATTAAATGTGTACCGGGCATATGGGAAGATAGGTGTAAATATTATTAATGGGTAAGTGGGATCCTGCATCCTCTACCAATACCAACTACCTAGATACGAAATCAATTGTAATACTTAGTAGATACCTTTTGGTATGAAACTAAAATAATACATTTTTTTAAGTAAAAGCTAGCGTAGTGGCATATATCAATCAATCAATCAACGGCCCGTTACAGTCCACTGCTGAACTATGAGCCTCCTCCACTTAAGTGGAGGGGTTTGCCATAATCTCCACGCTTGGCAGGCGGGTTGGAGATCGCAGATTAAAAGGTTACTGTATCAGAGAGTGCTGCTGCCCGTTCCCTGTTCAATGTGTAGTCCCTAACGACAGTGTAGTGTAGTCTCTTACGACACCTACGGGTAGAGTAAGGGTTGGTGACAAATGTATTCTACTGTGGCATATATACCTACTTATAATAGTGCTGTAGTGGGGAAGGTTCAATTCACGCACGAATTATTGTCTGAAAAAGTAATCTTGCACATCTACTTGAAAATTCTCTTTTTGCGATTATATAATAGACAATTTGGCTTTCAAAATTAAATTATTGTCGTTAAATAGTCCTTCCTCTCTGCTACTCAAAAAGAAGACTGAGAAAACAATCAATACTTTGTTTTAGTACGGCCTTTTATGCGCCCTTTTCAAAGGACTGTAACAAACAGCACTCTTTTGAAAAAATGCTATAATTTGGGCTTGATAATTTACTGCGTCGTCTCCCTAATCTACACCTTATACTTACCTGGACATCGCTTGCACCGCCCTATTTATGGCACTGAATACAGTCAAATTTAATACAAGGTTGAGGGTATGTCCCATAGTTGTCCAATATTACTTAGGTTCCTACCTATTTAAGACAGTTAACATTCATCAGAATATTTTTCTATGATATTTGTAGTACCAAATTTCTTACTTGTACAAGTACATTTTATAAGTTGGTCTATTATTCGATAACCTGTGAAGCCTACTTGATATTGATACTTTTTCATTTAAATTCATCATATACACTATTACACACTTGACTCTAACAAAAATAAGCACTTTAAAACTAAATATTTCTGAAACGCACTCTAGCATCGAATAATAGTCTTAGAAAACCCACATTATTTAAAAAAAATGTATCCAACGATACCTCACACTATACGGTAATCGTGAATAAAAAATAACCCCTCTTCACGTGTACCAGAGGGATTTTTTTAAAGATTTTATTCTTTAGCTTTGTCGGCATGATCAATAGGTATATCCATGCCAAATTACAGCCTTCTAGTATTAAGAGTCTCTGAGCTAAGCCGCGGACAGACGGACATGGCGAAACTATAGGGGTGCTTTTTTGACTACGGAACCCTAAAAAACAAGCTGAAGGTTTATGGTGACCCGCTGCTAAATGAGAGCCTTTTGAACTTTTAATTTTGTTTGCATACAAAGTTAATCTGTCGTGAAAAGTATTACACCTTGATCTTGTCAACCCTTTAATATTTAAAGCGTGAAGAACAGAAGAAACGAGATCAGTTATGCATTCAAAGAACAAAAATCCATCTCAATGAGTCTGTCTTTTTATTTTATAGAACACAATCATGAAATATTTACCTCTTTAATAATAATAAAAAAATCGTTTGTTTAACAGTTTTAGTACAAAAAAATGTTAAAATGTTATTTATACGAGACGTGCCAAACTCTATTACTGTAGATAAAGCAATTCATGTTTTGTATTGATTTTCATTTTAAATAACGCGTTATGAAAAGGTAACAAATTGCATGTTGCGTAACTGTTTGCATAACTGTCAAACTAATTGGAAAATATAAACTTTAACTGAGATGTGTTGTGGATGCGACTAACATAAACAGTATAAACAGAAAAGAAATATAACAAAATCGAAACACGCTTTCTTTTTTTGTTACTTTTATATATGAAATTTGGTGAATATTCGAGTAAATTAAAGAGAACTGAGATTTTATAAAAAAAATAAGGATTTGTTTAGACTTGATTGATTTGTAGAATGATTAGTCATTCTACAAATCAATGATGTGATCACTTCCCACTAAGAAAGTTACAACCTATACAATTTAATTTATTTTACTGCATAAAATACATTTTAATTTCTAACAATAATAAACCTAATATTTTTTATTGAACATCAAAACAAGCATCGGTGGGTAAAATTTACCCAGTTTTCATTTATTTCTGTGTTCAAATATCGAAGCGTCGATAACTCGCGAAATTCGCTTGAATTAGATTTCACATACAAAGCTAGCAGTATTCTCACAAAACAATGGATGCTATCCCAACCAATACGATTAGATAAACACGCCTTGTATATCTGCCGTGTTTCTATACTCAACGTGCCCGTTGATATAATATAATTGAAGAGGCTGAAATACCTATTGGAAGAGATAAGCGAGTTATTAAGTGTGCTCGAACACTTAATAATAAATACAGCTGTTCATTTGCTGTTTATCTTTGTCAAATTATTACATTATCATCAACAGCTCATATTATTACCTAATTATTTACCTTCTTTTTGAAAACAAAAACTATGTCTGTAGAAAGATAGCGTAACATTTTTTATGACTATTGGGAACTAAACTAATATTACCTTATAAACCTTTACTTTTAATTTCATTTTTTGTTCTGCGTGGTTCTGCTAAGAACACCACTGCCCCGCCGCCACCGAATCAAAAGTGAATACCAATTTCGAATGTAAGTAATTTTTTAAAAATTCGTTTTATTGCTGATCTGAAGAGAAATAAACATTCAAACTCACAAATACAACCGAGAACTCAATAATGGGAATGTTCTAGTAGTTTTATGAAGATTGTTAGTGCAAAACGGACGCAAACTTTCGCAAGCGGAGTTCAGTCAAAGTTTGATTTCAAAATATTTTCCCGATGGACCTCCGATCACAAAGTACAGGCTCTCAAACGCTCGGCAATATCTCCGCAACTAGGTCACGAATGCTTAAACTGCTTAAGGGGAAGGTCAATCAAGCCGACTTTTAATTCGCGCGTGGCTGAACCGCTGCAACTGCAAATTCAGTTAAGAGTCAGCGCTTGGTTATGAAAACTTTCTGAAGTCAATCTGCATAAAAAATGAGGTGACAACCCTTGAGTCCGGACCCGTTTTTGAGTGGTTAATCCTCTTTACATGATAAATGTTGGAAAATAGCTGTTAACATTTCAACAACAGTGTCAGGAGCTTCCGCTTGTCGCCGCGCGGCTCGGGGAATGGATTGTAGCTGTAAGATATTCGCAAATACCTTGGGTGCGAATGGTTTATTTTTATTTATGGCCGTTAGTTATTATTAACATAAGTTTTATTCTCTTCTTAATTATTTACTTTCGCACGAAAGCATAATCTACTTATTGTTTAATGTTTTAAATAGACCCGATTCGTTGAAATGTCTGAATTTTCGTTATGTTTTCAAAATCCAATTCGAATATCTACACAATCACTTATACTTACGTAATAGTATTATAGAAGACAGCTTTAAGATGAACTAAATTTTATTTAGAATGGCCGTTTTACGAGCAAGCGTCTTCCACCTTGACTATAGATTACGGCGTAGTGCTCCTTAATGTCCAATTTAGTTGGAACTCTGCAAACGATTATTGTCTTCAGGTTCAACAACTGTGCAGTTCGTAGGCGAGAAAACAAAAGAGGTCAATCCGTTCTGGTAATGTTTAGCAGAAAGGTGCTTTTGTAAGTATTGTTTTGTATTCTGTCTCAAAAACATCTTTTTGGTATACTAAATTTCATGTTCATTTATTTTTTCAGAGTCGGTTCTAATTTATAATCAATTTCGAGGCGACAAAATCGCAAGAGGTATTTGAATTTGAGTCAGGTTTTTTCAGTTTACTTTCATACAATTTGAGGCAAATTGATTATTTTTTTAGAAGCATGCGGCGATTAAACACGTTAAAAAGTAAAAGAAATGAAGTGGTTCTGTTTGAGCTTTCCTACACGAAACAGAAAAAAACTTAATACTACCCACAGTATTTTAATTCCAACTTTTTGGAAGGATTTCAAACTCGCACGAGTAACTTATGCTTTGGAATTACGTAATTACAAAGTCACTCTGAAGTAAAGGCCATGTCAGTGGAGGAAGCCCAAAACACGAAACCGACACAACCGTTCGCAAAATGACTTACGTAACTAAAAATTAAAAATAATACCTACATGTTAAATACTCCACTGGCGACGAGCGGCCACCAGCGCTGCCCATCGGTAAGTAAGTAAGGTTTCAAGTAATGACATAAATCATACAATAGCAGATTGTTAACCGAGGGGTGAAAACGATCAATTGCACTAGAAGTATTTTGACGCACGAGCTAGCGTAGCTTATAGTGTGAGGGTGGAATTGATCAGTTTCTACAAGGTAAACACTCTGCTTTTCATCTCGATTGCAAGGAAAGTAAACAAAACAGTTATATATAAATAATATATGGGCTACATACCATACGACCCCACCCTAGACACACAAACTGGGAATTTTTCAATGGTTTTAATGAAATCACTAAAACCACAAAAAATATCATACATTGCATGCATATCGATTCAAGAAATTCACGCACGAGCCTAAATCAACTTATTTTTTGGTTAAAATAAACATGAATAACTAAATAATTTATCAAAATATTAAGACCACAGATAACAATAATTTTTTCATCAGCATTTTTTCCCGCCTTTTTTTCGTGTCATTTTAGCCTAAAGTAAAAAGAATAATTTGTTAATTTTGTGATTTTATTATCCTTTAATTGTTATTTCTAGGTAAATACATGAATTTCGTATTATCTAGCCTAATAAAAGAAAATTCAAGCAAAATATTTCCTTTTTTGTTGAATTAAAATGAATTGTAGAATTATATAGGCTGTATACGTCTATTCTGATGCTGGCTACATTCCAGGCTATGGCTGATCTTCAAAAAACCCTGTTATCTAGAAAATTTAATTTAAAACTCTGATTGTGCTACTAAGTTGGTAATACGTGTTGAGGAAGAATGTTTCTGAGTGAACTTGTTAGAGGAAGCTTCCTTTGTGAGTTCCTTAGGGCTTTCTACTAGAGTTCAAACCACTTGTTTTGTTACATGCATGTACCACCTTTGCGGCTCAATAACTCTGATACAGTCTGATGTGTGACACCCAACCTCGGATCCGAGCACCCAACGAATGACTATAGATAATTGGATGGTGACACCACGCATATTATAAACAATAGCTACGATATATCATTTTCATACAGAAAAGAGCTACGTGTGATATTTGTATCATGGAAATACGAGGTTTCTAAACTCATGTAAAATATACAATTTAAATGCTTGATGTACCAATATTGTTGATGGTGATAAATAAGACGAGCGTTTTATACGGAAACACGTTTCGACATTGATTTATTTTCAGTGGCTTGAAAACTTTGTCAATAAACCTAATTTTGACAGGCTATACTAGTCTGGCAATGCGTAAGCGAAATAATTTATTATCATAATCGACTGTGTTTACTTTTTTTGAAAATAACCATTTTCTACCATTTTATGATAACCGCATGTGATATTCCCAAGAGCTAATGGGTTTTTAAAAAATGCTGCTGGTTATTATTATGATGAAAAGCAGAATTAAAAAGACCGAAACTAGATTCATTTACCTTCTATCTCTAATATGTCTTGTACAAAAGAGCTCGGTTGGTTCTCCATTACATGAAGTTCTCGTATATACAACAAAGTTGTTCGAAGTCGGAAATTATGTTCAAATTAGAGTTTATTGTGTGAATCAACCAAAGGGAAGCGCGACGGAGATTTAATTAATTAGAAGCACTTCCGTGTGATTCATTGGTTTGTTGTACTGTGTTTGATTTATTAATGGATTTCGTTTATTCTATACTGCTGTTGGCATGCGGCGGCACTCGCAAGTATATTTAACTTTCACGTCAAGGGGTTAAGGCATTTTTAGGGTTCCGTAGCCAAATGGCAAAAAACGGAACCCTTATGGATTCGTCATGTCTGTCTGTCTGTCTGTCTGTCCGTCCGTATGTCACAGCCACTTTTTTCGGAAACTATAAGAACTATACTGTTGAAACTTGGCAAGTAGATGTATTCTGTAAACCGCATTAAGATTTTCATACAAAAATAGAAAAAAAAAAATTTTGGGGGTTCTCCATACATAGACTGTAACTGAAACTCAAATTTTTTTTTTCATCAAACCCTTACTTGTGGGGTGTCTATGGATAGGTCTTCAAAAATGATATTGAGGTTTCTAATACCATTTTTTTCTAAACTGAATAGTTTGCGCGAGAGAAACTTCCAAAGTGGTAAAATGTGTGTCCCCCCCCTGTAACTTATAAAATAAGAGAATGATAAAACTAAAAAAAATATATGATGTACATCACCATGTAAACTTCCAACGAAAATTGGTTTGAACGAGATCCAGTAAGTAGTTTTTTTTAATACGTCATAAATCGTAAATCGTAAACCGCGGCTACTATCTAGTCGTTACACGAGCCAAGTCAGTGGCCTTTGGCGGTTCTATAACACTGACACTACGAACTACAAGAACTTTTATGTTACTTGCTGCTACGGAACCCTTCATGGGCGAGTCCGACTCGCACTTGGCCGCTTTTTTTACAGTAACTGCAGTGTGCGTATAGCATTCGTCCAAGTTAGTTGTACTCGATTTTTAACCAGGTTTTTTGTTTGGGTTGTTGTTTATACAGGATGTAGGTATATGACAGGTCTCCACAAAATATTACATTCAGGCACAATAAAACCACAAGAATAATTAAAAAAGCGTGGGATTGTGCCCGAGCAACCCACGCTTTTTTTTTCACAAATAATACTCTAGTATTTTTCGTTCATTATTGTTTTCAGCTTATATTAAGAATTATTTTACACTTTAAGCGTGTTGTTAGTTTTTTTTTAACTACATTTTATTTTTCACTTTTTAGTTTGATGTACTGTGAAAGCGTGTAATTTATTTGTTTTTTTTTTTTCAAATTATTGTATTGTCACCGGTTCTTGATAAGTGTACAAAGTTTCAACTAAATCAGTCCTTTTAAAGTGGGTCAAAATCGAGTCCAAACAAACGAGTCGGTTACATACAAGCATACATACAAGCATACAGGTGAAGCTAATAAAAGCGTGTTAAAAAAGACAGCAATATATTATAAATACAAATGCACGGGCGCGCTTTAACCTTGCGGCAGCGGCGGATGACTTATCACTGCACTTGTATGTTCTGCATTGTACATTGCTGAGGGGCAGGTAATAAAATACAAAATCCAATTTCCTTAGTTACCTTAACCAACCTAAACTTTTTTATATGTCGATTGTTTTAGCATGACCAACTAAATACACTGTGCATCATCCATCATCTCTCATACATCATCTTGTGGAGACCAGTCACCTACACCGTGTATTTATGTATGTTGTGGTGGTCTGTGTTTTTAACCCTTTCATTCATACAGATGTAAATTTACATCATAATCACATTATTTATTAATATTTTATTATTTATTACATTTTTGTTTTTATTAACTTTGGTGATATTCATTAATACCAAAAAAAAATTCGAACCTTTTTTTATGTAAGGCACGTAGAGTTTGCCGCCAAAACGAAGTCAGAAATGGAATTCCAAATTTAAATAATAATAAAAATACTTATAAATGTCTAATTGATACCAAATAAACTGTATTGAGTAGGAGATAAAATAAATTTTTATTAAAAAAAAGACAAAAACGTATTTTTAAATAATTAAATGTACTTTTAAAATGTACCAAAAAAAAAAAAAATTTTTTTGTTACTATCCTTTTTTCTGGACTAAAAACAAGCTCAATTACCAAGTATTATTAAAAAAAATAAAAACTCGTGCATTTCAGGGGAAACCTAATTCAAGCTATGAGTATGGCGTGTTGTTTTTTGGACGGTAAACTTTACCATAGTTTAGTTTATCAGCTAAATTACGTCCACTTCTATACAAAGGTCTTGTCCAAAGATCTACTTAAAGAACTTTTAAAATTTTTAACCTTCTTATTAATAAGTCATGTTTGTGAACTGGCAATAAGTCCTATCTCTGAAATTTAAGCCTTTTTTTATAGCAAATGATGCTATAGAATGACAGCAGGGTCGTGGTGAGCATTTAAATAACTAATATTAATAATATTAATTCTGCCGTGTGGTGACGGCAGAGTAGAATACATTTGTCACCAACCCCTACTCTTCCCGTGGGTGTCGTAAGAGGCGACTTAGGGACTACCCATTAAACAGGGAACGGGCAGCAGCGCTCTCTGATACAGTAACCTTTTAATATGCGATCTCCAACCCGCCTGCCAAGCGTGGAGATTATGGCAAAACCCTCCACTTAGGTGGAGGAGGCTCATAGTCCAGCAGTGGACTGTAACGGGCCGTTGATTTTTGATTTGATTTTGAATAATATTAATTCTTGTCTGTTATTCAGCTGTTGCTGAATAAACCTTTTGTTTACAGACCGACACACATAACTTTCAAATTCATAATAAACGTTTAATTTAACATTTTAATTTATTACTGTAATGTGAAAATTTATGGAAGAAAGGGAAAGGTGTGTCCTATATACCAGTCTCTCACAATCAAGCTCTCTTTGTAATTACTCGTAGCTAGTTGCGTAACTATCTTAAGCTGCTTTTTGTGATGAGAAATAAATTATTTTATTATTATTATTATTATTATATAACATTGATTCGAGGGTTTATATGCGTTGTAATTAAACTATTTACCTAATACACTGCACCATAATAATACAAAAAGACGTTTTCTAGGGTTCATTAAGATAGTGTAATTTAGTATTATTCGTAGAAATGGCGTTTGAAGTCACCGGACTACCGTGTATGTACACTCGTTCAAAATTATAATTTGATAACATGGCGGCGCGATTTTTACTAAATCGATACCATGCGGAAGTAATATATTATATTCCACCTTCTTCTTCTTCTTTCGTGTCGGCAAGAACACGGGCTAAATCTTACTTGCCCAGAAAGCGGCTACCGTGGTAGCCCTCTGGTTACTGACAAGTAAGTCCTCACGCGAGCAGGTGGTCGGGCACGCGGACCAAGAACTTTAGTTATATAAGTATTACTCCCTTGGTAACTCTATCCAAGTGATCAAAATGCTATAAACATATGAGTAATCTATCGTAAATAACTTATTACCCACAAAAGCATTTGTAAGTCCTAAAGGCAGGATTGAATCTTATCCGTTTCCTTTGAGTCCAACATAATTAGTTTCCAGAGCTTTTGGACTTTGTAACCCTGAACACAGTCCAGCCTAATTTCTATGTAACCGGAATATCTTAAGGATAATTTCGTGTTAAATAAAGTTATCAACTAACTTTATTATTTTCTTTTGCTTTTGGACTTTGTAACCCTGAACACAGTCCAGCTTAATTTCTATGTAACCGGAATATCTTAAGGATAATTTCGTGTTAAATAAAGTTATCAACTAACTTTATTATTTTCTTTTGCTTTTGGACTTTGTAACCCTGAACACAGTCCAGCTTAATTTCTATGTAACCGGAATATCTTAAGGATAATTTCGTGTTAAATAAAGTTATCAACTAACTTTATTATTTTCCTTTGTAGTTACAACAAGCAAAAGTTATACTTAACTAAGACTTAATATATCGCTCTTTTCGTTAAAAAAAATCTTCGATTTTCATTCTCTTTCATGGTGCGTGCTAAATTAGTTATTGATACTCAAATATAATACATAAATGCAAATAAAATTAGGCTCCCAATAGCACCAACAGATTAACCGCCAACTAATAAATTTATATTTAAAATGTGCGGTTGAAAATGAGGTTTGAATTATTTGTGAATCGTTTCAAATAACCATTATATTTGCAGTATTCGATGGATTGGAGGGTATTATTATTAAATTTTCAATACCACAGCTTTGTTTTGTACGTAAATTCATTTTTAATTACCCAGGTACTTATGTACTTATACCCATTGATTAATCTTCTTCTTACCGTGTGGGTTATAAGGTTGATAACAGCTGTCACAAACCCTGCGTCGATAGAGTCGTCAATGTCCTGTAACGACTATTTTGCGCATTGCGTATACTATACTATCCGGGACCAAATGGCTTACCGTACTTTGCGAAGCACAGAATCATCTTGCTTGTCGGACTCAATGTCCTTACCAAACAGGGACAGTCTCATAAAGTGATTTTTGTTTAACTACATAGTTTCCCCATGGGATTAGAACCTGACACCGAACTTACAACCCAAGTTTGACACTAAAATAGCGAATCACGGAAATGCGACAAATTTTAAGTGCGAAAATCAATGATATTGTGATTTTTGGAGAAAATTGTGTAATATACTCGTATTACCTATACATTATTATTAGATAACCTAGGCCTGTGTGTTTCATGACTGGCCTGAATCGTCCAGCGTTTAGTCCTATTTTTTTTTTCGATGTGAGAATTAGAGTACGTTACATAATACGCTATATTGCTTAGTCACGGAGGCTTTTACCCATTGATAACGTTTTAATTAATTTTACATTGTAAACTATTACCTACTTGTTCAGGGTGTGCAAAAAATACTGTATCGCCGATGGATCAACGATCATGTTGATAGGTATTGTATCAAAAAATAAACTCTTATAAGAACATTACGAAGATGATAAACTTACTTATGCGATCTACATACAACAATTCAATATTAAAAACGACCATTCGTTGATTAGAACAATTCCAACTTAACGTGACGTAACTAGTGCTTCCTGACGCTCTTGTATTTAAACTGTAAAGCAAACATCTCGAATTGGATTCGCAAACAAAACCAAGTCCCAAATTCATGCATGTTGAATCGGCGACCCAAATAGACAGCTGCTTTCCATATCCCTGTCGACTGTTACTAGGTAACACTAGCACCTACCTAATATTTCAGAAGACACTCATGTTGAATTGAATTGTTATTTCCAAGTAGACATAAATCAACCTTAACGTCGAAAAAATGATATATATGCCGATAAAACGACAGCCGTGAATACATTCGAGGTTCTCTTTGACAGTTTGAGAAAATTTATAACTGCGAAGAGAGAGAACTAGTTTTACAGGTTCGAAAGAGCGTTCTATAAAAGAAAATAGAAAATATTTAAAATTATGCTTTCGCCTAAAATATGAGTATTGACCGAAGCAATTACAGGACGATTCTCTTTCTCGAAAGGTCTGGTAATGTCCCTACTCTGGAACAAATGGAACGTTAAATTGGTATTCGACGAAATTTCAATAGAAGAAAGAAACGATCCAAATTTTACTTGATTTTTGCTTTTCAAGCTTTTCTTTGTAAAAGCACCGTACATCCACATTATATTTACCTAGTAAAACCTAAAGACGTTACGTTTATAAACGTAATATTGCCGTACGTTCCCACAGTAATCCTGTAAACCTAATAATAAATACGATCGCCACAACCTTTTCTTCATAAGAGAGTCAAATAAAACGTATCATGAATACATCAGTAAGTACTTTTTAATTTCGAATCAGTGGTGAAGATCGAACTGGTAGCTTTCTGAAATAGCCACTATACCACCGAGAACGCTGCTTATAAGCCTGATTATTAATATAAATTTATGTTTACAAGTCATCTACAAAAGATTATTGTATTCCTTGTTCCATCTCAGAACACTTCGCTTAGACTATCACTTTTCGCGCACTGAGTAGTTAGTAGTAAAGTTTTGCTTTGAACTGACGGAGTTGGCGGCGCCGGCGCGGCATTTCCTGGCTAATTAGCAACGCAGTACAACACTGCATTGTTGGGTGCATCCCTGCAGCCTGAAATTAACTCACTGAACACGGTTGAGCCTGGCTGTAATGTAGGTAAATGCAAACTCTATTGACAAAGGCTTCGTTACTTACCTGTTCAACAAGAGTTCTGTTGTTAGTAAAGATCTACAAGTCAGTCTGAAATATTTCCCTGTAGAAAGTGTTTGTTTGTTTTATCGGACTCTCTGTAATGTTGTACTGTTATTTATTTATTTCAAAAAGATTTTTCAATTAGGCAAAGGCAAGTGTGCGTGCGTGTTTATGATACAGTTTAACAATAGCAGTTTAAAATCGCGACGTTATTTTGTTTATTCTAATAAGAACTTGTTTTTGTTATATAATATTTGGAAATAATAGCAATCTAGGATATGTTGTGAGTTAATACAATTAAAAAAGCCGTATGACCTTTTGAACTATTTCAAAGCACATCAGAAAATCAGGTAATTCAACTTGCAATGTTCTAAAACTTGTTTTGTAAAAATATATTTGTCTTGTATCAGTTTCTGGCTTCTTGGGTGAAGTTTAAATTAGACTATCTACTCGAATAACCGACTCCAGTTTCATTGTAACAAAAAACTTACAGATAAAACGAACCCATTTTCTTTCCGAACGAGAAAGTAACCTATCTCCGTAAAATTCCTAAAAAGTGAATCGTTTCCGGCAATTTATCTCCCGATTGCGGGGTTTAATGTTAGTTAGACCAATTCAGTATCGGCTTCTTCGACGAGAAGGCGACTGGGCGGCATTGTGAAGGAAGTTAGCAAACTTGGTAGTCATTAACTTCCCTTAAAGTTAGTTACTCCGGCGCACGGCTACAGACTACAAGGGAACGGCCGGCTGCGTCCGTAAACGAACAAAATGAGATAATGGGAAGTTCGCCCGCAGTACGCCGGTGAAGTTGAGCAAAAAATTTCGCTCGTTACCCTTAGAGCACTACTTGTTACAAGTATCTCTTAATTTTACCATTTAAAATTAACACTTAAAATACGAGACTCTTCAATTTACCTTAGTAAAATTTTTCTTCGCCGTAATCGGGTAAAAAATTATTCAGTTCTCACCTAAATTCATTTGTTGATTATGTTCCTTGAGTTTTCAAGGATTTATTTTATTCACTGAATTATACAGCATGATTTTGTAATCCCTAGCAAAATTTAAATATTAGGTCCTTACATATGAAATTGGCGTTTTGTATGGGAGGAACAAAAAGTCGAAAAATTTTTATATAGTATATTTATTTAATCAAAGTATGAGCCATTGTAATCTATGCACTTTTGCCATCTCATAGGTAGTTCATTGATCCCTTTACTAAAAAAACCATTCGGACGGGAATCAATAAAATCTTTGAAGGCGATTTGGACTGCCCCATCTGAGTTGAATTTTTTCCCTTGCAAGAAGTTATCCAAATTTCGAAAAAAATGGTAATCTGTTGGAGCAAGGTCCGGGGAGTACGGTGGATGCCTTAGACATTCCAATTGAAGCTCTTCTAATTTGCTAGCCGTCTGTTGTGCAGTGTGTGGTCTAGCGTTGTCGTGAAGCAGCAGTGGCGTAGAGCGATTGACCAGCCTCGGTTGTTTACCAGCTAGCTTTTCCATCATGGTTTGCAATTGCTGACAATAGTCATCTGCCGTAATCGTCTGGCCAGATTTGAGAAAACTGTAATGAACGACACCGGCGCTAGTCCACCAAACGCTTACAAGTAACTTTTTATTGGTCAATTTTCGCTTGGAGCAGGCTTTGGCTGGCTTGCCAGGGTCCAGCCATTGCGATGAGCGCTTCCGATTATCGTAGAGAATCCACTTTTCATCACAGGTAATGATTCGATTTAAAATCCCTTCGTTATTGTGCCGGTCAAGTAATGTAACGCAGCAGTTGACGCGCGTTTGCCGGTTTGCTTCACTCAATTCGTGAGGAACCCACCTTTCAAGTTTTTTAATCTTCCCAATTTGCTTCAAGTGGATTAAAACAGTTTTATCACTAACACCGAAGCCTGCAGCTAACTCGGACGTGGTTTGCGATGGATCCGCTTCCACAATAGCCTTCAATGCTTCATTATCAACTTGGGTCTCCGGCCGTCCACGGGGCTTGTTTTGCAGGTCGAAATTTTCAGAACGAAAACGTTGGAACCAAAAACGCACTGTGTTTTCTTTTGCGACACAACCGCCATACACATCATTAACCCTTCGAGCCGTTTCCGCAGCACTGGTGCCACGGTGGAACTCGTACTCGTAAATAACGCGATATTTCAAATTTTCCATTTTGTAAATCGAGCGATGCAAACAGAAAAAAGATAAGTAAAAAAACAAATGAATGACGGTTTACGAAACACAACTACATGTGGAAATAGCTGTATAAATTTGAATTTCGAATTCCTAACCAAATAGGAGAAATTTGTGATCAAAGTGGCCAGTACGACAAAACGCCAATTTCATATGTAAGGACCTAATAGTTAGTAGCACTTGCACTTTCTTAACATAGTTTGAAGGTTCCTAAAAAGTGTCAGAGTTACGTTCGTGTAGGCGTTATCCTAATACAACGTGTCATCGCCAATTGTATTGTCATTGTTTGTTGGCCAGTTCACGCCGATGCGATGTCAACTCGACGCTTTGTGACGAAAACAGTGGAATGAGAATTTGATAATGTGACATAATAAGAAAGCTGAAACGCCAATAATGATAAGCTAACATGCTCACAATTCGCGGGTTTGTTACCACGGTTATATTTAATATTGTTACCTCGATAAAAAAATAATAATTATTAAGTGGTATATGTATGATGTCAGACGACGATTTCACAATAATAGTCAATAATTAATTGTGTCCACTGGACAGCAAAGGACGAGTAAATTAGTGTCATCATGTTATGTGAATGAATCGATCAAGACAGCAGGGAAATACCAATATCCAATACAGTATACTGTTTTGAGTGTAAACACATCAATATCTTTTAAAAATAAAAGTAAATTAATTGTTAAAATAAAATTGCGAACATTATAAAAAATCATACTTATAATCTTACTCGTTAATGCCAAATTTCCAAAAGAAAGTTAGTGGCTAAATGCTAAAATATAGATCATTAGCTTTCCACCAGCAGCGGCTACGCTTGCGTTGTGTAATCCTTTTTACATGCTTGAAGTGTAGGTTTTGTTGGCTAACCTTAATAAATAAAATAAAAGTAATATGAACAAAACTTTTTCCCCTAAAAAGTATCCTAGGTGTTGATCCAGGGTACAAACTATTACCATTCAAAATTTCATTCAAATCCGTTCAGTAAATTAGGCGTGAAAGCGAAATAAACATCCAAATATTAAATTTATAATGTTATAATTATAATTTATTTATTATGTGATGTTGTAGGTACATTCACAAATAAAAAGGTTTATTCCACGCTTGGCTAACAGAGAAAGTTGGCAAAGAGAACACACCAGAGAGGATGTTCAAGGAGATCGCTCCTCGATCCTCTCTCGAAGAAAAAGAGAAACCAAAAGAAAAGTCCATACCCCCCTGTTTTGTGTAATACATAAATATCAATTATCATCTAAAAATAAAAAAAAAACTTCACAGCTAAAAAAAATATAATCAGTGCCACTCGGGCTGTAAGGATTCTAAATAACGATACCCAATATACAATGTCCAAATCTGTTCTGGCATTTAGAAGTTATGATCGAATAAACAAACTCACATACATACCATAACACATCACACTCCTTTTTAGGGCAGTCATGTAAATCACATTTCACACTAATTTATAAACGTTAAAATATATTTGGATGTTTAAATGTTTAGATGTTTGGATGTATGTACCGCTTTCACGCCTTAACTACTAAACAGATTAGAATAAAATTTGGAATGGAGATAGTTCGTACCCTGGATCCGTATCCTATGTGTAGTATACTTTTTGCGGGAAAAATCTTATTTCTACGGGAAAATCTTACATAACACGAGCGTAGCCGCGGGTGGACTGCTAGTTATATATATGTGAAAATATATTTGGATGTTTGGATGTTTAGATATTTGGATGTTTGTTCCGCCTTTACGCTCAAAGTACTCAACGGATTTGGATGAAATTTGGAATGGAGATAGTTTGTAACTTGATTAACAGATAGAATATTTTTTGGAAAATCTCACACAACTTGAGCGTAGCCGCGGGCGGACCGCTATTTATATAAGGGGGAAAAAATCAAATAGCAACACTGCAACAGAGGTTTAATCTCTACCAAGAGCACTTGATAAAAAAAAGTAGAGTAGGTACTCTAGCCAGTTTCGAACCAATAAGACAGGAAGCGAATGAGCGCAGAAAAGCGAAAGTTTAATTCAAAACGAATCCAGTTCGCAGCTGAAGAATTAAAAAGAAATAAGCAAAACAAACCCAATTTCCTTTGGTTCGAGAAGTAACGAAAGTGACTTGTAATTATGATCTTTTAAAAAATGACAAACCTGTACCTCTATTGTAAACGAATAACTATGAATAATGAAAAGTAATAAATAGTCATTTCTGTGGGGCAGATGAATACAATAAGGTAGTAATGTTGTGAAAGGTAAGAGTCACACAGTATTTACAACATTTCTTCGATAGATGTCTTCTATGAAAATACACATGTAGGTATAGAAGACCTATTAACATCCATAGTGGTAACTTGAACAAATCTTTGTTTGCCCGTGACGTCAAAGTACAAAACATTTCTGAAAAATATTTGAAATAAGGTGCGTAAAAAACGCTTAAGCCAACGAAATACACGGTCTATATAAAGGCTCTTTTAAAATCTCACCTACAAAGGGTCCTGGTTCTTAATTGAACCGCCTCCTGGGATCCTCTTGCTAATCAACACTCGGGACGACGACGGTGGTTGAGCACCGAGCCCGCATCAGCCAATCTGGCCTCGTTAAACTGTTAAAAGGGTATGACAAGAAAGCCCAGTTATTTAGGAAAGCGGCTTTAACGCTAGCTTTAGACTACTTTAAACGATTTAGTTCTATCTGAACACAGTTTTAGTTCGAAATAGAGATGACCATTTGACTCTTAAGCTGAGAACAAGACCAATTATTTTAACGTGATTTCCTTTTTCCTTTAGACTTATCTTATCTTATCTTTCATAATATCTATTTGAAGTTGTGCCCTGTTGTGAATGTGCGACTATGGAAAACTTTGTGTATAATTTATTTCACCAATCCTTTTATTGCGTAAGAAGGTGACGTAAGTTTAATTACTATATTTGACTTATGTGTTCATTGAACTATACATAGAATAATAGCGTGATAACTATTACTGTAGTAGGTATCTATATAGATCAGTTTGATGGAGCACTTAGTCAAGACGATTATCTCCAGGATTACAGCTAGTGCCGCAACAATTGATAGCACCTACATGTATTCGAGTGGCAGATCTATTTCAATGCGAGAAAATGTAATTATGCAAAGGCTCTTTAAAAAAAATTACGAGCTTCAATGAAGGAAAAAGGAATTTCAAAATATCATGCAGCTGTCTTCAAGTAAGAAGAGTTTTCGCTCCCGAAAAAGTCTGGTCACGCTGGATCGACATATCGACAAAAACTCAATTAAAAAAAAACTGTCTGTAAGTCGAACTCGGGTTCGAACAATTTGGGTGTCTAAAAGGTAATTCATACTGCGGTAAATTGTATGTTACCCAATCAAGTAGTAAGTAAGAAAAAAAAGCACAAAATAATAGTCCGGTGGTTGACAGCTCGCCGAAAGCCCGGTAAATTTTGACAGCTACTTACTACATGCCACAGTAGGACCACTCCCGCCTTCTTCAAAAATAATTAAGTCATCTTGCCAGACTCACTAGGGTTGGTTGCTACTGTAATGTTTCTCAGTTTTGACAAAATGTAGGTAGAATGGTACATTACAAACATACATTACATCGATTAATTTATTCATACATTCATGTTATCATGATTACATGCCTTAGACGGTAGACAAAGCATCAAATATTCATAAAATATCCCGACTACATACACGATGAAGATTCGTGGGTCACACTGCGTCAAGAAAAAGGATCTTGAGTGCTAGTAAAATGTTATTCAGGAATTTTAATCTCCTTCTCTTTTTACTCATTTTTGGTAAGATGAAGACCGTGTAGGCCGTGTATTTAGTAATATTCAAACAACCAATTATACTGCAACAGTTACTGTGGTATTGTTTTGGGTAATACATTTTGACAATAGCAATAATAAATCTAAGTAAATTCATTAAATTATTTTTTATAAATATTGAACCAAAATAATATTGTTATACTACGTGACAAACGCCCGCACTAGCACTCGCTGATGAAAAAAAACTTGCGAAGGAGTTTTTAATTTGAGTTCGCGCAAACTCTTTGGGCAAACGCTGTGGAATACTGTTTAGGAACTGCGTGACAACGCCTATAAACGACACGTCAATGTGTGCGTGCCAGAAATGGCAGTTTGTTCTGAGTGGACCACGGAGACAAAGGAGTAGACTCTCTGTAGTACGTCTGGGCCCCCGTGCCGCTTTATCTACTTTGTGATGCCAAGTTTAGTTGACGGATTAAATAACTCGCCACTGTCCTTGTGCAAGTATAAATGGGCCTTAGTTCTGTATGTAATACTCTACTACTGGGTCTATTTGAAATACGGATAGAAAGTATAAACACAAGCACTGAAGAGATTTTCGGAAATTATCTCCCAAACGGGGAAGTTGGTGTTGAAGTTAGAATGAAACTCCGCCTTTTTCGACAAAGTCTGTTTTAACATTAATAACTAAACACAACTGCTCTAGTATATTTTTATGATGTCTACCCGTTTTCGTCTATGTTTTAAAAATACGTACTGATGAAAAGCCACGACGACTTCCAGGGAAATAAGTTTACCTCTTTTGTTATAGACGAAGATGTCTATTCTTTCTTGTCTTGAATGCATGAAAGTCACTTTGGCTGCTGAAAAAAAAACGCAATAATAAAGCCATGCGCACCCCCACCCGGTAGCGCATTCCACTTCCTGGCTGTACGCATAAAAAAAAGACTACGCAAATCCAGAGAATATTACAAGAACTTCGTAGCAAAGCGTATCATCGAAGTCGAACTCCCTTGGTGGTGTTAAGATGTGAGTAGTTTGATGTATATTTGCACCTTCCATTATTAACTGCCGTAATATAAGAAAGATTAACTTTTTCACGTAACAGACGCTCCAACTTTCGTAATAACATTATATTGTAGACCATAAATAATTCAATAAGCGCCCTCTCTTTTCTGTGAATATTGTATAACACATGTCAGCTTTGAATTTAATACGCCTTTCAGACCATTGAGAATATGTTTGGTGTAATAAGAAAATTATACTTAAATTAGACAGACACAAAAAAAAACTCTGTGCTACATTTTTTTTTATGAAATAATATTATCCCAAAGAAAACTTTTTCGTCGCGCTTTTTGTTTTTCCTTTTTGGCCGCACTCATCATGATCTTCGCCATTATAAGTTTTCTTCAATTATTATATTATAAACAAAAAAAATATATCTACAAAAATGGGTCATACAGTTCGAAATTGGGAGTTATACAATAAAATTAGATAACAGCTAACCTCATAAACCCTGGTGTCATCATAGAGTCTCCAAATCCCTCTGACATGGTTCATGTACTCAATGAATTCTTCTGTATATACATAACAGGCGGCATGCCTTTCAAAACACGGAATCGTCTTACTTTTTGCTTCTTTCTAAATAAGCCAAAATTAAAAAATAAACATACACTTTGTCTAAAATTACAACTAAGTAATCATGTTAAAATGTCGTTAAAATCTTTGAGTCAGACGCGAAGTGCATAGGGTGTTCAGGGAATATTATTAGAACTTACGGAGCAAACTAACTTGATCCTCATGTTTTGAAACTAAATTACAGTACAATCTCAGTAATGGGTGGAAGCTCCATCAGGCAGCAGCTCCGCACTATTTAGTCGCGACATCTGCTGACAGGACATGGTTGCAATGCGAAATTGCACAAGCAACGTGCTGACTATACACTATACCAAATTTCATCTCGAACGAACGCCGCCTGTCTGTTGCTGTAGTGCATGTTTTGTTGAAGCACCTAACTAGGAAATTGTATTGTTTTGAAATTACTCAGTACGATGATGTTACGTCATGTTCGTTATCAGAAGTACTAAGATACGAGGAATCGAGAAAGTATAAATGGTAAACTCGTGGTAGTAACTCCTCATTAACCGTCGATTTTACACCGTTTTTCTGTTGTTTATTTCAATTATTATCATTTTACAGTGACTTTTTATTTTATTTTGTGTTTCAACTGTGACATTGCTAAATTATGGAAAAGTTATCTTCTGACAATAACAACTCTGAGGTTAAAAAATGTGCTATATGTTTGGAAACATGTGAAGACACGTCTTTCTGTGAACCCTGCCTCCATCAGTTTTGCTTTAAATGTTTGAAAGAATGGAGCTACGTTAAAGCAGAGTGCCCGCTGTGTAAACAAAAGCTCCAATTAATCATTTACAATGTGCGTTCCGATGACCAGTACGATACTTACACAGTAAAACAGAAGCAGCGGTGCGAAGGGAGAATACCAAACATTGAGCAACCTCGTCGAACAGCAACCAACTCACTCACTCTATATGAAACAAACAACCACGCAAGCACACCACCCCGCTTCAGTTCCATGGCATCAAGGTTCATCCGAGACGAGCCAATTGATATTAATGAGATGTTGTTGCAACAGCATTTGTTAGCATCCATGAGTTCGAATTTAAGCCATCTCCAAGATTTCGAGCAACAACATCCGTTAGCACCCAGGAGATTGCCGTTAAATCTCCTTCAGGGTTTTGATTACGTGCAGCAACACCCGTTAGAACCCAGGGCAATACCACTCAACCGCTCCAGATATTTTGAAACTATGTTCAATCAACCGCTAAGTGACGCATTCCAGAGGATTGCAATCTCCTCCCACCCCTCCAGAATCATGAACCGGCATGTGCCGACCCCTGCGGCATCGGACAATAGGAGAGTCTCTTCTCTAATAGAGGTTTTTTTGAAAGAAGAAGAAGAAGAAATAAAATATTATTTACCACATCTACTCCTATAGAGTCTTTAGTCTTAATTTAAAATAGGTTTAAGCATCACCAACAAAAATATGGATTTAAAAAGTCTGAAATAAAATAATTTCTCTGTATTTTCAAAAATAATTAATAATATTAGCAAATTAATAATAAGACCAAAGTCAAAGTCTGGTGGAAATAGCAAAAATAAATAAAAAAAGCGGCCAAGTGCGAGTCGGACTCGCCCATGAAGGGTTTAGCAGCAATGACTAGATAGTAGCCGCGGTTTACGATTTACGATTTATGACGCATTAAAAAAAACTACTTACTGGATCTCGTTCAAACCTATTTTCGTTGGAAGTTTCCATGGTAATGTACATCATATATTTTTTTTAGTTTTATCATTCTCTATTTAGAAGTTACAGGGGGGGGGACACACATTTTACCACTTTGGAAGTGTCTCTCGCGCAAACTAGAAAAAAATGGTATTAGAAACCTCAATATCATTTTTGAAGACCTATCCATAGACACCCCACACGTATGGGTTTGATGAAAAAAAAAATTTGAGTTTCAGTTCTATGTATGGGGAACCCCCAAAATTTATTGTTATTTTTTTCTATTTTTGTATGAAAATCTTAATGCGGTTCACAGAATACATCTACTTGCCAAGTTTCAACAGTAAAGTTCTTATAGTTTCCGAAAAAAGTGGCTGTGACATACGGACGGACAGACAGACATACATGACGAATCCATAAGGGTTCCGTTTTTTGCCATTTGGCTACGGAACCCTAAAAATACAATTTTATGTTTTATTTTAGCAAATAACAAACTCGCTTAACTGATTTTTAAAATATGACGTGTTGACTGCGACTACTGCGTAGCAAATACACATCACAGTAAGTTTCTTAAATAAAAAAAATCATTTTCGTTTCCAAGTACAAAACGTCTATAGTCAGAGAAGGCTCAAGACAATTGAAATGAGGCGGAATGAAAGTAAGACAAGTAAGAAGTCTGTAACAGATTGATCGTCGCGGGCTGCGGCGAGAGAAACTTTGCTGACAGATTACACCCACAGAAATAAATCAAAATGTCCATTTCTCCGCTCCCCACAAATGTCTGTTATATTTTTATCTTTAGTAATAATAAAAATGTTTGAATACCGATTTCTTTCCAAATGGTTGATATACGCTTTTTTATTCCTCCGTACTGAAATAGGAGTATCATTATAAGTTTGTCTGTGTGTCTGCTCCCGCAAAATAGCTCCCAAATGGATGAACAGGTTATTTCAACATACTTTTTATTTGAAAGCTGATTTAATCTAGCTATATGTTCGATGAAAATTTGCTTAGTCGTTCATCTTTTATTATAATTATTGTGAGTAGGTACATTAAAGATTGCGTGACAGAGAATATTTAGTTTTTGAGATGTGATAACACCATCTTCAATTTTATTTAAAGACATTCCTCCTAAATTACTGAAATGCCACTAGTGGCTATCCTACAACTGATTAACTTTCGTGATCGGAGAGGATAGCAGTTGAATACGTCACGCAATTTACTGTTCACGTTTTATTTCTTGCGACAAGTTTTATTTCGGCAGAGGGGTAGGTGACTTTTTTCTATCATCTAAACATATTCACGGCCAATATAATCTGACGGCTTGATCGCCGACTCTGTATACTCACGTCGCTTCGTACGTGGAGGATGTACGGTACGTGCCCTTGTCTATGTTTTCTCTATTCCATAACAGACTTATCGGTGTTTCGGAGAATCGAAGATTTAGGGTCTTGCTTGAATATAGGGTTAGATTTTACTTCGGTCGTTTTCAAGCCCGTGCCCGCTGTATTACCGCTCTGGTAGAAATAGCGATTAGTCAGTCCAAAAAAAACCTCGGTCGTATCGGGATGATGTAAAGTCATCACATATCATCATCTACAGGTCATTTATTATTATTATTATTATTATTATTTACGTCCTTACCAAAGACAGACAGCCATCCTGTATTTGGGCGATTAGGTCTTATTCAAACATGGTGGCTCAGTGCGGGTTTGTCAACATTACCACAATATTTACATTTCTTCGCAAGAGTGTGCAGGTTTTCTGTCGATGTTTTCCTTCTGTGTAACAGCTTCGATTAATTTATCATTACGAGTATGAATTTGAAATTCGAAAACACATATTGGTCGAAAATACGTGGTGGGCTACGAACCTAGCGCCTGTCCCAGATAGAATTAACACCACCATGTAATTTATAATAAATGTACCTTATAAAAAAATATGTAATTTATAAAAAAATATGGATGGAGGATATCATGTACATAATTTTCGAACTTACTCGTAATGTGTTATCGAATTTAGAATTCGACGCTTTCACGGTGAAGGAAAACATTGGGATGAAACCTGCACACTCCTGCGAAGAAATTCAAAGGTTGTGTGCTAAGTCGACCAACCCGCACTGGGTCAGCGAGGTCGACTAAGGCCCAATCGTCCTAATTCAGGGTAGGCTCGAGCCCCTCGGTGGGGAGGTAAATGAGCTGTTGATGATCATTTTCGAATATATTTTACTATATATAGATTCTAATTTGCAAATATATTTTATAAACGACTACTTTCGTTATGGGATTATCGAACATTTTGCTTTGGTTCATAAACTGTGCTTAATACAAGCGAGATAAAATTATAGAACTAAACTGTATTTTATTTTTTCAAGTTTTGTTTGAGTAATCACCGACAGACATGTGTCTTGTGAATTTCCCTGATATGCATCAAAAGGTTTCTGTGATGCGTCTTTAAACGTATACGCTATATGCTTAGATGGAGTTTGATACAAGAACAGAATCAATTCGGATCATCAATTTGGTTATGAACCTGACAAGATAAGGTGGGGTCAGAAGAGAATCACGCTCGTGTGTTTGAAACGGGTCTGACAAGTTGGAAGTTTACCTTCTCGTTTAACTTTTCTGTAATTCTTTGTACTGATATATATTTGTATTATCTAAAGGCCTGAAGATTTGGATGCCTTTCGTTCGTGTACTCTGGCCGGACATGCGTAGGACAGAGAGCAGTGGAAAAAATCAGGGAAGGAATTTGCCCAGCAGTAGAATCACGTCTGCGACTACAACCGAGCAGATTTCGTGGCAATTAAATGTTTTCCTGTGGTAAAAAGTTTATATATATAGATATTATATGTTCGTATTGTTTTCAAAACTAAGATATTTTTATTTATTTTATTTTATTTTATTATTTATTGTACACAGAAACATTACATTAAATACAAACAAAGTAAAACTATACAACAGGGTCCCGTTTCACGAAGCAACAATTTACAAGTAACAAGTTACAATTTGATATTCATTGCGTAGCCAATTCGCCTAAACTGTAAACCCTTATCGTTTTATCTCATTGTCTATGCAATGTACATCGAATTGTACTTGTAGTTTGTAACTTGTAGCTTCGTGAAACGGTTCCCTGGTACTGCTTATTTCCAAAGAAATGTCTTATTTTATGCTAAAGTTTATTAAAAGTGGTCTAGTCTTCTTTTTTCTTATTTTTTGACTCAAAAAACGATCGGAAAAAGGGAAAACAGTCAAAATTTACATTTAATTAGCTGTCCGCCCTACGGCTACGCTCGCGTTGTGTAAGATTTTTCATTTTGCCGTAAAAAGTATTCTATGTGTTAATCCTTTTCAAGACGCTGAGAGGTATTTTAGATTGCCCTAGCTTATTAGCACAAATTAAATTAGTGGTCCCTAGATCTAACTCTAGAATTGTTAACTATAGACCCTTTCATGTACGAAGATCCAGAACCAATTTGGGACACAACTGCTTGGTGCCTAGAATGTGTCGAGATCATAACGACTGTTTTCAGTCATCAAATTTAGATATTTTTATTACTTCGTTATTTAAATTTAAGAATTCGCTTTACACTTTTAAATCAGATCGCTCGTTGTAACTGTTCCTTTGTTATTTTCAAATTACTAGCTTCCGACGATTTATATAATTAAATATAAACAAACTGTGTTTGCCTGTAATTGGGTCTGCATCGGGTCCAATAAGTAATCATCTATGTAATAAATTTCTTAACCAAACCTATAAAATAAATAAATAATCCAAGGTACAAACTATCTCCATTACAAATATCCAGTAGTTTAGGCGTATAAACATCGTGCGTGTAAACATCCAAATACCCATACATACTTTTACATTTATAGTGTGATGTGATGTACTCATACCATATTATACTATGAGCACAGTCTATTAGAATTTAATTAGTCTAATCTTTTTTCAAATAAGATTGAAGCGAGTACAAGTATTCCAATGCACTTGTTCGATTCTCATTCACCCATGCTCGAGTTAATTATCGAAGTCCCTTTTTCCTTATCTTCCTGTACCTAACACAATTCCACTTTTAGAAGCGGAGTGTCTAACACAAAGCAAATTGCTAATACCCGATAGCTGTGAGAAGGGCGGCCAATGGCCCATTTCCTGAAGGAGCTTTATATTTTCTTTTTGATTTTCTCTAGAGGAAGAATTTGTCAGTCACGATGGTTGCGAAATATCTGTGATTCAGTGAACTCTTATTTTAATTCATTACAGAATCTACTTTGTTGACACTAAAGCATGCAAAGCACAATGATAAGTAATTTCATACATAGAAAAAATATTTTAAACCTAAAACAAGTTTTCAATAAAATTACTTAGTTGTCATTGTTATTGTTTTAGGTTGTTTTAACAAGCCTCACTATGTAAGAACACTATTAACTTTTTTATATCTGATTAGTACTTAGTACGAAATATTCTTATTTTTTTTTATTTTTCTTGTTTATTTGTAATATTTTAATTAAGTTCATACGTAAAAGCTTGTAAAATAGCATATAAAACAGTAAACCTCCCAAATACAATAAAATAAACATAACTAGAAGCAAAATAAACTTAAAAATTTCTAGCTGGAGCTCTCTAGCTCAATACAACTTTATCTCCTTTTAACTTGCGTCTGTTTTGACCGTCTAATTAGCTACTAAGACAAAATTGTACTGAATACATTTTTTCAGTAATATTAGCCATTTTTTAATAAATAGTAGCCCTCTATCTCAATATTTTTATTATGAACACAAAGTTGATCTCGGGATATAAATAGCTTGTGGACGTTTAATTTTCCCAGTCCTTTGTTGTAGAGACGGATGATCACACTACGTAAAGAAAGACTAGCTAGAAGATGAGGAAATAACTCCAAGACACAACCTAGCTAGAACAAACAGTACACATTTAATTTAAAATTCTCCTTGAGCATTATAATAGAAACTTCTTGTTAATTTGTAAGATTTATTCTGTTTTCTCATCTGATTAGATTGTTTTTCTTTTTGTTAAACAATTTTTGTTTTTTTTTTAAGCTTTGCATAGTTTTATTTGTAAATATTTATGATTATTTCAAAGTACCTACTAAACATTTCTTAAAAAAACATTGAGTGTCAATTAAAAAACTTAATATACTAAAATTAGAGAATTATACTCGTACCAGTAATTTTCATAGAAAATACGCATTCAGCCTGGTTTTATATAATATATATTCAGAACGATAATAAAAAACAAGTCTTACTATATTTTTAAAAGCTTTTAGTATTTTCGTTCGATTTAATGTTGATGTTGTTTATTTCCATACTACACACAGCTGCGATATCTGAGGATAATAATCGTCTGCAGAGTTCCAACTAAATTGGGCATTAAGAAGCACTACGCCATAATCTAGAGTCAAGGTGGAAGGTGCTCGGTCGTAAAACGGCAATTTTACATAAAATTCGAGGCAAGCGCATCTTAAAGCTGTCTTCCGTAGACCATACTGCAGTATTTCCTATTGTACGGAAATTTAAATGGCTTTTGGATTTCTGTGCGGAAAATCAGATTAGCACATTTAGCGCGGTTCTAGCCAAATATTTCATACATATTTCGCAGCATGAAGAGTCTATTAAGCTATCTAACACAGCGATCTGAAAATTGAGTTAAGAAGTTCAGTTTTTTCCCTCCAACCGCATTGGCAACTGAGTTTCGCAACCAGTTACAAAAGAGGAAAAATAAACTTGCTAATAAACCAAACCAACTTGCCAAAGACAATCTATTACAAAAATATTTTAATTTCTCGTTAATTATCTAGACTTTTCATGGACTTATTAGACATCAGATGAAACTATACTAAACGTAAAATTAGGGATGATTAAAAGCTTTGTAATTTGCAAACATTTTCAAACTTTAATATTGGCTATCTTGGATAATATTTTAATTACCTCGTTAATTGCGTTTTATTATATATCAACATCAACATCCGGATAAAGAATAATACCTTTATCAAGTTATTTACCAACATCATCGTAGCCACATTCCTTTCTTGAGCCGCTCAACGACAAACGAAAGCTTCCAACGCTGTTGTTGAAATGTTAACAGCTATTTTCCAACATTTATCATGTAAAGAGGATTAACCACTCAAAAACGGGTCCGGACTCCGGACTCAAGGGTTGTCACCTTATTTTTTATGCAGATTGACTTCAGAAAGTTTTCATAACAGCGCTAGCTCTTAACTGAGTTTGCATCAACTTATTGAACTTCCTTTTAAAGGGTTTCGTGACCTAATTGCGGTAATTCCGTAATACTCTTAAATTCAAATTTATGTTCGTTAGTCTACCAAGAAAACATTTTTGAATAAATCTTTGGCAAACATGTAGGTACGTAAAAAAACTTACCTACATTCTCTTTTAAAATAATTCATTTACTATGGAATTTAGAGGTTATTTCCATCTGCCCTCAAAGCTTCTGCCACCTTCACAGCCGATGGATTTTTTTTCCAGTCTACCTCCGATTTTTTTTATCTGTAACAGTTCAGAATGTAAACCTTTTTACACTGTCCCTGCTTTGCTCGTAACACAAAAAATTATGTAATTTTCTTCTTGTGCATGCAATAATGAAGTGTTACTTACTTTAAATACTTACCACAAGTACTTATGCAGCGATGACGACGACGTGGCAGCGCGCATCTTGTACCCATTGAATATTTCATATAAAAAATATTATAAAAATTCAAAAAAGAAATCAGGCTTATTTCGGAAAATAATACAGATCACGTTGCGACCCTGATTGACATGCAAGTAGTGACAGCCCTGTGAATCGTGAATGCTGGTGAACAACGAGATCGGTCGGCCTCATACGTTATTCAGTGTCTATTTACCGTGACTGCGACTTGAAAACCGATCTTTCCCTCCTTCGAGCCCCGAGCTTAAGACCCTAACCAAGGGAGGTCGGGTCGCGACCCAGTAACGCTCTTAGTTAAACCTCTAATTCGGCGAATTCATCACTAACATTCACTATTTTTTTTACATGTAAATTTTGTTTGCCAGTACTTGGTTGTAGGTTGTATTGTTTCGATCGGCACAAAAAATATAAAAAATAACAGCTCGCACGCACAGCTTGTTTTCCATGTTTTATGGACCGGGGATCGGACTGTTCTTAAATTTACCATATTTCTAAAATAAAGATTAAAATATAGATTAGTAGCAGACGATTCACGAAGAAAAAAACAGAATCGGTGAAAAAACTAATTTACAGTGATTTTTAAAGTTTCAATATGTCTGTCTCTTTCAAAAACGATTTTTTGTATGGAGATTATATGGCGTTACTTACAAATGACGTCACAAGTGGGTATGTGCCTCTCTGTCTAATCTTGAATTTCATACCTTTATAACTCGGTCAATTTTAAAGATAGAGCAAAAATTATTTTAGTGTTCGATAGCAGAAACTAAGAAGTTGGATTTATAAAATAAAAAAAAGCATTCCGATCCCCTATTGCTATTAGTTGTATACTCTTATAAATCTTTCACAAAGGAATCTACTCTTACATAAAACGAAGTCAAGAAAATTTTAGCGAATTTGGACGCTGTTTTAAACAATAATTTTCTACTTTGCAACATTTTTCCCTAAGTATGAAAGAAGCACACAATTTACTTATCTTTATCCATAACTGCCTTATTTGAATTTGAAGGTCTAAAATAATTCGTCCACGTCTAAAATAGATGTGGGCATATAAAAGTGGTGATCGTTTTCATATCAAGAAGTATATAATATGGGTTGAGAGTTACTTAATTCCTTAACTAAGATTAATTTAGAAAAACACAAATCGACAAGATTTTTTGTTGAAATAGGTAGTTTCTTCCTACCGACGAATAGTGAAAATACATTAGAGTAATGATGACCTGAAAAGAATCGCGAATACTGACAAAGCAAAACCTTTTTGAGTGGCTACTTATTTAGGGTTCATCCAAAGGAAGGCTATTTTTCCTCTCTTTAACATGTATCCAGAATTAAAAAGTACTATATAGTACTTACGGTACGTATAGTAGTATATAGTACTTATAGGTATTACATACATACATACCTATACCTCTTTGCCTCTTTGGCTGTTGCTGGCCGTAAACATTTGGATTGATTTGAATTTGGAATACAAGTTTTGACGTAGAAAAAAGAGAGCTGATTCTAGGTTAGACTGCGCGCGTGTAGAAAATAAATACATCTCTTGTGATATATCTATCTTTCAGTTAAAAACCACCTCCACCTTCGTTCTACATTATTATGTACCCACATACATACATGCGCTTCTATACCTAGAGGCAAGTCCGCGCCTGCTATATTACTACTTTGGTTTAATATACGCAACAAAAGGTCAATAAAGAAAAGAAAATACCCAAAGGCAGAGTTTCAGTTGTTTCAAAGGAAAGGCCGCCATCGTATTCAACAGTGCTGTAATCAATTTCCATTGAAGAATAAGTGATCACTGATCACGTTTGAATAACGCCAAGCAATGATGCAGTGACTTTAGGCTTAAGATTCGGACGCAACTACTCGAAAGTATTCCGATCTTTGTGTTTCGAAATGTAAGTTGAAGAAACATCGCGACGCTTTTAGGGACGTTGAATATTGTAACTTTTTTTATTTATATTTATTTCATTATACTTTACATATTTTACTTTCATATTGACTCGCAAAGAAGAAGTTCTTCTTTTGATTTTATACTCCTTTAAATTTTAAGCTAAATCAAATTAAAAATAAGATTTCTTTTTTCTTCTTCCTAACTAATGGCGACACATCTTTATGTAGACATATTTTGCCAGTGTCGAGTGATATTTGTAGGTTTGAGATATATATCGTTGGATGATTGTTCGGTGAATTGGGCTCAGTAATGTGATAGTACAATTACTGAAGCCACCACAAGGCCTCTTGGCATCATCTAAAAATGTCAGTAAAATGTAAGCGATTCAATTGTTCTATTAAAGTTTATAGTCCCGAAACATTCATTGGATAATACACTATCGAAATTATACACTAAACACTTCAATAAACTAAAATTAAAAAATTAAAACGAAGACACGTCCGCCATTGTCAGATGCTGACAAAATACCCAAATATAATGTTTAGAACAGAGATAAAACGAGAAAACTTTATAAATTGGTTTGAAAGATAGCTATTATACGTTTGTTCTTATTATAAAACCCATATTTGCAACGTATCTATGGATATTATTTTAAAGGTCGACCAATTTATTCGTTTGACTGATATAACAATAGAATACACATAAAATACAATACATCTACTCGATACTGGGAAGCAGATAAAGCCGAAAAGATTCTGTTCCTAGAAAAGGACGGTAGACACAAAACTGATGTGACATTTGGAGCACCTACCCGCAGCGTGGGTGAGAGCCGGATTTATATGCAAATAACTTGTTATTGAAAATCGATTTGTTGGATTGCTTGTTTTTTTTTTCAGAAATCAGTAAATCAGGCTGCAATGCAACGTTTGGTTTTAACGTGCATTAACTTCAAATAAAACTCTATATTTCGAAAATATGCATAGTAATAGGTTTAAAAACAAGAGATATTATAATTGAAATTATTTTTAATTGATGCCTAAGGTAGTATTTTGTTTTTTTAGTAAAGTTTACCTTGTTAATTCCTTTTAATGCTTACCATTATATTACCCGAAAACATAAAATAAAATTCAAAATGAGTTGCTCAAATGAAAATGAGTAAGAAGGTAATTTTAAAACAATCAGACTTAACAAACTTGAACGAGTTCCTAAAAGTAAAATATAAAGTAAGCTACTTCTAATGTTCAGTAGGTATTATCAAAGGTATTATGCGGAAATTGTCGCTTTTATTCTTCGTTTGGAGTCGACTCGGTTTCGGCTGCTTTGCTCTATGTTTTTTTACCAGTTTCTACCTCTAGTATACCTTTGTAGTCATCATCAACGGCCCGTTACAGTCCACTGCTGGACTTTGAGCCTCCTCCACTTACGTGGAGGGTTTTGCCATAATCTCCACGCTTGTCAGGCGGGTTGGAGATCGCAGATTAAAAGGTTACTGTATCAGAGAGCGCTGCTGCCCGTTCCCTGTTCAATGTGTAGTCCCTAAGTCGCCTCTTACGACACCCACGGGAAGAGTAGGGGTTGGTGACAAATGTATTTTACTCCGCCATCACCACACGGGTACCTATGTAGTATTGAATCAAAATTAATCACATATCACCCCTTAAAACCACCATCACCACCATGAAATTCTTGTCTTATTATTATCGCTCTACCACTTTAATTATATCACAAAAAAGAATATTTAATATTTACCTATGTTTATTTTACTCACCAAATCAAATAATGCAGTCTACGTGATTGTTTCAACTCATCAATGAATATTATTTAATCCATTCGCGTTGCTGAGTACATTCGATAATCGACACGACCAATTGTTCTCATCAAAGCGGTCCCCCAATCTGTTGCCTTAATATGACGAGTGTTGTTTCAATCAAACAGAAATAACATGAGGGAATGATAATTACAATTGCCATTTTATTTCGGCAAACAGTTGTTTCAGAATGAAATCCAGAATAGGTGGTAAGTCCGTCCAGTACCCCATGTGTTTGAAATTTTTTTTAACATCAAAAACATAACCTCTCTATTCCTCTCTATGCCTCTTTATTTCAAAGTAAATTAACGAAATGTTTTTGTTAAGACGGACGAAAATGTAAAGTCTCTTGTAGATTAAGGCGCAAATAATTTTCATGTCAGATTTTCATTTTGTATGCAAACAAAATTAACAGTTCAAAAGGCTCTCATTTACCAGCGGGTCACCACGAACCCTCAGCTCATTTTTTATGTAGATTGCGTCGAAGAAAAGTTTCACAATATCAGTCTGCGACGCGCCAAGGCTCGCGACAACCCACTGGGACCAACCCTGTATTAAATTCAGCTGTATTCTTCTGCCTACCATTTGGGCACAAGACTGGATGACTATGAAGCCTTTTTACGATCATGGACACAAACGAAATATTAAAAATGTTATCTTTACACAAAAAGAAGGTCTGCTTATAATTCTTAGGGCGTTTGCGCACTCATCCGTATCCGATTTTTACCCGGTCCGTTTTTGATCTGTAAAAAAAACGGACGGTAAATTCACGTCTAGCGTTTGCGCACTCATCCGTATCCGATCCGGTTTTCATTCGTATTTGAGACGATATTGCATGATATTGTCGTAGTGATGTGCCGAGCTGACTGACTGAGCTGATCTCGACCATAATACTATAGAAGCAAGAAGCTTTCAAGGTCAAAGTGTTAACACTTTACCACTCACTGATGAGCAGTTGACTGTACTCGAGTCTAGATTTCGGGAACTTATAAAATTCGAATACTAGGTTGATATTTTTTAATTATATCTACTTATGTAATGTAGATCCCGCAATAAAGTCACTCACGTTACTTGTATAGTTCGTTTCACGTAAATAGAATCCTGGAGTCTCTTGTCTCGAGTGTGCATTCGATTATTTTTGTAACGAGTACCAAAATACTTGTTTATCCAAAAATAGTCAATTAGGCACATCACTGGCAGCGCGAGATTTCCCCTCCCTGTACCTCACTCTTCATCCGTAAAAAAATCGTGTAGTGCGCAAGCGTACGTACAATTTGTATGGCGGCCACTTCGACTCGGTTTTGATCCGTAAAAAAACCGATCCGGAGTGAGAATTTACGGATCGAAAACGAACCGGATACGTATGGGTGCGCAAGCGTCCATACAATCACTAGGATGGCCAAACCGGATCAGAAACGGATAAGAATCGAATGAGAATCGGATACGGATGAGTGCGCAAACGCCCTTAAGCTATTCGGTGGTAGTCGGTTGTTGACCATACTACCCATACTTCGAAGAAGAATAAAAAAAAATAGCTACATAACACGAGAGTGATTCTTTAAAATAACGGTATTTCAAATCGGTATTGTACACGGGTAGAATATGATAAAATAAAATGACACACTTGTAATGTAGTATCTTATTGGCTTAGAAATACTGTAACGTAAAATTCACACAATAGATGGAATATTTATCCAATGCTAATCACAAAAAATAAAGCAGAGCGTTAGATAACACGGGAAATCCATTTATGTGCAAATTATACGCCACCAACGAAACGAATCTTTGTGTCACTGCACCAAGTGACAGAATATTATCGACCTGTCGCCTATGCATCTCTATGCATAGGACACCATAAAACCCATTCCTTTAATCCACTCTTGCTTGCATAGGATGATAAAGCGGCTGTTGTATTATTTTTCTTTTTCTTGCAGTCCAGCATAGAACATCAAGTAATATACAATACAACCTACATGCATTTTACTCTAATAAAAGCGTAATCTGTGTTGGCAGCTCTAGATTATCCGTGCTCAAATTTCCACTCATCTTCCTGTATTATTACACCGCATACATTTTACGTGTAAGTGGGTGAAATATACGACCGGCTATTAGCGGAGCGGACAGTATGCATTACTTCGCAGCTGGATTTTGCATTTCCATCTTATTGTTGCTCTGCTCTCGTTTGGATGCAAATATTTTATAGTTCAAGCCGGAGCGAGCCGTCGTCCCGCATTTTAGTTTCCTTCGCTTCCTGTAATTTGCTTTCGCGATGTTTTTTCCCATTTTCGTTTCGCTTATTCCATTTGAAATGAAACGTGCATAAAACTGCGGTTATTCAACGGTCGTGTTTATGAATATATACGAGCTGAACGTTTGATATTAGTGAAGTAAGTACACCTACTTTAAATTCAAAAGCTGTCCCCTTCATTTAGTATGCGCTGGGGCAAAGCAATCCTTGCGTCTTCTTTTCTTTGACACTTGAATGAAGCTATCTCTTGATTGCTTTTGTAATCTAATCCTGTTAAATTGTGTAGGGATTGTTTTCTATTACCCCTCGGTTGAGAAAAAGAACTATATACCTCTTTATAAAATTAGATCAACGTTAATGTATATACGGCCCATGACGAGGGTATGTTTTAAGTCCTGTTTTTAGTAAATAATGTTTTAATCTATACAGGGGCTAATGAGGAGCAAGGGTTACCAAGAGGTCTTTTTTGCGCCTTATCGATGGGAGACAAATTGCCCATTATCTAAATATCTGTTCATCAGTTGAAATTTATCATGTGCGGTGAGCGGGGCGGTGATAGATACGAGAGCACACTGCATAAACCTTAGGTCATCAAGTAACATAATCAAGTTACCGTTTGTAGTAATTTTATTTATTGTATAATTAATTAATGACAATTTTTATAAGTATTTCAGCAGTTTTTGTGTTGCGTTATTTTAATTTTTTTAATTAAGGGCCACACAAATATAATTTTAATTTAATATTGAAAGATCAAAGTCCCAGACCAATGAATCGTGAGTGAAGGTCTTCGGATTCTCCTTTAATATAGGGTTTGTGGGATTGGTACTCGTTGAGATAAAGTTTTTGCAGTCAGCTCTCGTACTACATTTTTTTCGATGTTTTGACAAGAGATATTAGGTGTTATTATTTTAATTTCTGTCAATTAGTATTCTGTGAAAGTAACATTCAGTGTTTCTTCAATTTAACAAATACTATGTACATAATGTACTTTCGTCACATTTATAATATTCTAACCTTATAAAAATGTGTATAATCAATATTTTGTTAACTTATTTTTTAAATTATATTTTTATTTTAGTGTTCCTTTGTATTCAAAACATCACTATATCAAAATGTGACTCAATTTGATTATTTCAGTGTCATACCATTTATTGATTATAACCATTACAACGAAACAGTTTATTTAATTGTTATATTTTCAGTCGTGCACTTTGTTTCATATATTATCTAAAACAAAATGTTACAACTAATACTAATAATACCAGTATACTCATAAGTACTTGTTACGTGGTACGTCTCGTCAGTTACCGCTCTTCCACCGCTGCCGCTTCGCTCACCGCGCCGCTCTGCCAACGACGCCACCCCAGTGAAAATGTATGGAATTTGACACATTCACGCCCCTCGCTCGCCGCCCCGCTCGCCGCTCCGCTCTTCTCACAGCTGACATCGGGGTCACGGCCTAAAACTCGTCTACAGCTAGCCTTAAAGGTCATAAAATTAGTAAATATAAAATAAGTATTAACACTACTTGCTAGCACTAATTACGTGTACGTGTAGGTAGGTACGTTAGCAGATTTCATAGGGGTTGCTCGCTTAACACACTTACTGAATCGGGACAAAATAAACCCGGTTGCATTGAAGCTTATTCAGTGTATAAGAGAGAATAACAGCGGTTGTGAGTTGTAATATTGCAGTCAGTAACGTGAGACACGTAATAATTGCGGAGTCGAGCGCGCGTTATGAACCGCCCGTCAACTTGGGAATGTGCACTGCTCTTTATAGTACGCTACGGAAACATGGAGGAGAAAAGAAATCTCAAATGCAAACAAGAATCGATAAAAGTGTTACGTTAATTAAAGGAAAAATAGCAAATAAAAAACCGAAGTAATTGTAAGCATTAATACTTGGTAGCTCGTATATGAAAAAACCGGAACTAAATCGGTCCAGTGGTTTTCGAGATAGAAGGTAACAAACAAACAAACAAACAACCTCTTACCCCAAACGCATATACCGCCTCGTTCCGTTCCGTCCGTCGTGGGTAAAAAGAGAAAAATAGTAAATTAGAGAGTGGACAAGGATATCAGGACTATATTTACCAGAACTTTGCGGCGGTACATCATTAAGAGTTGCTAAACATTGACTTGCTCGTACGGTGTAGTAAAACTAAAAGAGTTTTACGCTACCAGAATTATAATGACAAATCTATTGAAAAGAAGCATAATAATATATTATTATGTAGATCTTATGCTAAAATTCTTCGGCAGTGTTTAAAAAGTTCACAATAATTACATAATGACAAATTACTTACCTATTCTAAAGATAAGTGTAAAACATCATGAAATATAATAAAAAACTATGTAAACAAAATAGGTAGTAATCAATTTATTACAGAGATATTATGAGCTGAGAACGAAAAGCTAAACAAACCAGTCAGCATAGCCAGTGAATTCAATAAATTTTTAATAGAGTCTACTTATAAAGAGGAGAAAGATTGCAAAAACACCAATAAAACACGATTATCTAACTGCTTTTTTATAGAACCTTTTCACACTTAATTACTTAATCCCATGCATAAATACTTCATGAATTCCTGATGAAGAATAATAAATTAGTAAAATAGATAAATAAATAATAGTAACAGCCAAATCCAAAGGTTGCAAAAAAATATTATTATCACAAATAACAAACCATATATTCATAAAAAAAATACTGGTATTTTTTTTTTTCAATTTAATACCTTTTAGTAGTTTTGATTTGAAATTTCTATTTGAGATGGTTTTTTACATGAATTTTTGAAAATTTATGCGCATTTTTGCATTTATATCGCATCTCTGGCAAAGCACTCGTATCTGCATTTTTAATAAGTGATGAAGCGCAATTTATAAAGTACTTTACATTTTAAATAATAAAACAGCTCGAGCAAGAATACAGGATGTTACAAAATGAAGTCTTAAATGGAATGTTATGTGTTTTTGTGAAACAATAGTTGAGACGTTTTATACAACGTGTTACAAAAAAATACCAAAAAAATAATATTTATACCAAAGTCATTAATTTCAATATTCCCATCTCTAGAGATCAGCTGTGTCAAAGAATATTCGGGCCAGACATGTAATTTTAGGTCTCTGCGACTATTTTGACCGCTACGGTTAAAAATGTTTACGTACTACTTGTACCATAAAATTCACATTAGAACAAATAATTTCGAAATGAAAAATAAAAACTACATTATAAATAAAAAAGCTTTGTTAAATAATTATTACGAAATAATAAATTAATGAAATAATGAACTAAATATTTCAAAATAATATTCATGTTTCTATTTAGATTAACAAGATAATTAAGGCAATAAATAATATGTTTTCTAACATAAATTAATTTAAGTATATCTCTTTTAAAAATGTAGTGTACAAATACTATACCGTTCTGAGAATCGATAGTATATATTTCCGGTATCAATCTCAAGTTGATTGACACTAGAGATGGGAATATTCTTTTTTTGCTATTTTTTGTAACACGTTGTATAGCGCAGCGCTGAACCGCGTTATCCTGACCGCGTTTTCCGTGATCCTGACAGTTCAGACTTTAGCCAATTTGTATTATTTTTTCAAGTTCCATTCTTGTTGTTGCTGTTTATCCATTACATACTTTTCCCGGCTTTCTACAAACAGACAAATTCTCAAAGTATCCTGAGCCATCCTACCATAATAGCCTGAACCAAGATTTCAGAATCATGAAAATGTTTCGTTTTAAAAATCGTGATTGTTATTACAGTGAACGATATCTTTATTAAGTTTAACAATAACCATTCCCAGGACCATTCATGTTATTATTAGGTTGGGAGTAATTTGTGTGTGAGTGAATTTTATTAACCTCGCCTCACAGACATTCTTCGGTTTATTGATATTATTGATGAATTATTCAAATTAAGAAGTGTATGTAATCAAATGTAACAGTTCAACTGCAAACAATGATATAAATTTAATTGTGGGGCCGTTGACAAGGCGCCAGTCTGGAGAGCCGCCAGCCTCACTGCGGCTTTTTATGAAGGCCTCCGAATTCGCTAACCGAAGTATACTCCGTTTTAATTTAGCCATTTTGGCACGTCCCCGCGGAACTGCGGATCATTTGTATTAGGAATACGGATAATATGATCCGAGAGCCGACGACTAAATTACTCGACTCCTCCGGGAGTTAGTCGTTTGCGTTATTATGAGCCTCCTCGAAAGCCTTTAGTTGCCACCCATCCCATTGCAAACATAAAGCTACGGGTGTATTTGGAAAAATAATTACGGAGTATGAATATATTATTTTTATCACCGATTCGGGGTTGTATATTATTTTTTGCGTCCGCCTTTTGACGTTTATTTTTATTAATAAAATTCTGTCAGCAGGTTTGGCTGATATATCCGTATCATTCAGCTTTGTGGTCGAATTTCTAATTTTATTTTATTCAGTCAAATTCGGGAAACTGACGCGGGTTAATAACTCGGTTAACTAACCGCATTGGGTTAGTAATCGCTTGCTATCGTCATTTGTGGTTCATTCAACGTGATGACTAATCAAATAAAACCTACTCAATTATCTATACTCTAGTGCTAAGCGATTATTTAGAATCACGTTTATTTTAAATTATTATGTATTCAATTACAAAGTGAGATAAGAAACTGAACAATATTCGTACTAAAACTTTTCAAAAATATTAAAATTACGTTTTGATTTTTCATACAACCAGACGACAATTTGAATAAAAAAAAAAATTTTTTTTGAAAGTCTTGAAATGTTGTGAAACAAAAGTTATTCAATTTGGTTTTGCATTATATATTAGTACCGTTGTATAGGCACTCAAATAGCTGAATTACTCTAGTGTTAATATTTAAAAATATTTTCTTGTTCTAGAAATTTACTGCAAAAAATAAAGATGAAATCAAAAATAGTACTTACCTGCTTGCCTAACATTGATGTTCCACATGAATCCATCAAGATTTATATCCTTGCGCTGGCAGGCGTAGTTAAGCACTGAAACAGTTTCTGGGTGGAATATCCATCTAGATCCTGTTAGCCTCTGACGAAGGCAGTACTCCTGGCTGAATATGTATGGCCGCTACGAGTGAGAAATCGATTTATTCAACACAGGCCTCATTACGCTGGGATTAGCTAACGCACAATTAATCCCACGGCGTACAAGCTGATCTGGCAATCGGAATGTACTTACGAATGTTCGGCCGGAGCGTTGACAAGGCACTCATGTTTAATGGTTTTGTTTGGTGAAATCGGGCCGCGTAAATGATTTTCGGAAGTGATTAGGTTCATGCGAGGGTTCATGGCTCGATGTCAATTGAAATCCAATTAGTTTAATGATGGAAACCAGACCCTTTTAAAAGATCGAATACCTTTTGAGCTTATCCTCTCTCTTTAGAAATAAGATATTTTTTCTGTTGAGAAAATATGTAGTTGTTATTGTTAGCTGTTTCACTATGTGTAATGTTGTCTCGTATGTTATGGGTATGATTGTTTCTTGGGCCACATTATAAATATAAGTATTAATATCAAACATATTACAAAACATTTTTGAGGCAGTAGTCACATAATAAATAAACACAAAAATAAAAAAATGGCACCGTGCATAAACTTTGCTGCAAATATTCCAGACATGACCGTAGATTCCCAAGTTCTTAACATGGCGTTGACAATACATTAACATTTTATGGCACTGTTCGCGGGTTAGCAAAACGGTGTATGTGATTTTTTTGCTCTGTTTTCCCCTTTTTTATTTTCATGCGTATGTATTTTACGCATTACGCTTTTTGTGACTTTTATTTCATCCAACCAGACATTGTTTTGGTTTAACAAATGAAGGTAAATACTCGTATTGCTCGCGTTTGCTTTGACAGTTTAATAAGTAGATACGAGTGCATTATCACAAGTACAGCTTTAAAAGCTTCAGGGGGCCGTTTCACGAAGCTACACGTTACAAATTACAAGTACAATTCGATGTACATTGCGTAGACAATGAGATAAAACGGTAGGGGCTTACAGTTTAGGCTAATTGGCTACGCAATGAATATCAAATTGTAACTTGTTACTTGTAAATTGTTGCTTCGTGAAACAGGACCCAGGAGGTAGGTGCCTATGACATACTATATTTCCATCGTTAATCAGCATAAATAAAACAACAATTTACGCCATACTTTATTTACGTATTCCATTTAAATTTTACAATAAACAAAACAAATCGACAATTTTGTGTAACTGTACATTATAGTTAAAAGATGATGTCGTGCACAGAATTGACATTACCTTATGTGAAAACACAGCCATAGATTATGCCTATTTATTTATATATGTATTTATTTACTATTACAAATAGTTTTTGTAAAACTAATTAACTTTCAGATAAGCTACACTGTTACACTTCTTAAAGAATTAAAGAAAACAATATTTATTAATTCTATTTATACAGTGTGTGATTTTGTAGAGGCATAGCGCGTAAGATTTGAGTGAAATGACTAGTCTAACTAGATAAGAAATATTTTCATTACATTTTAGTCACACAAAGACAAAAAAACACACTGTAATATAATTGATTAGATTCGCTAATATTCTTTATATTTTACAATTAAACTCTTATTTATACACACAATAATGTTTAATTTTTAGAATGTACAAAAAATAACCTTTTCGATACAAAGGTTCTATGGATATTTAAATTTTCATTAAATTCTTGATTTTTGTATATTTAGGTACACAGGTATGCTATTGATTCGTAAGTTATAACATGTATGTATGCTTAGTACTTACAGATGTAAGAAACCTATCTATCATCTTTTTTTTTTTATTTGGCTGATTAGCTTGAATTAAGCTCATATTTAAGCCACGTATTCAGAACGTTGCACGTATTATGTAAATGATAGATAGATATTTTTATATCTGCATTTTTATTTTAATTTTATTATATTTGAGGCCGACGGAGCTTACCTACGTAATTCTAATATCACCAGACTTATTCAAACTGATTCTCATAAGCTCACAAACCTTGATATTTCGTTGAAAGTCCAAACAAATGCGATCAAAAATAATTTGGCACTAATTCCTTTGATGTGGCTAATACCTGATAAATAAAAAAGAAAATTAATTTATCTCGTTACCTTATTATTCAGATGAAAGTAAGTCTACACTAACATTCTCACAATTCGCGGGTTTGTTACCACGGTAATATTTAATATAGTTACCTCGATATTTCGGAACGGTTACACGATTAGAAAGTAAGTCTTCTAAACGAGAATAATGAAGTGTTTTTTTTTTTAAATAAAATTAGTTATCTGATCTCGATAGATGACGATATAGTAGCAAATCAAACTTTGAAGAGCGATTTTTATTCTTCAATTCCATATTTATAAATATGGCTTCCGTCAAAATTCCAACTTTGAATACTAGACCAACAGCGTCTCCAAAATTGACTCGAAAAAGTTAATCCTAATGGACTCTATTTCACTAAACCCTTTCCTTACTTGTAGATATTCCGTATTTTTATCTATGCCGCACTAAGATATCACATCTGCGGTCATCAACCTTAGAACCATAATTTGTAACAACAGGACATATAACACAGTCAGGATGTACTTCATTTCACTCAATCTTCGTAAAACGATGAATCACCAGCTTGCATCGTGAAGATTGAACAATAAATTGCCCGACAAATTCAATTTGTATGTAAACTAGCTATGAAAAATAATGGAAAATCTTTAATAGGAGAGGCGTGAAAATCACTCAAAGTTTTTTAAGTAGTTTGTAAAAAATATGTGACACGACGTAACAAAGATTTAGTATATTCGCAAGTTAACAGGAAGTTAACTAGTGTTGTAACTAATAAATGATGAGATGAAAATCAGAGATAAAGTAAGATTAAGTTATTTAATTATTGAAAAGAACATAATATACAAAAATTTTAAAAAAAGTAATTAAAAATGTACGGAAATAAAATATAGAACCTATAATTAGTAGTAGAAAATTTACATTTTAACCATCAATAAGTGAATCAACAATTAAATTATTAAACTTACCTTTACTCGAGACGTACTTGGACAGCTCTGTCCGCGAGAAGACAGTGATGATGGACACTGCATCGCGGACTACCGGAGGCTCGACTTGAAGGGTGGCCTCGCAGCGGATGCGCAGCGCACCGCTTGCGTTCGGCTGCACGCGCACGCGCAGGATGCGCCAAGACGCGCGCAGCCCGCCCGGCTGAGGCAGGCTCTGCTCCGTGCGCTGCCATGCCTCAGGCTGGAAATAAATCCAAGTTAGAGTCTGGCCAACGAAAGTTCCCATGATGAACGGCGGCAATTTTAAAATTGCGCAATAATTTTAAGCTAGCGTATTACAATGGGCGGTCATTATAACGGTTGATTTTCTTTATTTTCCAAGAAAATCGTTGACTTGAGAGGTTTATGGGTTGAATACGATCTCTAGCTATATGAGCTGTTGATGATGAAGCTACATAGTATCTATAAAGATTTAATATCAGGTTTTACAAATGCAGAAGGTATGTTTAGTAAATTTTACTATGAGTAATAAAAAAAGCTATATACCGCGTTTATGCGCACACTTGCTATATTTTATAAACACAATATTTTTGGTTATGAAATACGTGATGTTGTGCTATGGCATGAGTGAGATTCTCGCGAATGTATCATGTCGTCAGACGATATTCAAAGCAGCGGCAGCACGTAGAGATCGTAATCTGGAAACAGCTCAGCGAAATAAGGATGTACAAATGCATGATATAAGTAAACTTGCTTATTTTGGCACGTAAACTAGTAAAACCAAACAAAGAATTTTTCTACAAAAACTTACAAAAGAAAAGTAAACACTTTTCCTTTGTAATCCCGCAAACAGAATAAGCATACTAGAGAATCCTTGCTAAGATTAATGTTCAACCTGTTTTTAAATTTTAAGGTGTACTGGGAAGAGGAAGAGCGTTTTGGAGAGATATACTGGCCGCTTTAAAAGGCCATTAGTGAAGATTTAAAGAGTACCTCAGGAGCTACACTGCTTAAGTCGCTTAACAATGAGCTCAGGAATGGAACAGAGCAACAAAGGTTTGTAGCGCGCAGTCTCAAGAGCTGAGTCCTGTTCGTCCTAACGCTACAATATTAAAAAGATTTGTGCTCGCTTGTATGTACCCCGTCGACACGACAACACGATGGCACGCCCACGGGGCTTAGGTCAAAGGAACCTACAGGCTACACCATGTTAAGGTAAAAAGGTAGCCGGGAAGAAATAATTACCAAGCAGTAAGCCTATCTTTCTTTTCACTTTTTCTGTTGTTTTCAATATTTTGTATACTTATTTTTCCGTGTGTGCAATAAAGTATATTCTATTATTTCTAATTTACTTATTTACTTATAACGCACTTTATTGCATACAAAGTTAATCATTTTGCTTATATCAGTAATTTTTTTTTTAAAGGACCGGTATTTTAGTATTGAGCACTGAAATAAACTTATCACCTTAAGTACAAAACCCGTGTTTTTAGAAACGCAAGAGCTGAATCAAATACTCCGTAAAAATACCCGACCTTTTTAGGGAGAGCTTTCGTAAAACCTGTGTTTCCTTAGCATACAAAGTTTTAAACGAAAAATAAAGAAATGAATTGAAGTGCCTACCTACCCCGAACCTTTCAATTTCCTTAAGTAAAAAGAGTGCTTATGTACATGCTCCTACACACCTGGAAAATTTTTAAGGTTTGGCATCTCTGGGAGAATTTTATTCTATACGAGCACTGTCAAATCCAACATTCTCATTCTACGACTTCTTTTAAGACATCAGCCGAATATGTAGTTTTTTAACCGACTTCAAAAAAGGAGGAGGTTCTCAATTCGTCTGTATTTTTTTTTTTTTTTATGTATGTTATTAGATATCTCCGCCAATTGTTAACCGATTTTAATAATTTTTTTTTCATTCGATAGGATTTACTCTCGAGGTGGTCCCATATTAATTTCGTCAAGATCTGATGGTGGAACATGAGGTAAAACTTGGAAATTCCTCAACGGAATGTAGCATTCGCGTCGTTATTCGTCTATTCTTTTAGTCATATCTCAGTCAGTTTTGAACCGATTTCGATGATTCTTTTTTCATTCGATAGAACGTGCTTTAGGGATAGATCCATACTAATTTTGTTAAAATCCTATGATGGAATAAGAGATAAAATCCTCAACCAGTGATAGCAACATGCATCGCGCGCGATACCGTTTGTGGTGGAATGTTGCTAGGCAACGAAATAAATTTGTTTTGTCAGTTTGCTGAAAATCTACGTTTCCCTTGTTCCATTTATTCGATTTTATCACATTATTGGCGACCGTGACAGGACAAGAACCTGCAATCTTCGGATATTGTATTGGAAATCACAAATAATTTAGCTTCTATGGCCGAGTGGTCGAGTGTTTTAATCTTTTTACGGAGGTTTCGGGTTCGAATCCCGGTGAAGACACTCTTAAACGAAAATGTCCTTGTGAGACTTTCTCCAGTTTAGTTGGGACATTGCTGCCTGAATCACCCGATTGTCTAAAAGAAAGATTATTCCGTGCTTCGGAAGGCACGTTAAGCCGTGTGTCTCGGCTCTAATATCTACAGAAGGCGTCGTTACTCGAGCTAAGTCAGTGGGTTTTGACAAGGGCCCAGTACTATATTAATTGTGTGACCAGGGTGTGTGAGGTTGGTTGTCGACCTTATAATCCACAATATGAAGAAAAAGAAGAAGCCAGCCTACGTTCACTATCTGTAATCAGCTAACGATAGACTTTCAAGATACCATCTCAAACCTGAAACTCCTTACGAATAGCCCAGGTATCGGGGTAAACAGCGGCGTGCACAGAGTTTTTAGACAGGGTAGACAGATTTTTTTTCAACTGCATTCAGAAGGTACCTGTTCTACCAATCGCAATAGTCAGTAGTGAGAACGAGCTAGCGTCAAGGCGAAGAACGCGGCCGCCTTCTGATTGCGGCCCGGTTAACTACCTTACCAAAAATACTGCATTTTATTTTCGTCGTCTTGTCGATTTCATAATGATGTATGTGATTTGCCACCTCAAACATTCTTAAATTGGCTGATTTAATAGACTATCAATTTGCGGACGCGGCGTGTTTTTTTTAGATAATTATAAATTAATAGCACAGTGTAAAAGTCTGTTGGTGGTGGGTGTACATATGGATTCATAAAGTTATATTATTACTATTATTTATTGTTTTCGGTAACTTTTTATTTATATATCAAATCTACGTCTATCTTTCTGTAAGAATATCTTGAATTAAAAGTTGGGAAGGCGTTTCATTTCCGTAAAAAGGTTTTTTTTTCTATTGAAATGCAAAACAAACAATACTTGATTAGCTAACAAACAATCGAACGAAGCGTATTGTTTTGCATTAAACTTGCGATTCACCTTACCCTTCGTTTGTACTAATTGTAAATCCGGTGTACAACTTGTATTATTTCTTCTTTGGTACAACGGCCTTTCAATATAACTTGTTTTTGTCACTAAAACATAACTTAGATACTGAACACCAACTGAACAACTTTCACAGTTTATTAATATTATCAATTTTATAAGTAATCGTTAGAATCACAATATTATCTTTCACTCCTAAACTTTGATAAACTTCCGTACATAACCAAAAAAACCAAACAACAAACAATGGCGGCCCTCGCTCCCTCTTACAAAAAAGTAATAATAAATTGTCATTCTAATACATACGAAAAAAAGACGATGGTAACTTCATTCGCACTAATTGCATGAAATAATGCTACTTTTTAAAATGGTTACGTAATCACCTGTTCGTCAGACTTCGGAAATTCTCGTCGGGAGTTCGGAAGTACAGATTTACCATGTTATCTAATTAGGCGGATAAATTGAGAACTACCAGGTATCTTTGGTTGAACAACAATTTTATATGGTTACTAGCGCTGCCCCCGCTTGAACAGATAACTTGGCAAATGTTAAGCCAACGCCATAGTAGAAAAAGGCAATGTCTTACTTGTTTGAATGTGTGCGTAATTTCATTCATTATTTTGCCACGTATTTATAGGAATGCACACACGCAGTATCCGTAAGAATCGGTGCACACATTAACAAATTAAGACAGAATTGTTTCGTGTCTTTCCCGTAGCGGCGCTACTGCAGCGCGATTCAAAGGCGCGTGAATGTGTGGATGATAGTTAATACCGATAGACGATAGGTGGAGCAGATTGAAGATTTTTGAATTCTTTATTTGTTGATAGAGATAAAAATAATGGAGTCAAAGAATTTATTTTATCAGGGTAGGCAGTGTCTTTCTGTCTTTATGGAGTGCACGCTACTGGGGGTAAACTGTAAGCTTATTAAGAGGGAAGAATCGTGCTCGTCCATACAAAAAGAGAAAACGCTTTTCCACTTCTATATATATTTTCCAATCTCCATGATTTTTTAGTATGTTATTGACGCAATGAATGACTAGGTTTATAGTTTTTGCTTTTTTCAAAATTCGCAATAGATTCAAACTTACATAGGCACCTCAAGTAACGTAATTTTTTTGATTAAAACTGTGTCAAAGTGATTTGTTGAAATTTAGTAATTGGAAACCGTTTTCTCCCGAAGTGGGAATTTCATCAAGAAAAGTATCTATTGTCGGCGAGCTGCAACGCTCTCGCTCTCTCTCTCCTGGGGGTATGAGCGCACGAGCGATAGCAAATGTTTTCCTAAATACCTATTTCGTTAGGATCGCGAAGCTATTCTTTCCTCTTAGCATTGTCAGTTTAGTGGCCAGCTGGACTACCAAATGACCTCTTACTTCGTAGCCTCTTTACCCAGTTTAACTTATGTTATTTTAGAAACTATTATATAAACAACTAAACGCGGTTGCAAAGCACGAAAGACGCAGTCTAAACTAAGCAAATACCAAAAATATAATATCTTTGTACTGAAACTGTTAAATAACAAAACCTAGCTTTGAATAATGAAGAAAAATAATAGAAAATGAGTCGCGGTTAGGATTAATTACTTACATAAAATATATTGAATAAAACACTGAAAATCATAAAATAAAAATAATTTTAACAAAAAAATAGAAACCTCCTTCAAATTGCCTTATATGGTTATCTCCACTAAAAAGTAACAAATAAAATAACATTCCAGATGGAACATGAAAAAAAATATTGCCAATATCCTCAATTCAATAGATAGGTAGTGTATTAAGTAAATATTTAGAATTTTGTACTTCCTTTTGGAGTCGGTGCCAGCCAAAAAATCGTCGATTAGTCGTGGGCAACTGTTTTAAGTCGTCGTCGTCGTTAAGTCAGTACATTATTTCTATATGACTATCAATAAAATTCTTTGATAGTCTATAGCGTCCACTACACTACTCGCGAAGTTGATCGAAGTAAGCCAAGGACGAGAGTATAGAGAGGCACTTCGTGCAACTTCGGGCTTCACTTTTACACCAATTTGACACTTCGTGAGACTTCGTCGAAGAACTTCGGACGAGAGTGTAGTGGGCGCTTATGATATAAATGTTTTGTTGTGCTGCGCGGGATGCAATGCCGCACCCGACCAAACGCAGGGATAACGACAGGAGCGACTACCAAGAAAGTCCGGGTAGGTTTCATTCGATAAATAATTAATACTCGTAGTTTCGTCATCTTCAATTTTTGGCTGGCACCGACTCCAAAAGGAAGTACAAAATTCTAAATATTTACTTAATACACTACCTATCTATTGAATTGAGGATATTGGCAATATTTTTTTTCATGTTCCATCTGGAATGTTATTTTATTTGTTACTTTTTAGTGGAGATAACCATATAAGGCAATTTGAAGGAGGTTTCTATTTTTTTGTTAAAATTATTTTTCTTGTTCCTAGAGTATTATCAACTCATCTACTAAAAAAATACTCGTACATGAATTTGATGATATTAAAAAAAATAGTGTTTATTGCCACTTTGGTAACAATTATTCTCTTTTTTTTATAATATTTGTGTATTTAAAGTATTTTTATCTTCAAAAAGATAAAATCATTGACTACAAAATTCCCTACCGAACTCTATCACGAGCAAACTCCAAAGCACGTGCCAATCATCCATCTCACTACCGGATCACAATCACGATAATGAACAGTAATCCTCTCAAATTGGATTCTCTGTATACAGTCGTGGAGTAGAAGACTGCTCGCAGATAGTGCTGAGACAGCACCTGCCTGCTATTTCCACATATTACACATTCAATTTTTAATTACTCCAGCTAGATATTTAATTGGACGGTTTCAAAAGGTTGGCTTTTTTATAGGACATTTGGAAATTGGAAGATAATCTCCATTACAAGATCAAATGTATCTGTTATCAAGACTGATTGTTAGAACGAACGAGTCAGTCAAACCATTACATACCTCTATCGTCTTAAGTTACGTTACTATTAGCAGTAAGTTTACTACATATTGAACTCTTTCTACATTAAAATCAACCCAAGTATGAATAATATAAAATTCGTCAATTTCGAAAATACTCAATGCATTATAAATAACTAAGGATATTAACTTACACCATAATCTGGTTCACATACTTATCACAGACAGAGTTTCAGCTGTTAGAAGTGTTTAGATTACGATAAATCTAACAATTGACAATGCACTTGAAAATGAAAAGAACGAAGAAAAAAAACAAAACAATAATATAAGATACAGGTATAAACAGACCAAAGTTTCAGTGTTTCAGCACTAGAAATTACCCATTACAGTGTTATCAATATAGCAAATTAATCTGGGATAGGTGTTACCAGCGAGTAACAGGAATACTCCAAGACACTATGGAGAATTTACTGAAATATTTATACTTTATTTATTTATTTACAGTTGTTCTTTTCTTCTAGATATTCACAAGCTCGATCATTGGAGTAATGGTATGTGTATTTTGTCTTCTTGAACGAAAATCATAACTTTGAACTACATCCTATTGTACTTCCAAATTTTGATGTCCATTTATTCAGTGCTAAGAAAATATTCTGTGGAAATCAAACTTACGCAAGCTTGCAAAGAAATTTCAAAGAGAACGTGTGATGTATGCTAACAATGCTAATCCACGCTAGAGACTCGTGGTCGGCACATGATGGAATTATTACTTGATAATATTCCTGATACCATTATAATTTGAGTATTCGATAAGGTAGTGCATACTAAAGGTATCGGAGTTCTCAAACTAGGTTTGAAAGAGCAAATTTGTCTGTGGGGTTAGAATCATCAATTGTAAGATATTTTAACCAATACCAATGAGTACCAAATGTGTTTTCGAGTCTCGAATTCATAATGTACGTTTATTCGATGCTCTCACGGTGCAGGAAAACATCGTGATGAAACCTGCACATTCCAGCACTGGGCCAGCGTGGTTGATTAAGGCTTAATCGCCCTAGGGTAGGCTCGAGCCCCTCGGTAAACGTATATGAGAAGAATGATGAAGATTTTTAAAAATCACGGAATTAAACCCAGGTAAATGAATGGCTTTCTTAACCATGTTGTTGTTGTGTGGTTTACTTAACAACATGGTTAAGAAAACCATTGACATCAGTCATATTTTGTAAGCCAAATTCTATAGTACTTCAATCTAAGCCTCACCTTTTGTAGTTCATTGTCGATGTACCAATTAATTTCAGAATGGGGCAGTGAGTAGTCGGACGTGCAGTTGAGCAGCATTTGCTCGCCAGGCTTCACCAGCTTCGGGGCTCCAATTATCACCGGGTCTTTGTCCGGCATCGCTAAGGAACACAAACGTCTGTGGTTACAATGGCTCTGTTACGACCCCAGCTATTAACCTGCTTAGCTTAGATTTAGCCTTGACTTAAAAAAATATTCTTTTAACAAGCTCATTCTTTCTTACTTTTTTTTTTCTTAGGAGCAAACAATCAAAGAAACAAGTTATTTTAGAACTCAGAAACTAATAATGACTTCGCTAGACAGAAATAAACGACATTACCCATTTGTTTATAGAAAAATAAAACAAAGAAAGTGACTTTGGGATATTGTAGCAAACTCTGTGAACCCACGATATACCCCACTATAAGGTACGCCAATAAAAGTTTGGAAACTTTTGTTTAAAAAACAAATTATAAGTCAGTCTACGCCTATTTTTTAACCCCCGACGCAAAAAAGAGGGGTGTTATTAGTTTGACCGCTCTGTGTGTCTGTGTGTCTGTCTGTGGCAGCTTATTTTTTACACAATATTTTTACCTGTAAATAATCTTGTAAAATACCTTGCATTACTTTCAGTCAAAGGATTTGACCATGTTTGATACTAAAACCCTTCGAAGCTAAAACCGTTTACGTCTCGATTTTCAAATTTATAAAATATTGTTTTGCTTATATTAAACTTTACTGCAGAGCATATTCGTTAAAAGAACGTTAATGAGATCTGGTGGATTTTGATTCCAAACTTATCAAATATTGGGATAATTATATTATAAAAAAATTCTTAAATCTGTCGAAATAGGAAATAATTAAAGTGTCTTCCAATTTAATTCAATTCGAGCCTAGCGCCCAATAAGAAAACTATGTAAACTTGTGCTATATTCAGTCCACTAGGTACCCTATTGCGAAGAAGATAGCAAAACACGTCATGTAGTCACACTGTATGCTGATAGTCCCAAATCTTAAGTGTATTTAATCAGCAACAATAACTAGATTATCCCGGGAATCGACTAAAGTGGGAAAGATAACTCCTTCAATAGAATTAACTACATAAAGGGACTCGGTGTAAGGAGACGGGATTTACATTCATTGCCGTACATAACATAGGCAATATAGGTATAGTTTACTAACCGTATGGATAGTATAGGAGAGGATGGTAATTAGTTTTACATTCTAACAAGCTTCTTAGTATAGAGCTGTAGTAAATGATGGCTCAATGGAGTCTGGATCTAATTTAAAGAGAAATGTCGCCTCAGCGATCCAATTTACGTCGATAGCACTTTACACAATCTTCTCGCACAGTCCATATTTGATAGGATAAAGATTGGGGACTTTTTATTTTACATATTTTTAACATAGTATTGAAATAAATACAATACAATACAAATATTAAGGGAGATAATATACGAATACAAATACATATTAAATATAAATACATATTAAATACATAATTTATAATTTTAAACTTTTGTCTCATAAATGTTATATTAAATACATATAGAATTTTTGTCCCTTGTCTAATTTTGTTTACTGAATGTTCGAGACTGATTAGGACATTTGACTCTAACAAAAAAAAGCACTTTAAAACAAAATATTTCTGAAACGTAGTATCGAAAAATGGTTTCAGTAAACCCCCATTATTAAAAAAATAAACTATCCAGCGATATCTGGTAGTCGTGAATAAAAAAATAACCCCCCCTCCCCCTTCACGTGTACCAGAGGAACCCTAAAAGAAATGTTCATAAAGATTTTATATTTCAGCTTTAACGGCATGATTAATATGACGTAGGTAGGTATGGTATATCCATGCCAAATTACAGCCTTCTAGTACTAAATCTCTGACCTAAGCCGCGGACGGACGGACAGGTAGACAGACTGCCTTCATCACAATGATCCCATTATTTAAATTAAGAGGATGTAAGCCTACGAAATCGACAGAACATCAATTTATTTTATCAAAGGAAAAAAATATGTTGCGATATTGTTATTTTATTTCAATCAATTAGCTGACGAGTCGGTCAGCAAAACATTTTTTACCATTAAATTCTCTCTCTCTACCTATAATTTAAGAGCTATGCTCTTGTCGGTGGACCATGTATACCTAAATAAACCTATTACTGAAAATAATTGGTAAGAGTAATATGAAAATTGAAGTAGCCAATTTCAAACAGATTTTACATATAGTAAATTGGAACGTAGTGCCAGTAGCAATTTTATAACCGAAAATCGAAGTTTGTACATAATCTTTGATATGGAACCTTATTTTTTGCTCAAGTTACCACACCGCATTTACAACTGTAAAAAAATGATTTAGTTAACACAATACAACACCATACATGACGATAGTTTGGCACCTACTTTTTATGTGGACATAAAACATAAAACTGAAAGGCAGCCAGTGTACGAGAACATTCATCGACAATTCCAAATTGAACATTTTTCTGTGTCAAAATTTGTATGGCGCTGTTATACCAATCGTCGTCAAAATCATACAAAGTGCTAGTTTTCAAAAAAACGTTGCTTACTGTTTCAAAGGTAGAACTTCATAAATAATAAAGAATGCACTTTGATGCATCGTGCCCTCGTTCCGTGAGGAATGACGTTTAAAATTGAACGTGAAAATGCTGGGGGAAATGTTGCTGGGAGAAAACTAAAAGAAAGAGGGTAAAAGCAATCGTTGATTTTTCTTCCATACACAACAAAAACAAATGCAAAGACAGGATGAGTACCAGCTATGGTCGCTGCAATGATTTACGACCGCCCGGTAAAACTGGGGAAGGATATTTACTTCACGCTTGATATGTGTAAAGTACTTAGTGAGTGAGGGAGAAAGAAGAACTCTCTTTTATTGCAGCTCCTGCATTATTATAAAGCTTTATTTTGGTTACCAGTTCTGTCAATTAGTTTTTTTTATCATGTCTGTTTGTTCCATGAAGTTATTTCTTATCTTTATCGGTAATTAATTTAAAATCAGATATATAATTTGGAAGTGTACACTCTCACTCTGCGTGACCAAAAATGTTTACCGCTCTAAGTTTAAATATAATTTGAATATTTAAAACAACAGAGATTCGTTTGGCGACTCTGAATAAATCTTTTTGAAGTTATCGTTAACTAAGAAACTACTGTGCCTACATTGTTGGAAATGAGTATTTTGGGAAAAGGATACAACTTACATTACTTTTTGTCGAGTGAAAAGCCTAAATATCCTCATCGCAAGCGAAACATTTGTATTCTAGCTTGATTGTTTGCACTATTCACTCACCAACAACAGTCATGTGCTTAGTCTGCCTCGCGATCTGGAACTTGGGACCCTCGGTGGAGACCTCGCAGCTGTAGGCAGCCCGAGCGGCCACGGGCGGGGGCATCACGCGTACCATGCACGAGTCTTCCTGGCACTCCCCGCCCTGCACCATGATGCCCGTCACGTTGAACAGACGAATTGGCGGCTGTGGATCAATATTTACTGTTATATACATAAAATATTTTTTTTGTTTTTTTACGGAAGGGACCGGACCCTCAGTGGTGTGTCGGGGATGTGTCGGAAACAAAATATATTAAACAAACCTTTTTTTTGCAACACATAAAAATCACAAAAAATGGTTGTTCAAAATATTTTATTTTTGACTTGTTTCTCATTACTACGTACATTATCGCTAACAAAACCAAAAAGCCCCTTAAATCACCGCACTATACAATTTATTATCATTGCATATTGTGTCTGACAATACCTATTTACATTGTATTCCACCAGTGAACCGTTATCGAGTAGCATATTGGACAACCGCTTGCAAATGATACAATATGACGTACAATTCCACATGATTCATGAATTGTCCAATCAATCAAGTACACCTACATTTAAACTTAGACTAAGTAACTACATACTAGTTCTAGAACTTACCTGTTCGAATACATAAATACATACCTATGTGTTTAGGTATACGTGTGTACGTAAGGCCTAACGAGATGCGATTCTGTTGAATACTACATAGCCTCTGAGACTCGAAGTCAAATTAGATAGAGGCAGCCCTATGAAACTGAATAAGACAGGAGTGGATGCTATTACAATGCAGATTGTCAAAAGGTGTTTGTTTCCATTAACGTAATAGTCAACTGATGTTCCAATAATATACTACACTTGTGTAGAGCAATATTTTATTAATAGAGTCATCCTCATCGTAAATATTAGGCTCTGGTTTATATTTGTAATAAATACAATACAGATATATGAAAACAATACCACCTTTATATTATATTAGGTACAGAGGACAAAGGATATAGTCAGGCCTAAGCTGCTTGAAACGGATTAAGTTTTTTTCTGGTAATTATTTATGCTTTGTCATAAAGCTTCGCATAATTGTGCAGTTCAGTAAACTATACATGTAAGCCTTTCAAGTGGCCTGGCTTGATAATATCCTTTGTCCTCTGTACCTATCACATTATACCTATATCTATGGTCTAAGATCCGAACTTATATCGATCGTCACCCATCTATTTACCGAATAAATAATTTAAAGTTTAAGTACGTATTAGTTCGTAAATCTAGCTCAACGATTAATTTCAGATAAGTGATCATCGACTGTCATATTATTATCTTAAAAAAAAAGACTTTTGAGTTGTAAATGTAGATCGTGCAGCAGTTGTGTAATGGAAGACGCAGAAATGACCAGGAAATATATATTTTTTTCTTAACTGCTTTTGGGCCATTATTAGGGTGAGATTTCAGCTGAGTTTTAGGATTTAAACACAAAACAACGACCATGTACTAAAAAAACCTGACCAAATAAATCATGTTGAAACTAATTTCAATTTAATTGCATCGAAAATTGCAAAAGTTTTGTGCATGAATACTTATGGTACAAACAAACGCATTAATATCAGACCAATGATTTGAACGAAATATTTCAGGCGTTAAAATCTAGATCAATGATTTATTATGCTATATTAAACAACAAAAGTTTTAATAAGACGAAAAGCACAAAATAGAGAAGCAAAAATATAAAAAAATATATTTAAAAATGGCCGTGATGCCGGCCGTATTTAACAAGCCGTGTGGTGACGGCAGAGTAGAATACATTTGTCACCAACCCCGTACTCTTCCCGTGGGTGTCGTAAGAGGTGACTTAGAGACTACACATTGAACAGGGAACGGGCAGCAACGCTCTCTGATACAGTAACCTTTTAATCTGCGATCTCCAACCCGCCTGCCAACCGTGGAGATTATGGCCGTTGATAACGGACGTAGGTGTCAATAATTGCCGAGAAGGAATGCTGAATCAAATATTGGACACAAAAGAATAAAGCGAACTAACCTTTTGCGAGGGGTTGTATCTGAAGATTTCGTTCATGTCTCGGTACCACTTGACAGAGTGCAGCCGCTGGTCGTCCATCTGGAAATGGCAGCTCAGCTCAGCTGCTCGCCGAGGATCAGCGTACAGAGGCACCTTCAGCTGCGTGATCTCGTGAGCTGATGTAACTGCTGCGGACAAACGATATACTTAAAAGGAGTGCCTCAATTGTTTGTGTTGTGTTGTTGTTGTTTGTCTTAGACTGTAAAAAATGAAATAAATATTTTTATTTTTGTCTTCATCTTGGCGTATCGGTTCATACCTGTGTTCAGCTTATGCGGACCAGTACGCAGCTATGGATATAGCATTATCCGTAGCATTGTAAAGATCCTCGCGTGTGCAGGTGTTAGGATACGCTGGGCAGGATAACATGTGTGCCATTGTCTGGGGAGAGACACCGCACTGGCATGCACTATCTGAGCTAAAGCCCCACTTGCACAAATTCTCCTTGCTTCGGCCGACTTGAGTTCGGAGTCTGTTCAAAGACTTCCAAATAGGCCAAGGTAGATTATGTCCAAGGGAAGATGCTTTTGTTATACAGGATATAATTTCCAGATCTTCACAGACTGATATAGTACATTTACTTAGCATTATAAAGTAAATAATCGACGCTTGAACAAAAGTTCAGGAGGGTTAGGTGAAAGTATATCGAGCTTGGCAGTCAAATATCAAAGCCAATAATATGTTTAATGTAATTATCAAAACTGCTCTATATAAACATGTAAGTAAGATATCACTCCATCCAAAGAAAAAAAAAAGAAAAAAATTGACATTTTTACTTATTTCCATCCCGTATTCCCTCAAAGTGCCTTCAGATAGTGTAGCAGCTAAATACCCACTCACCACCTAGCCTGGAGGCTTGTTGACCTAATAATTTATGTAATGTTACTTCAAACGAAAGCAATAATCGTCCAAGACGAACTTCATTTAGAAATTCACTTAACAACCTTGTCTTTAAAAACGTAACGAATTTCAAATAAAAGATAACAAAGGAGATAATAAGGACCCCAAAAAGTTATAAAGAAAAATATTTTTATTGCAAACCTTTTACTGCATTCATTTAAATTACAGAATTAACTTTTTAAAATGTAAAGAAATAGGTTAAAAGAAAAAAAAACGTGAAAATAAATGCGATGTAAAACCTGTGGTATAAGTTTCATATGAGTGCTCATGCGCTACCAGATACTATTTGTATGAAAAGACTTGAGTCCAACCAAGCGGCAACTACTCGCGTTCGCTCAGCAAATTTCTGTGGTAACCGTAGTAACTATGGCATGCACCTAATGCACCTATAGTGCATATTAGTTGACGAAATATATTATAGAATATTTTATACTTATAATCGAAATTGCAAACATCATTTATTTATTTATTTATTATTAGTGACACTTCACAGCACATAAACATATCTTAAATAAGTTACATTAAAATTATACATAGCCAAAAACGAAGATCACATATTATCAAGAGTAGGGAGAAAGATTTTTTTTTAATCGATACAAAAAAAAGGGGGACCTTTATAAAATTGATTCTATATAAAATTGATAGTGATATATACATAGTAATACATAGTAATATGTTTCGGGGTGTGGGGGGTACTTACTTTATACTTATAAAGGTGTATGTGCTGTGTATATGGAGGGTGATTGTGATGGGTGAAAATGTAACTCTCGATCCTATAAGAATGAATGTGGTGCGTATATTAGCATCCAAGATAATTTTTTACCGAATTACATACTGAGATTCCCACATTCATTCCCAAAAATAAACAAACACAAGGTTTTTGCAAAATCGAGCAATTGACAATCGTACAAAATTAAAGTAAAATATACCGAAGAAGTCATCCGATGAGGTGAGAGCATGCTAGTGTAAGAGAATAGACATTTATACAAAACAATTTAATTTATGAAGCGTGTAAGTGTGTTAGGCCTGTAAAATACGCTCTAAAATAAGGAAATAAATAATACACCCAAAAGAAAAGAGGGTTCGTGTAACTCATTACAGGCAAAATTATAACAAATATGTGCTCGGGCAAATGGAGAAAGCTAATGTTTGGCAAGGCTGGGTCTCAGTAAACATTATGGTTCATTTGCCCAAACCTCAGACTGTGATTAAATTTTAACCGCGTGTTCGCACCCGCGGACGTCCTGGGAGAAAAAAGGCTTTGATCATTACAAGCAAATGTTACGGCTGTCACTCAAAATACCCTTGAGATAGGATCAAATTAAATAAAAGCGTTGGTTTGCAAAAACCGCAGACAATGTTAAAAACTTAATAAAATCCTCTTTGGCTTTTATATTATTACACATTTAACAAAAAAATATACCTACACAGCTGATGACTTATTTTTCTAATAGTCTTAATAATACATGATGATGATGATGATGATCTATCCGACCGATTTCGGCCATGGCGACCACTTCTACTCCTCGTCAGTCGGGCGCTGGTGCACCCGAAGATGGCTTATGTAGCCGATCTTCGCAGCAAACTCCCGTGCACAATAATACATTCACCACGGATGAATTAGGTATGAAGTATCAAATATTGCAAACATTACTATATCATTTTATAGCGATAAAAACACTATTATATTTGTTAAAGTATCTAAAAACATAAACAAAATCTTAAAATTTCTCAATATAAAGCCATCATCCTACTGAAACGCCTTTCAGAAAGAGTTATTTACAGTAATATTCCTAGATAATTTATTCGTGAAACGGAAATTCCAGTCCATTTACTCTACTTTAGCACTTTGGTCGACGGAGGGAAAGAAATGCTTTTAATAAAAGTAATTTCGGAACAAATTTACTCGATTTGCCCCGGATAAAGGTTGAATAATAATTATGGAGGGGTCTGAGTAATTTTCTTAAGTTGCTTTGCAATAAACGTTTTAGACAGAGAGATGTACACAACGTTGTTCTAATATTCAAAACATCTTAAGTCGAGGGCGAGGCGCACACTGAATATTCATTAACGCCTCACTGTTTCATTAGTTTGACAAACGTTTTTATTAAATTGTCTCTGAAGAAGATTACTGATGTTATTTAAATTTTGTCTTAAATGTCTACTTGTTTATTCATTTGCTTTATTATAAACAGAAGTTATAAACAAAAGTTTTAATGAAAATCCTATAGAAAACAATCAAGTTGTTCGAGGAAGTTGGTCAAAGCCAGGACAAGTCTTTCTACGAAATGAGGCTTAAATTAGGTTGTCTTGAAAGCTGTTGATTACGCTAAAGCAAGGTAAAGTTCAAACAATAATGAAGATAAAGCAGGTATCATCTTCTTTAATAAATCATCAAGGACTGTGTAAGATACTTAGCCGCTATATGGTGGTTGGTCTTACTCGTACAACCAACGTGGCCAAACTGTATAGCTTTCAGCTTTTATTACAGAGGTTCAAATCCCGGGCGCTGTAGGTAGTAGATAAAAATAACACTCTGTGAGATAGTCCCCAGTTCGGTTAGGACATTGCATGAATCACTTGCGATTGACTTCCGTGCTTCGGAAGGCACGTTAAGATTAGTTGGTCCTGGCTGGATATTATATCCACAGAAAATAGGCGATTCATGGCTCATGTCTTTGGTGGCTCCATAACGCTGACCGGGGTCATTAGTCGACCTTACAACAACCCATGTGATGAGAAAAGATGAAAGGGGGCAGATAGTAGGCAACATGTACTGGGTGCAATGAGAAACGTTAAGATCTTTCATGTAAGTGCATATCATCAACGGCCCGGTACAGTCCACTGCTGCGTCCGTGCATATACCAGATCATAATCTAAAAAATATAGCCTTACGTGGTTTTAGTACGTACTCCTTGAAAGCCAACTAATGTTGGTTAATGGTGTTGGTGCCACAATTATTATTCTTTTTTGTACCTTGGTATATTATATGTATTGTGCACTGTTTTTTAACCCAAATAAAAGAAAAAAAAAATGCTCTACTTATCTACAAGATGAGTCCACTAATTTGATGGTCTGAAACTCACTTGTTACTCGTACATGACTAAGTATCAGCAATATACAAGGAAAAATATTCTTCGCACCGTACAAAACCAGGTAATGTACTAAGAAACATTCGTTTAACTCAAATTTATATTATTATCTTGTTACCTTATGACGAGCTACGAACATAGATAGTTGTACTAGATGCATAATTCCTTGCATACCTAGTAAAATGTAGCACCTACTCGTATATACTATATAGTGACAAAGGAAATAAGTAGCAAAATTAGCCCGGAGTGTCAGAGCTTTACATGCCCTATTTAATTCCACCGACGACGACGCCTAGTAACGTGCGTGTGGCATGTCCCCCATACTCCCCCAAAGGACTAACTTTCTAATTAGTTTAAGTCAACAAACTATTTACGCGACAGTAGTACCTAGAACTAGAACATTGTAAACATTTAACTAATGAACAATTTAGTGACTTATTGATTATAGTGTTTAGTTAGACGCAATTTTTATAGATTTAGCAAGAGTCTGTAATAAGTGTGTTTTTTATGTTTTTGTTTTACATACTTAAATTTTGAAGGCTTTTTTAAACTTTCTGCTCCCGTGCACGTAGCGTGTAACTAATATGAAATGACACCTTTTTGCTTAAAAACATAAAACAAACAAATAAAAAGTTCTCTCTGTTGAAAAGACCGCGCTTGGCTGACTTAGTAAAGGAGCCCGTTTAAGCGCAGTATTGTTATACACCTTTAAAAGAGTTCTACATGACAATGATACAAAAGATTCCAACTGGAACAATCTTTTAAAGAAATACCCTCACATTCACACCTCGTAAGTTAGGTATCAATAGAAATTGTTTTAGCCGCTTGACTACGATCGCTTACGCTGTAGCATCGTAGCATAGTTCACGAAAATAAACAACGAATTGATTAACAGTTAAAAATATATGATACGTTTTAGAAATTTTGAGTGCCTAATAGCACAGAAATATCCTTTCCACGCAAAAATAACTGAAGTTTATTTTAATTTCTCACACTGATATCTGAAAAATATTACTATATAAAGGTTTTACGGGTAGTTTATGGCTTTCAGATGGTATCGACAGCTAAAAGGCAGTTTCTGGCTACCGGCCAGTAGGTAGCAATCTGACACAGTGTCAAACCATTACAATATTTTTATTTTAACGAATAACCGGCACAATGAGAACGTCGTCGTGTTGAAATAGGTTGGTTAAACTAACAATATACAAAAAGTATGTGATCTTAATAAATCCTCAGAAGCAAATCAAGAACAAATTTGTTTTATTTGTTCTTGATTTGCTTCTGAGGATTTTTTTTTTTTTTTTTTGACGGACCTAATCATTATTTATACCAGAGTGGTAATATAGTGGGCGCGGACTTGCGGGGGAGCAGAAGGCTCGTACCCCTTAGGAATTTTATGACAACGTATCTGGGGGCGCCCTCAGACGGGCTCGGACCGCGGCCCAGAACGTTGCCAGGGCGAGAAGCGCGTCGGAGAAAGCTTCTGAGGATTTATTAAGATCACATACTTTTTGTATATTGTTACTACTTAGCTCATATAATCATTTTACAAACAATACACATACAATATTCATGGATTATTTGAAATAAAATTGTCGCCCAATGAATTGATTTTGAATGATCTGTGAATAGCAAGTTACCAGCAAATAATATGAGCTGAGAGGAATACAGAGCGCCTGCCGCCGCTTGGAGCAATTTAATCTCCTATAACCGGATTATAGGTTTAATCGTTTTCGCGTATCGTAATTGGCTGCGTTCCAAATATTTTGCACATAATCCAAGGATCACTCTGAAATTACTGGGCCATCACTTACACTATCCATGCACCATAAAAAGACGCTATCATTTTATACTGTCGGAGACGTTCGCATTTACGAGTTTGCACAACGAAATAGCGAGATAGTCCTTTGTAGGAGCATATAATGTCTTTAGTTTAGCCAGAGGGGATTCAAAGTAATGAAGTGGCGGAGCGAAGCGTCTACGCAGACGTATTATTTGCTTCTTAGCTTTATTTGAGTTAGAATCTAATTTCAAACTAAGTATGATTAATCTCTTGTCTTATGTAGATTAAAAAGATAGAATAAATTAAAGTTTATCATGGAGAAGGTATTAAGAAACAATCAAGTACAAGAAACAAATTTTAAACCAATTACATAGTCTGATTGTAATTACTTATAGTTAAACCAGGCAAATTAGTTTATCTCCAAATGACAAATGAAATACCTGTATGTCTGCGTGTGCTTGCGTAGTGTATTTGCTGGCTTAGAATTTTGATACACAATTTTCAACGACCCTTTTTCAATTGAGGGATTAAAAAATATATTCTATAAATGTTACCTTGCGTCGAACAAATTACTGCTCGTATCTATCTATTCTGTAACTCACTTCAGTAATTTTAGGTCTACATTAAACTTATATTTGAATGAACGATGCGATACTAAGCCGATGACGCTCCGACTTCCAGTCACAGCTTACTTATGTTTCTATTAACCAAAATTGACAATTCCTATGCAGTGGTTGACCTCAATAGCGCCTGTAGCTTTACAAGGACTGGGTAATTAGGGCAAGCTAATGGATGGTATGGTCGTGAAGGGTTTCGAATGGATATGGATTGACATGTCCACTGCCTCTGATGGATGACGGTCCAAGCGGATCTCATAAAAGACGTGATTATCCTAAAAATGGAAAAGCGATGATGGGATGTCGAATCTAAATTATACCATCGCAAATTGTGTAAAGCTCCAATCATTAGCTGATAATACTTATGTTATCTCTTGTATAAAATAGAACAAAAAAAAATTGCTTCATTTTTAAACAAAGTACAATTAAGCCTTGCAAATTACAAACCAAGCCCATGTCGCGGCGATCGTTTTGCGAGTAAGTTTATTAAACCACGTGCATTCGCTCTCAGCGTCCGAGCGCGAGAGAAAATGAAAATTACCTAATCGCCCCATAGTTTGCATACACGACCGCAGCCACGTGCACTCGTAAAAAGAGATGTAAAAGGGCAAATGTAGAAATAAAAATTTGCACGGGTATCTTAGAACGCCATTACTGTTTTATTTGCGAGTTTCCTGCGAGCACGCTTTCAAAAGAATAAACGGCCATCATTACAGTCGGTCGCTGCACACGAATTTCTTTCATGTCTATTCAGTCGTAGGATTCCGAAGCAGTTTGAATAGTGCACCAGAAAATAATCGCCATAGTAAAGCACAATCGTTGACTGGAAGGGTGCCAAGTCGTCGTTTCGCAGCGTGCGATTGTACGTGGTTTTCCTATGTGTTTTGCTTCAATGGAATTAACAAGTCCCCATGCAATTGCCGGTAACGTTGGAGCTGTCAAAGGTCGCCAACTGAATCGAATTACCACGACCGGTGTCCGTATCATGACATTTCGCTTATAAAAGTAAATAGAACTTTTTGGTTCTGTTTGACTCATCCAAGTTTCTTGCGCTGCCATGACACAATTAATATTATTCGTTTCAAAATACAAAAGAAACCAAACTTCAATAAGACGTACTTCTTTATTAATGAACGTTACGAAACCAACTTGTATTTTCTTCGCGGCAAGAAGTTTTTCATCTACGTTTTCATTTTGCAAACGAGAATTTTATTACATAGAACCAGGACCGTGACTTATTCAATATTCATTTTAGAGATTATTTCTAAAGGAAATCTGGGATTATTTTCGTCGGATAAATATCGTTTCTTTGTAAACTCAGTTTAATTTTTAATTAATTGAAGGTCGAAGTTGAAGATGGAGTAAGTACGGACTTAATTTTACTCATTATATAATGACATACCTTTCTTATTTCAACAGACTTTAGGATACGACGATTGTACTTGCTGCATTTTAAAGTAATAAATGTCAAAGTATGGTTTCACGATAAATATATTTTAACTGCAAAATGCAAAAGTTTAAATTTAAAATTTGCTTTAATAGTTTGGTTACATATTTTGTACATGACATTTTAAAAATCTTAACGAATAATTTATGTTGCGTCTGAATAGATGTATAAATTTTTATTATGATTTGTAGAAACATTAACAACTTTGAGATGGGTCTGTTCAACTGTTTAAACCAAAGTTGCCTTCAGGCTTTTTGTCGCATGTGCGTATTTTGCACACCCGCGCAAAAAGCTATCTGTGGCCGGTGGATTTCAGCCAGCCACGTCACGATGGGTGACAGTGGGGCCAGCGATTTATTAAACTTTTTCCATCTACCTTTTTCACTCGTCCACAGCATTGTTTGGGATGTTGCTACACAAAGAGTAAACGACAATACAACTGGCTCCGCGCCAGCCGTATCACATCGTCAAGAAACAGCGAACTTCGTTTAATTTTACCGACAGTCGACAAATTTTAAATGAAAATTAACGTTAACGAACTCGACAATAGCTGTTTAAATTTTAGAATTAATAGGATTAAAATCCCGCCTTTGTAATTACGTCCGCAATAACCCTTTAGGTATTACTAATACAAATCAATTCAATTTGTAAGAGTTCAAACCGCGTCGAAGTTAATTTTGGACAAACTTAATTCGATTATAAACTTTTGCTTCGTGGAATTCATTTGTTTTATTAGAAAATATGAATAAGAAATGAAAGCAACGAAATCGCTTGAATAAATTGCTGACACTTCATGTTATTCAAAAACGTCACAAAACTCCGCGTTACGAGAGCTCTTGAGAGTCAATCCTGTGCCGAACTGGCTCCTTTTGCCTACTTGGAAAGTGCGCCGTTGTAAGAATATTTAATTTGATACCTTTATAGGAGCATAATCTGACAACGACCCAAGAGGCCTTTCGGCCAAACCCGTTCAGGAAAATTGTTTCATTTCATTTCATAAAGAAACAATTTTGCTTTTGTTTATTTATTTGCTAACTGATTTATATTAGGTAACTTTCAGTGTTGTATTTAACTTAATCAACAAAATAAAAGCCGCAATCTATTCTAGACCTGGTAAAGTTGACCCGGTTTAGCCAGACGACTCATTCTGTAAATAAAAGATTTATTATACTTATAAAACAGACTCGTTCTATAACAACTTGTGTATTTCTATAAATAATATTGAATTTTAAAACTCAGTATCGGAAATTTACGGTAAGGTTTAAATTACTGAAATAACCCTTTAATAACTGGAGCATGTTTAAAATTACAATATTGAACTAGATGGTAATCATGTCCAAATATTTTGATAACATTTCCGTTGCGGTGACCTAAATAATAGAAATTATACAAAACGTTGGGCCGTAGCAATAAAATCTTACGTCCAAATAGAAAGCAGTTTCAAATAAGTAATATGGAATAAGGACGTTATAGATGCCTCAGAGAAGATTATCGCGACCGCATCACCGGAAAAACTGACATATATGCGGAGATAAATCCCGGGATATTATTTATTGGAAATGCGGTACGATCGCAGTGATCCGATATGGGTTTCGATAAAATATCCAACGCTAAAGCTGGTTCTGTTGGGTACCGTTTTCTTGGAAAGTTTTGGGTCAATGCACACCGACGTCCAGTGCAAAGTCCTTTGCGTTTTTTTTTATTACAAAATAAGTGTAGATTCCGGTACCAAAACGAGTGCAGTGAGTGTATGAAGATTTCAAGAAGTGTTTTTTTAACTTATAACTAAGACACTATTACACAGCAATTAATCTATTACGAGAACATGTATAAATTGTGAAATTGCGGAGCGGATATATTATTGCTATAGATACTGGCAGTAAATTTTATGCTATTTACTGTAATCAGGGCAAAACTTACGACTGTCTGGGGACTTGGCCACAGCGCAGCGCATGCGTCACCCCAGGAGAGGTGATAATAAAACCAGCTAGGTAGATTTCTCTGAATAAAGCTCTTCACAGATGAAGCTATAAGCATTTGAATATGTGTCAAAGCAAGAACTCTTGTCGGCATTTTTTTTATCATATCCAGGACGGTCCGGGTCGTTCTTCTCCGTCGCGTTTTTTACATCATCAACATCCTAGGTCGAGATCCATTCCCGTCTGAAGGTTTACGTACATTTTATAGGGCTGAGCTATTCGCACCCACCATAGTCCTTATTGCCCTAATTACTACTTTGGTATACATGGGAAAAAATATAAGTTAAGGGCAAAGGGCTGGTCGGTCACTAATTGAATATGATAAAAAAAATCTGTATTAAATAAAAAAATATATAATTAGGTATATAGACTATTCATAAATAACAACATTCATTCATTCATTTATAATTTTACTATAAGTTTACTATTATTATATTATTTTTATTCATTTATAATTTTACTATTTTATCGTTAAGATCACTTATCATTTTTGACCGTATGACGTCATACGGTATAATGGCAACGAACAACCGTACTCGCAGATTTGGTTGACGACACTAATACGAAATATCACCCTTTCCTATGTCAAACCGTCAAACGTGTACAAAGCTTACTATGTACAGGTTTTTGTAAAAACTTAGGTTTGTTAATAAGATGACGTCACGTAGGTCAAATGGGTCATTAGTGTAAAACCATGTCGAGATGTTATGGTGTTACACTATATTTTGGAAAAAAGTTAAAGATTATGTTAGAAACATGAGCAAATACAAATTTAAAAAATATCTCATAGACTGGCGGGATAGTCTTGATCATAACGATACTGAAAACCTAGCTCACGAAATGCATCTCTTTGAATGCGCAGACAAAATTAATTCGATCGATTTCAATGTCCGGCGCACTGTCTAGCTTAGTGAAATTTTTTACTTGTATTGTACGAGCGTTATTTATGCAGGTATACGTAGGTGTTTTAAAAAGAATCTATGTATTTTTATTATCTACTAGCTTTCCGACCGCGGTTTCACCCGCGCTTAATGAGTTTTCCCGTAGGAATGAAGTGTTTTTCGCGTTAAAAAGTAACCTATGTCCTATTCCAGGATCTAACCTATATGTGTGCCAAGTTTCATTTCGATCCATCCAGTGGTTCAAGCGTGATTCTGCAACAAACATCCAAACATCCAAACTTTCGCATTTATAATATTAGTAGGATTCTCAGAAAATAAATAAGTACTTAACAAATAAAATACCTAACCTTTGATAAACTTTTTATAAAATTTTGAGATAAGTATGTAATTTTGTCCGCCAACTCAAGCGGGACATAAAGTAATCACCTTCTTTTCTCTTCGTTTTACCTATACCTATAACCAAACACACTTAATATTTTATAAAAACTTCCTCGTCTTGAAGAGCTTACCAAAAAATGGGACATTTAAAATGTAACCTCCCACATCTCTTGCAGCCGTTGCCTTGGCACGTAAATTTCCCGTGAAATGTGTCCTCGACGTAATTTTTTAAAAGCATTGCAAACATACGAGGCTGATATCGTACCCTAATATAAAAGTATTTAATGCTTTATTATTTTTAATGCTCTGAATTTAAATATTAACTTCTGTGATTTTTTTTAATTGTGATTTTCGAATATTTAAGACAGGTTTACTTTACAAAAATATTAAATAACGTGGAAATATAAAAAATCTATATTAAGTATTTTAAGATAAGATAAGAATCAATTTGCATCTTATAATATTTGTTAGAAAAATGCTACACACTCAAGTGTTCGCAAAAATAAAAAACTATAGAAATATTTAAACTAATTACTTACCACATAGTGCAATTAGTGCGAGAAACTTCATTTTCGCTGTCTCGTTTCGCTCTCTTAGTTCCAAAACATTATGTTCAATTTCACGTTCACAATAAATTCAAATTAAAAGTTCATTTAGTCACATCGTTTGCAACTTCCACTATGCGACCGTCCTTGTTTTCATAATTAAAATAACCACTCTCAATTTTTTATTTGAATTTGGAATCACGACGCTGGATTAAAAAGATTTTTCTTTTGATATTTAAATTGTGAGATTACGAATGGCCAGTGTTTACAATTCACCGGTCGCGATGTTGGGCCATATTAGAGCGATGACGCGCGCGCGTCCTCCCTGGGAGCGATCCGTCTGCCGAATGTCCTTGGTTTTCCCGCTAGGGTAACGTCATGCGCACTGTGAACTCCCCTAAAGGGTCCTTAAGTGGATTAAGTTTTTAAACTTTGACAATTGATAAAATGGGATCGAGTTTGTTAAGATGGAATGGTTAAGTGAAAAGTTGCAAATGAAAACGCCTCTTAGTTTCCTGTCTGAAAATCGTGGGTCGATCGGAGCGCTGAGCGGGCACGTGCTAATTGAAAATTAAAATTTACCTTGATTCAACCTTGCTATAATCAACAATACTGATTACTTTTATGAATTTAGTTAATAAACACACAAACGAAATTTGAAATGGATTAATTCAGCCAATCGCCTGGAGGCTTATTTGAAGCAATGGCGCTGACGTTCGTCTAGAAATGACTTTTTCATTCCGTTCCACTTGTCAAACCTACATCACTCACCAGATTTTATTGAATTTTCATTATTTCTCTCCTCTTTTCTTCTAACTCATCAGCTTTGACCATCTGTGACATATCTACTGTGTGCTTGGTAGGTTGTGACCCTAATATAAAAATTTGCTTTATTAGGGTAGGCAAAGAATTTGGACCTCCTTGCAGCGGTTAAAATCTATTATTATTGTTATATTGGGTAATGTGACGTGTTATTATATGCTACAAGCCGCTGACTATCATTTAGAAATCTTAATAGAGCAGTTACCAAGATTTTATTCAACATACCCTATATTTATGGAGTGTAGCAATTACTACGAGATTGCGTAGACCGGTATGCTTCGACTGTAGCAAAATGCTACGCATTCATTGTAGGTTAGACATCTAAAGAATATAATAGACAATGGCAATGTTGAATTCCAGTTATAAGTTCAAGGTATTAGTTTTATTATTAATTTAATCTTTACTTATAAAGCGAAACAAAGCTTTAAAAATAATATTATTTGTTCAGAAGCTATTTCACAAAATAAGGTATATGCTCAAACTATTAACCCTAATAAAAAGAACCACAAAAAATCAGGAAATATAATGGATATTTATTTTTGAAGGTTTAGTGCATTCATATTTAACTTCTCTATGAAAGAATAATCTGAGTATGAGAAGTAAACGTATAAAAAAATGTGTTTAATACTAATATAATAATAAGAAAACAGCATAGTTCCGTTATCAGAGGATAAAAATATCTGAAATAAACTTGATTACTCTCCGAAACGAACCGACCCTTATAGATATAAAATTGGGGTGTTGAACTTCGGGAGACAAACATCCTCGAGAAAACTGAAAGTCATTTTATCGTCATACGGTCGACAACATCCAAACATATATCCTAGTGTGATGAGTACACTGACGACAGAATTTCATTTCATACAAAAAAGTGTTTATTGAGATGTGGCGGAATGTACTTCATAATTTACACCCGGTCCTCGTAAACTTACCTACTACCCTTATAACACTAAAAATTCCATGTGTCAAGAAAGTTACGCTGTGACCTCGCTCCCGAAAGACAAATTTATTTATTAATGCGAGGGTGAAAACTCTTTTGGAGACCAGGCGCAAGCGGCGGCATGAAGGACTAGCTACTAACATTAAATTATGATAACTAAGATCATCATCATTCTCCTGCCCTGTTCCCTTTATTTGGGGTCGGCGCTTATAACTAACTAAGATATAAGTGCTAAATACGTAATGTTTTAATTTAGCCACAAAAACTTATTATACCTATCTGTTATTATCCAAGCATTGACTTTATAAAAGTGGATAGGTAAAGATGTTTTGCAATAATATATGGGTACATGTGATTCAGTTAGTGACAAATGCGCTTCCGAATGCGAGCTTTTTTCTATAGAATAGAATAGGAGATATCTTCCAGCCAAACTACGAAAGGGTGGTGGTAATGACAGGATATACGTTAATCTACAAAAGTCTTTCTTTAGACCGAAAAGATAAATCATCAACGGCCCGTTACAGTCCACTGCTGGACTATGAGCCTCCTCCACTTAAGTGGAGAGTTTTTCCATAATCTTCACGCTTGGCAGGCGGGTTGGAGATCGCAGATTAAAAGGTTACTGTATCAGAGAGCGCTGTTGCCCGTTCCCTGTTCAATGTGTAGTCCCTAAGTCGCCTCTTACGACACCCACGGGAAGAGTAGGGGTTGGTAACAAATGTATTCTACTCTGCCGTCACCACACGGCAAAAGATAAATAGCGCTTGATGAAAAAGCAAGGTGCCTAGCTACAGCAGCAATAAAACAAACAGGACTGCCTACCGGAGCGTGTAAAACCGAAATCTAGGACTAATCTAAATATACCCGGACGTATCACGGCCTTTGTGTGGCACTACCGTCAGTGTTATTTTATTAGCCATCAAAGTGTCCGTACGGCTGAGGCACGAGTACGATCCAATTATTTTGCTTGCCTTGCTAGTGCTCGGAAAAGGTTTCAAATGAACAAGTTAAAGAACGCACATTTGCTTAAAAATGTTAGATCATTTTGTATTAGCCAGCTTTATAAATAGGGGACCGCGGGGCTTGTTGTAACAGGAGTAAGTAGTAACAGACCTTTTTCAATAGGAATTTAATTTTTTTTTTACCTAATCTTACAATTATAACGCGCCTAGCCGTTTTATCACAGCCAGTGTCCCGCCAGGTGACGCTGTGAGTGGGTGTGTGCAAGCGCTTCGTTGTCGCCAGGTAACGTATAATTTTACTTTCGTAAATTTTTGGTTAGCTTTACTATTTTTGACCAATTGGAGATTTCTGTATTTTATTTGATGCTAAAATATGACTATTTATGATGTTGTGTAACAGTTTTCGAGATCAATAAGTTGATTTAATAGTTATCGTGATAAATATTAAGAACTATACCTAGGAGCCAGTTGTAACAAAATCTTGGGGTTTGTTGTAACATGTTAATATGTAAGGTAGAACTAAGAGATAATTACGAGACTTAATTTAGAGGTTTATAATTTAATTTACTGTGATTTTAAAGTGCCATGTTGATACATTAGTACCTATAGTAGTAGTACATAAGTACAAAACAAGATAAATTGTTAAAACTTAAATTTTTAATTTGTTGATTATATAAATAGTATGTTTCAGTTAATTATTTAATAAAATATATATATTATAAAATACCTAGTTAGCCTTTGTTGTAAACAAAGCAAAATGATTCAAGATGTTAAAACATTAAATGATTGAAAGTGTCACATTTTTGTTTTTTTATTGTTGTTACTACCTGCCCCAATATATGTTACAACAAACCCCAAGCACGGGGTAGGTTGTAACACTTCCCTTTTTTTAATAAAAAAATAATTGTGAAAGAGTTACCTGTAGATTTGATATTTTTTCGATTTGACTTAATAGAAGAATACTTAGAGTATCAATCAAAGTTTAGTTAGTGGTAATTTAACTAAGACACCTCAAGATATATCGTTATTTTTCAAAATTGTTACAACAAGCCCCTCGCTCCCCTACTATATTTTTTTTAATAATGTGCTCAAAGCATGATAAGACATGTAAATAACATCTACACAAAAGAATAACGCAGACACAGATATTCAAGTCCATACTTTCCGCCTTGAACACAAACAGTACTGGATGCAACATTTCATAAAAATAAATTCCTTACCAGCTTGTTAGAGTAAAAATCAATCAAGCGGAAAGCCGCTGAGCGTTACGTATTTTTGTCCTCTCTCCGCCCCTGGGATGCAACGTCAGTTCTCATCAGTTCCAGAGACAGCCATTGGGCAATTTTCTTATACAGCCGTAAAAATAAAAGCCACAGCATTTGTGTGGTGAATCGATTTCCTGATATCCGGTCTGTAGTGTTATTGTTTATTGTCTGTCGATAGGAGGAAACTTTTATCTTCTTTCACAACATAATAATAAACTTGCAATATACTATTGTTGTAAGGTATAATGACTATTGGTGTAACTTATCACAGTATTTTTATAAAAAGAGGTCAACAAACGTGCTTCTTGTATATATTTATCTTTCAGGTAAGTGTACTCGTACTCGTTTTTAAATTACCATTACATTAATGCTTTTAATATTATGAACTCCATCTCTTTAATAAGCTAAAAAAGCTTACAGTCAGAGAGTTACTATTTTATTTTTGAACGGGCCATTAGTTGTAACCCGATTAGTTATTTATTAATCTAATTGAACATCAGCTTAAAAGCGTCACAAAATAATACCGACCAACCAAATAGTTGAGCCGTTCGGAAGATAAATAGTTGAACAGTTTCTAGTTGATCCGTTTAGTTAATTGGAATCGAAAATTTATCAATCGAATCGGAATGGAAAATTTATTAGAAAAGTAACGATGTGTTATGCAACTAGCATAATGTTCCAACTGCTAAACTGATGAAGTCCATAGCGGATCCGGGGCACGATTGCGAGATATTTTGCTAGTACGAACTGAGCATCGAGAGGGGCTAAATGTAACGACGTTTGAACGTTGTTCAAGCCACCCGCTGGCGCATAGATTCTTCCCAAGAGAAATTTCGTAGTGGCAGAATAATGCTTAGAATAAAGCATTCAATCCCCAGCTCTTGTGAATGTTATCAGACAACTACATGCATACGACAGTATTTATCATAATAATAAACGTTTAATATTGCATTAAAACTTTAAAAGACCAATAGCAAAGCATAATGGTGTATTTAATAGGCAGTGTTTAAAACTGAAAAGTTAGAATTTAAAATAGGAATTTATAATAGTACTTACTTCCTCAACGACAGTTACCTCTTAGTATTTACCTCATCGTACTGTGTGGGTTTTAGGTAAGGTTGATGATGGAACTCACAAGCCCCTGCTATCAGAGTTAGTTTCTTCTCTAATTAGCCAATCTGATCGTGACTGTGCCATCAGCACCAGTATGATCCTAAAGTATGATTTCATCAATTTAACAATGTCCGTGACTATACTCTTATATCCAGATCACTGTTATTTTTTCATTATTAGGATATTTCAGTATCCCGTTCCATTATCCCGTCTAGTCTAGTAAGGATATAAAAAATAAATATAGAGATTGTAATGCTCGTGCAATATCGTATTTCTCTGCTGTTTTTATACAGCCGGTAATGCGCTTTTAACCTAAATAATGAATTGCTGGAAACACCGTCTACAATAATCTTCGTTTATCTTTTCTCTCCTGTGTCTAGTAGAGTTTACACGCGTCTAGGTTTTCGTTAGTTTGTTGTATCTGTTACTTTATCAAATAGATACCAAAAACGCTAAAAGTTGTAAGATTAAATTATAGTAATTCAGAAAAGTTAAAAATATAAAAATTCAAAATTTAAGAATATATTCTGTTGTGATGGAACTTTCTACGAGTAAATAAATTTTGTGACAATTCGATAATATAAAATATCTAGGAGTATTGTCCTAATTATTTTACATGAACTTTTTACTATCATTTAATTCATACAAACGAACATAATATAATCACGCTCCTATCCCCAAAAGTATGAGCAGACCTTTACTGAGCTTCCAAGGATATTATAGAAGATATCATTTGATTCAGTACGAATAGTACTTTACGGTTACAGCAGAAAGAGATTGCACCTACTTTCTTATTTCTGTTACAACTCTAGTGCGCTCTTAAAAAGTCCGCTGACCGAGGTTGCGTTCGCTCGCATACCCCTTTAAACCAGGGCCCAGAGAAAATAGGAAGAGACATAACGTACGTCGCTTGCTTGTTTCCATTTTTACCAAGTAGAAAACGTGCCTTAGAATTTCGGATGCGGTAACGAATGTACGTAAGCCACTCTTTAAACATTAAAAAGCTGTGCTCCAGATAAACTTAAGAAGATGTATGTGCCGACACAGAAACAAATACACAGCAGACAAACATCATCTATATTATCTTGACTGCGAAAATTTAATCTGTAAACAAGTGCTATTCATTAGTGTTCTGTTTCGATGTGAAAAAGTATAAAAGTTAATATGAAGGAAGGAAGGAAGATTATATTTTTTGCTCTGTTGTTTTCAATCTCTGCACGTCTATTTTTTTAATTGGTACCCTCCTGGGCTGACTGAGCTAGCAAACAACTCACCTGTAATATTTTTGTAAAAGTATACGAATTAATATAAATAGGTATATAATATGAATAAAACTTCAGTAAATATGTACGTAAGTCATGTGGGATCGATGATGATTTCATTAAGAAAAAAGCTTCTTTTTTCGCTCTTTCAGTTCATCTGCATGCTCATCGAACTTCCTATTATCATTATTAAGATAATTGTGCCTGTTTAATTTAGCCAATGATTGAACAAATTTCAAATATCGCAATGAATGAGTTTTCTTATTCATTTTCGTTCTATGGAACTTTCTCAAAAACTTCTTGTATAATTCTTCAGCGTTATCTAAATCATATAATCGTACTTTACTCATATTTAATTTATGTACAGGTCCTGGTATAAAATTTGATTGCCGCAAGACGTTAACACTTGAAGCGCCTGTTTCACTGCTGTCTAGAAAACCAAAAATTTAAACAATCAATTAGTTAAAACTGAAAACGAAGTGTCTCGAAGAACATTTTTTATGTAAGTGCCGACTTACATGGTGTAACATTAACTGCGTAACGTTGATAAACATAGGCAGGACTCTGATCAGCATAAGTATTAATCACGTAAACATTACTATTATTTTTATTTTGTACATTTAATTTTTCCATTTTATTCCAATTATTAACGAAATTCAAATACGCTTGGTTTTCCTCCGCCGCAGAATTGTATACTTTGTCATATTTATTTTTGAAAAATAAAAACTTAGGCCTAGCAACGGTATCTCTCCAAAGATAGACAGTTTCAGAAACATCAAACAGCGCTAAAAATAATAGGACGCTGAGAATCAAAGATAATAGTGAAACCGCCATATCCATGAAAAACAATTGCTTATTACTTTTACTGTTTTCCTATTTTTCGCAGCACGGAATTGATTTTTATCGCATTTGATAGCAATCATACGGCTCTTTATATTCAATTATCTTTCGTAAAAATATATGAAAGTGTTATCTGACTCAATTCCCATATCAGTCCTAAGAAAATATTAAATGGCATAATCAGGTAATACACACCTACCCTACACCTACCCTACACCTATCCTACAATTATTTGAAATACTAAAGAAGCATTAGATAAGAACTTTTGCATCCATTCGTAATCTAATTAAATGCGAAGTTTAACAGTAAACTATGAATATTTTACGGATATTTATTAGGTAATATTATACCAATGGTACCACCAAACCACACTGAGAGTTCACTAAGACCTGATCATTGAATGCTTGAGCACTTGGGGACATAATATGAACAATAACAACATGGTAGTGCAAAAAGGACCACCAAGAGAAAGGAAGTAGGTACCTATACTTACTTCGTTAAATTCTAGGGATGATGACTGTTTCTATTCAAATAAGTCACAAGCAAAAAAGAGAATTAGTTTCCCAAACGTAAAATTACAGGTAAGTGTTTGGCGGAGGTACGCGAAATATCGCCGTTTGCGGACATCCATCGCCCTGCCGCCTCGCCGCGCCGGCTCGATCCAAACCTTTATTTATCACTGATGCTTTTAGCCGCCTCTTCCGCCTCCCTAAATAACAATATACTATGATTAACTGTTTGAGAGTGTACCTACAACTTATATCCAAAGGTTCCTGGGTTTAGTTTAACAAAAAATACCACAAGTGCTATAGAAACCAACTCTATTAGACAAGACATGATAGGTAGGTAAGTGACAACTCAACTTTGTGTAATCGGAATTTCGTGAATTCTGACTGAGGTATATTTTTGCGATCCAAACTGAGAACCCTTACTTTTTCCAGCAATTATTAATACTCTCATTTATCATAAGTACAACTTTATTTTTAAAAAGTATTTTTTTATGTTTTATTTTGTAAAATGTAAGCCATAACCAAGTTTACAAAATTAAAGAAGCACTGTTTTGGATCTCTATCCTGATAACTTGATCAGCTGGCCCGATATGTTTTTAAGACTAGATTTGACACATGTTATTGTAAAAAAAAAGTCCTGCGCCGTAATGATATAAATTATTCAATCGCCATACAATTTTATACGTTTGAATAATTCCGTTCAAAACGGTCCTTTCCAAACATCATCGAAGTTCATAGATGATTTATGACGCGAGGTAGGGGGACGAGAACACTGTTCAATGATCCGAACATCCATCCACGACATGAAAAAATTACGCTTATTTTGAACGAAGGTGATTCACAAAAAAATTACTGCATTTTTATTTTATTATTCTACGAGGCGTACCAATCATAAAAAATACCTTCATTTATCTATGGTACAATTAGGTACAAAAACGTATCTTTTACTCCAATAACTAAAGTTGTTGTTTAGTTAATTGGTGTAAAAGATACATTTTTTTTTTCAATTTTTATTTGTTTTATGTTTTTATTTGATCGCACTTTCAGACTTTTGCCAAAATCTTGTTACAAAGTAAGTTTTTCGCTTTTTGCGTGGTGATAGTCAAATATTGCTGTAACGTAGTTGTAAAACCCAAACAAAGTTGTGCGTATTAAATTAAGTGTTGATGAATGGCCGACGATTAACCCTCGAATTTCAGCGCCGAATTACAGCAGTTCCAGACGTCGCCAGAACTTTTCTTTAGGTGATAAACGCTTTCGCAAATTGCCCACATTTACTCTTCGTGCAGGAAACCGCTGCTAATGTGGCCTGAGTGGAATTCCTCTTTGTGAGCCCTTACATCTTTATTACTCATACACATTTATTCACACGGCATTGAATACCGTACACTCATTGCAAATCGATCGAGCCATCATCATCATCGTGTGGGTTGTAAGATCGACAACTGACCTCACAAACCCTGGTGTCAGTGTTATAGAGCCGCCAAAGGCCACTGACTTGGCTCATGTGACGACCAGATAGTAGCCGGCCAACGGCCATAAATCAATACTTATATTATGCGAAATACGCTTAATAGTATATTATGCGAAAGTAAATGTCTGTCTGTCACGCTCTTACGGCTCAACTACGAAACCGAATTTGATGTTTAGTACAAAGATAGTTTGGTACCCAAGACCGGACATGGGCTACTTTTTCTCACGGTATCATACTAATAGGTACCTCACTGCATTAAGATTATAAAAACTAACAGCACCATCTACCGTCTTCGCTCGCAACGATAAGCATATCTCCCTCCGCGTTCATAGATGACGCTGTAGTTTTAGAAATGGAGAAAATCCACAAATAAAAGCATAGCCGTGGACGAGCAGCTAGTACAATACTTATACCTATATAGGTAATATGCAATGTAAATTTGTTATTGTAAATTGGAATTATTAATTAACGAACGATAAATTATTCAATATTTTGTTACATTTTAATTATTTACGAGTAAAAATAGCCATTTATTATAGGTATAATTTTTTAATTCACTTTGTTTTATATACAACAAAAAAATTACTCTAATCTAGGTACTACAGAAAAAAGCTTGACAAAAAAGCAAATGAACTAAAGCAGTGAATGATACTTTTTGTTTACATTTATTTTACAATGGTACATATGTCTGTGCAATGTGAAAAATCATACTAACTAGATTTTGAATCTAACAGATACTACCTTTAGATAACGTGGTACGTAATTTAAAATAGCAAAAAGGCGAATTCGTGGAAGTTTATTAGGTACTATTATAATTTCGACTTGACGAGCGGTAGGAGCAGGATATTGAGCTCTCCAACTTTAGCGTCAACAAAGCAGTTTGATGTAGTTCCCTCAAGTTAGACAAGCAGCGGCTCCGATATTTATGACAACTTCCTCGGCTGAATACAAACACGGAGTTCACAACTAGCTTAACCCTTCGAGAGAACTCGCCGTCGTCGCGCCGAGCGGAAATCCCAACTATTTGTGGAAATTCAATGGTTCTGTTGTAGTCCCCTAGCGCAGACTTTATCTTAATAAAGAGAGCTCAAATTTTAGTTAATTATTTTTCTGTATAAATTCTAAATATATTTAAACTTAGTTATTTGGAAAGCATTATCTTTTATGTTGCAATTGCAGAGTGTATGTTATTAGTTTTAATATAATCTTCTTCTATATTGTGAGTTTGTCACCGAAGTTAGATTACCAAAAAGGTGATGGCTGAAAACAGCATAGCTGACGCTATCGCCTTTTCGTTGTCTTACTTATTTTAGTTTCTGTACCTACTACTTGGTACATATTGTTAACGTAATGACAATGAATAAATGTCTTCTTATTCTTTTTTCTTCTTAGTTAGTTCTACATGGTATCAATAATGCCAATAATTCGCGTATTGATTGGGTTGCGTATATCTACTAAGAGTTGGTGCAGGTTTAGTTGTCGTGATAAGAACTATTGTTTTCTGCCTCGAATCGTTTCTATTAGCGTAAGGGAATAGCTTCATCCTCGCCAATTCTTTTTCCTGCTTCGAAAAATCAGCATAGATATTTGGAACCACCATCACTCTCTGTCCAGGTTGCGTGTTGATATTATTAATGTGTCTTAAAGTATTTAAAAAGTTATTGTAACGATATTGGTACTCTTGTTGATTCACATAACTTTTGTTATAACTTATTATGAAGTTTTGGAACAATCTTGGTGCGTCATTATAATTAAAATTTAGTACACTTACTTGTTTTGACACACCGATCAGGAATATTAATAAAGATGTTGCATAGTAAATTATCATTGTATTTTTTTCTAAATATTTAACATACCTCTAACATTCAGTACGTTTGTATTGGTTATGGTGATAAACACTACTATATACTAGGTAAGAGATAAATCATAATAATTCATAATAAGATGGCCATTCTCTTATCTGTTAATTTTCCACATTGATTTCGAGGGAGTAGATGCATTGTAGGTATAAACCGCTGGCCTACGATATATATCTGTCGTGGCCATATCGTAGAATTGACCACATCATGAAATTTTCGATCAAGTTGACCAGATCATTAAATCGTGAACGTTTCACGATTTTGTCGTCCACGATTGGCCATATCGTGAAAATAGGGCATCCATGAAATATTTAATAAGAATCTAAATTATGCTTGGTACCTATTGTTCTCTAAGCCCGACAGACATTTTCAGAGTACTTTTTCATCATAAACTCTTTTTTCTTCCTTATTTTAATAACGAATTATTAACTTTTACATTGCGAGAAATAACGCGGCCGCCATGTTGTTACATAAACAAAGCGCTTCAAGCGCCTCTATCGGCAATTAATGTAATAATTTTACAATATGATCAAATAATCTTGACCATTTCATGAAGTAGCTGCGTGTTTTTTATTTTTGAACATATCGACAAACGATATCTTATCATTGATCTGGCCAAGGCACATCATGATGTGGCCAAGGGACAGTGAAAATTTCATAAAATGTGTCGATTTCATGAAATGATCGAAAATTTCATGATGTGGTCAATTCTACGATATGACCACGACATATCCATTAAGAAAGAAAAATTAAAGTTGAATCATAATATTATGATGTTTTCTAATAAATATTATTAATACGGATATTTTACAAGTTTCAACTGAATAAGAAAGAAATAACTTACCTTTCTTAGTTACTTTCTTATTAGTAAGCATTATTAATGTGTAACTCTTTCTTATGCCAAAACAAAGCCCAAAGGTTTAAAGGAAAAATAAAACCAGCATTTTTTTACCACGGGAAACTCTTGAATTCTCACGGAAAGAATGTTATAAAAACGTACAGGATATAGTAAAGAAATGCCAGGTGGACTGATGACCTGAGGAAGGTCGCTGGTGGTAGCTGGATGAGGAAATCGGGTGATCGTGCGCTTTGGCGTGCCCTTGGGGAGGCCTACGTCCAGCGGTGGACTGCAATAGGCTGATTGATTGAGTAAAAAAATGCGGTTGTTCAAGAGAAAGTACCTGTATTAATGTGCCCTGTATATGAGCTGTTGATGAATAAAAAAAGGTGTTTCCAACAAACCGATTGTTTTTTATTTAGGCATCGTAATCAATTTTGATTCCATTTTTAGGCGCGTATTCAGTTTTATTTATATTAATATTCCAATTTGGTTCAGTAGTCTTCCCCGCTGTTGAAGGATATAGTTTATCTTCAAGCAATAATTTTTCAGCATCAGAAAAATCTGAATAAAAATTTGGTCCCACTTTAACGATGTTTTCAGGCTGAGAATTTATGTAATTGATATTCTTTAATGTTTTAATATAATTGTTATATCTGAACATAAACTCATTCTGATCCTTGTACCGCTTATTGTAATATTTGATGAAGTTTTTAAAATACTCAGGTCCTTTTTCTAAGTTAAAAGTAATGAAAGGTGCAGGTAATTTTGCTCGATTTATTTTCAGTGGAAGCTTTTGCTGCGCCTTTATCTCTGCTAAAACTGCGAAAATAAATACCCAAAAACACTTTTTCATTATTGATTGACTGCATTGAAAAAAATCTTTATTAGAAACAAATAACAAATCTTCTTATGTAATTAAGTGGTTAAATTTCTATTATACGCAAAACAATCTGTTTGCTATTATCTCATGGAATTTGCGACGGTTGTTTCTATCGATTTTTTTTCTTTCGCAAATGATGATTTATTCAATGCGTCATCCACCCAAAAATCAATATCTCAAGTTTTTGATCCTTTTTAACTGAAATGGTCAACGTTGCTCCCATCAAAACCAATCACATACATGCAACAACGCCATAACAACCATCTCCACAACCCGAAAGTAATGATCAGAACTATTATTACTACCTGGTACTATAATATAATGCCCTGTGCTTGTACCTGTTGTTGTTACTAGTACCGACAAATGTTAATATATGTTGTTATGTTAAATGTTATATGTTAATGTTATTATTATTTTTATAAATATAAGGTAGTATGCTTGCAGTAATTTTATAAAAATCTCGAGTCCATCCAAGGGACTGCTTTTTAGAGACTTCAGTTTTAGTTTTTCAGTAGTAAAAATCGGCTCATAACGACGAGACTCTAATACTGCTCGATGCATTACGAGCTTATATCGAGTTTTCGAATAGACTCGAGTTCGCCATCAGTGCTCGAGCCTATTGTGCGCTCGAGTTCGTTCATGCAAAGAGTCGCGCTCGAGTCTGGTAAGTAAGTGATGAGCATAGTATTATGGTGTGGTGTGAACTTCATGGGTTTATATTGATAGCTGGTGTTGAGAACAATTGCTTCGAATTTCGAACAAAGCTTAAGTTTAATTTTCAACTCGAGTTAGGATTACGACTCGAGTTCTTTCTTATACTTATGTCCGTGCTCCGAAGACCTGTGCTCGATTTGACCCTGGAATCGTGACTGTATTAGTCTACCGAGTACTAATAATAATATCTAAAATTGAGTTATCACGTATCGTTCAATTATAAAATTGAGTTGAGTTAGAGTCCCAGACTCGAGTTTTCTACAACACTGTCTTGTATAATCTTAATATGATAGCGCTACGACATGAAAATTGCTTACAAACGCGAACCATTTGAGGAAAGTCCGGATACTGCGACAGGGAAAGGGTCGGTCGCTCCAGTCGCTATATCGAGCTAACTATTTAAATCCCCAGATACACCCACATATTCAATGCCTTTTGCATTCCGTTTTGGTATTTTATTCGATAAAATAATTTTTCATGTACTTGCGGGTTGTAAGATCCGAGGCCCGAGCGCTCTAATGAACTTACACTTTAGTGTCTAGTCTGTTGTCCATTTTTAGGACATATTAATAGCACAGATAAAAAAATATACGCAGCACTAATAAGCCAAGCCATCATAGCACAGTGTAATTTTTTGCTATAGGTATAGGCATAAAAGAAATCAATCTACCTACCTACATTCCATAATTAGGTATAGTGAAATCATTATGCAGCAGTTTAAAAAAACACATAATTAAAAAATAGATTTATTTTCGTGCATCGTAATCAATTTTAATGCCTTTTATAGGTGCAGGTCGAAAATTTTCACTTAAATTTTTCCACTCTGATTCCATATTATTTGTATCTGTTGTAGAGAGTTGAGTGTTGTATAGTTTTTCTTTAAGCAATACTCGTTCGTCATCGGAAAGGTCTGCATCAATATTTGGTCCTACTTTCACGGTGTTTTCAGGCTTCGAATTGAATTTATTTATATCCTGTAATGTTGTCATAAAATTGTCGTATCGAAACACATACTCGTTTACATCTTTGTACCGTTTATTGTAATATTTTATGTAGTTTTTAAAAAACCAAGGAGCATATTTTAAGTCAAAAGTATTCAGTTGTACCCACTGTTGCTGGTAAAAGTGCGACTTTATCTCTATCAATGTAATAATAAACATGAAAATTAATATCCAAAAATACTTTATCATTGCTATCATCAACATAACTAACTGTATATTTCACTTTCATTAAAAAATTGTAAGACTACCTTCTTGTGTAAGTTATATTCGATTATAGTTCTTGTTATTACTTACATATTTGATTCGCCAAAGCAATCTGAGTTCAGTTACGCTGTTATCTCTTAGAATTTGTCTAGGTTCTTACTTTAATTTTCTGTCACGAACTTACAAATGATAGATGTTCCATCCACGTATGCAATCAAAGTGTACCTCCCACTACCCTACGAAGAATTGAAGAAGACCCGGAACTAAACATAACAAAGAGTTACATAAATAAAATAAAACTAAATTTAGGCGTCGGAAGCTCTTGAAAACAAATGTCAAGGAGAAAGCGATACAATAAAGCCAAAGATAATACAAGGAGAAAGAATTAAAGTATCCGTTGGCATTCAGTCTACTACATGGCCCAGTAGATTGCATTAACATCTTGTCTCGACAAGGGCGGGAATTCGAAACTTGGCCCCGTTTGAGTATTTAATAGTATTCAATCACAGACTGAGACATCGGCATTTGTAAAAGCCAATGTAATATTGCAAAGGCACTATGGAAGTGTCCCGTCTCTGTCCCAGTTGAGGATATTCAGCAAATAAATGGTTACAAATGTAGAAACCTGGATAGCGCAGCCCACGGAGACAAGTATTTGTCTCCGTGGCGTAGCCAGTCGCCTGCGAGGAATTCGTCCTTCGTACAGAAATATGCCTCAGCGATTTCAATCAATCAATCAGCCTATTGCAGTCCACTGCTGGACGTAGACCTCCCCAAGGGCACGCCGAAGCACACGATTACCCGCTTTCCTTATCCAGCCACCACCAGCGACCTTCCTCAGGTCATCAGTCCACCTGGCAGGGGTCGTCACACACTCAGCAATTTAATTTTACCTAAATAACACTATATACAAAACTAAATGATACTGTCCTAATACAGTAGCTACTATTTGTAAGTTACTGTAATATATAAATACCTTGTTATCTGAAATAAAACATTTATTCACGAAACCAGAGGTTATATAGCTTTTTAGCTTTATAATACTTTATTTATAGCTTATTTTACTTGTACGAATTAACCTAGTCCAAGTTATTTTATAAAAGAACGATACTATTTGTTATATCTGCTTAGTTTGGGATCAGATGGCCGTGTGTGAAGATGTGTGTGTGTGTCCCCACATAATATAATGTATTCCGGGACTGGCCGCACACCACGGCTAAAAATTCCCGATAGCGACCGTATTTAAGAAAGTTTATTTGCTATTTTTACAATATTTCAAAATCAAAAATATTTTATTCGAATTAAGATTTTTACAAATCATTTTTCGACGTCAAAGCTGTCATGGATGGCACGTTCACTACCAGTGTACGCTCGCTGTGGAGAAGAACGGCCAAGTGCCCAGAAGAAACTCCACAGGAATCGCATCTTTTGTAAAAATTTAGTCATAATTACAATCTACTCCGCTGATTTGGAACAATAGTTGACCAGACTTTTTTATCATCTAAGAACATAAAATATTTTAAATTTTAGTTTTAAATTGGCTATCGGACAGATTTACAATATCATCTGGTATTTTATTATAAAAGCGAATACAGTGAATGAATTGTTAACCTTACACAGTCTAAATTTTGGGTGCGCAATTTATTTTTATTTCTAGTATTTACATTATGCATATTATCAGAATTCTTAGGAAATAGCGTTTTGTTCTTCCGGACATACTTGAAAAAAAAACAAAATATAAATTAAAAAAACAAAACATAGCCAGCAACAAATTACTTGGCCAGTACGCGGACCATCGCGGTCCGATGTTGTAGTACTTTTTATGGTCGAATCTCAGAGAAACAAAAGACGATCGCTGAGGCAACGCGCGGCGAAATCTTTGGGTCGAATAAATGCGAAGTTATTTATTTTAGATGAAAAAAAACCTGAAAGGCACAATAATGGACAGAAAACCTAATTTTCTATTGGACGTGCCTACGTCTTACGTTTGTTAGGGTGAAGAATGTTATTTTCTCTTTTAACGCTATACCTAACCGTATAGATATATCGCAGACAGGCGCTTAAGAATAAAAAGATATAATATAATAAGTAGTGGAACATTGCAGGAGGAGTAGCACGTAAAAAAACACATTGGAAATATTTAGAGTCTCTTACATAATTTTAGTACGTACATATTACTTTTAAATATTTTGTTTTGTTTACCGAGCGATTTTCTTGTAATTTTAGTATCAGAATTAGCTAACATGAATTTTATGTAGGTATTTCTAGCGGTCCGCCCGCGGCTACGCTCACGTTGTCTAAGATTTTCCCGTAGGTATAAAACTTTTTCCCGTAAAAATATCCTATGGTTAATCCAGGTTACAAACTATCCCCATTCCAAATTTCATCCAAATCCGTTGAGTACTTTAAGCGTGAAGGCGGAACAAACATCCGAACATCTAAACATCCAAATGTATCTTCACGGTATATAATATTTTTTATTATCATCATCATCAACAACAATAGCTCATAAATACATATAATATGTCAAATATATTTTTATCGCTCGTTTAATATTTTTCATACCTACCGAATGCTGACGGTATCTCTTTTAGATAATGTTTGTTCGCTGTCGCCTAAACAATGAAGATAATACGTGTGCGAGGGTTTGCAAAATTCCTTCTAACTCTATCCACCGCGTGGATGAGCGTTTCTTTACGAGCGGCGGCTTATCTGCTGACGGTACGATAGTCCTGTCTTTGCTAATGGTACGCGTACCACAGAATATTGCACTTTTGCAATATTAACAACATAATTTAAAATGTATTGACGTACTGCTATTATATATTATGTGGTATTGTTTCTATAAGGTTCTATGATTAGGTACATTGATAGGTTACAACTCCCCCTTTTATGTAGTACCTATTAAAATAAAAACCCAATTATTATTCTTGCAAAATCTTTAATCACACGGCCATTATTATCAGCATTTTGATCTTTCATTCATTTACTATCATTATTTCACCATTTATCTATCCGGTTGATACTGATTCGCTTATGCTCTGAAAAAATCAAGTACCTATGTATTTATTTGGATTATTTATTAAAAGACACCTCTAAAAACATAGGTATTTAACATGAAAATTTTGGTGTAATCCAAGCGTAGGCAGCAAGGGAGGCTAAGTACCGCGTTATCGTGAAGCTGGCTCATTAACTCTGCAGTAAAGTAGGTATAACGATCCACATCCTTCTATGATAAGTTTACTTTTAGATGCTTCAGAGCAGAAACGATGATATCTTAGAGATATAAACGGCAAACGTTAAGAAAATTTCATTTCATTTAATTTGCTATCATTTTCTTAATTTGCCTGGGTTGGTACTTAAACAAAACAACAACAGACTGATAGAGGCATCATACTGTCCTATGAACAATTAATAAGCTCGTATTTTCCGAATACAAAAGGCAGAATTAATTTCTATCAAAATTCAACTTGTCACGAAAAATGATAGCATCTTCGCGAGAATACTTCACGCCCATTTTTTAAGCACGCGGCAACATAAATAATTCGCTTCTTAAACGTTGACATTAAGTCAAAAATTCATAGTGGGACAAAAAGTTATGTGAGAGGGTCTCGATGATAAGGGCCCGTAACACGTGATGAATTCACGTTGAGGATTAGCCCTTACAATATGAGCACCATTTCGCAAGCGAGGGTCTGTGACAAATGTCGGCGAGGACGTCAGGCGATATATTCGCGGCCGCCAACCTAAGAATATTTCCTAATAAAAATGGTAATGTAGTGACTTTTTAACAGTCTTAGACTGCAGATTTAAGAATGTTGTGCAGGTGGTTCTAATGACACGTGTTACATAAACTACTGCGACTCTATTTAACTTTAAAGCATGAAAGGCTTTTGCCCACCGCCTGTGTGATGCCTGGCGATGGCTTGACGTGGCATGCGCTTGACAGGAGAGTTGCATTGCATGCACCTTACGCAATGGAACAGCAGAATCTGTTATTTTTTACACGTGCAAGCGCATTGAAGACATGACATGGCACTGTCACATACATAAATTAAGAAGGGTCTTTTTTATAGACTACGAGTATAGGACTAGATATTATTTAATCATATAATATGGTATGTTTAGGCTTGTGTTTGATTTGACCTCAATCTCACCTGATAGAAAGTGGCGACGACGACGATGTGGAACCGAAGGTGAACACACTTACCCAGAAGAAACCTATTCGGTCTAGTCTTGAAAACACCAAGGTTATATACGATTTTGGACCAGCAGTCTTAAATTGTATTGTTTATATTCGTTTTAAATAGAAATACCGTATGATTCATAAAAATTCAAAAATTTATTCAATTTAATTTCCAGTCTACTTACAAAAACAGATCCTCAATAAAAAAAAACAAAATGGTTTCTATTTTTTGTATACGGTATGGACGTTAATGCCTTTCACTTTTTATTTTCGTTTCTCTAATACAAATATTCATGCGGGACGCGATTGGAAAATTGGCGAGCCTGAAGTGGTTCACAGTCAATAAAAGGGAAAATAAGCGAAAGCGCTCGATGGAAACCCGCCCGGTGATTCCCCCCGGCCTTCGGGTGTTGATCTAATTTACCGAACGTGCGCCCTCACCGCCACCGTAAACATGAAATTACTATCGATTTCAGATCTAACCAAAAATAATTTTAATGGATACAATAATTAAAGTTAACTCAAAATCAACACGCCATATCACTCTGTTGATAAAAAAAAAATAAGTTGATCAGATTTATTTTTATTAATGTATCTGTTATCTCCAATCCCCGCCCGTACTATAATCAGGGAGACAAATATTATAATAATAAAGATGACATCTGTTACGATGTAGCGAGTAAATAAACTCTCGTATTTGGAGTCTTTATAAATTCTCTCTATCTTTTATTATATAAAATATAGAAGAATATGTATAATATAAAAGATAGAGAGAATTTATAAAGACTCTAATTATACAAGAGTTTATTTACTCGCTACATTGTAACAGATGTCGGCAATAAATTATATTTCTTACTTCACTGACTCAAATTTTCTCAAAACAATATTTTTCAAATCAGTTTGGTATTGTACTTATAGGTATCTGTAACTTTACTGTTGGCATTCTCTTTTATTGCTGTACAGAAACAAAAGCAACTGCCAAAGAAAAATAAGCTCTTTATCTTTGCAATGTAAGTCCTGCGTAGCGAGATGGATTCCTCCCCCTCCCTATAATATCATCAAAACAATGAAATGAAATAAATGTTAGCATGCGAAACGAAG